>JAODKM010000039.1:4319540-4339790 GCA_026780845.1 Petrocephalus sullivani
TTGGAATTTCCCGTATCCCCGGCTGCATTTCTTTCTGTGTCGCCCCCCCGGCTGTGAAAGACCCCTCCTACACACCCCCCCCCCCCCCGCCCCCCCCCGTTTGCAGATTGCACTTTTTGTACAGCTGTGAGTTCTTCTAAGTCCTGGTCCACTAAGGATCGCACCCAGTTCCTCTCCAAATACACTCCACAAAACTAAGTATAAGGAAATTATACATAATCGGGTGCAGACATTTGGTACATCTGTTGCATTAGTACAGCAACCTGCAGGAAAATCACCAGTAATCAAGCTTCTGCCTGTGATCTCATCCCAGGAGCTAACAGGAAGTTACAAGGCTTGACGATCTGCCATGGGCAGGAGCCAAACTCAGGGAATCCCAGAATTTCTTCCAGAGTTAATCTCAAAATAGAGGGGTCCTGGAAATAAGGTTACCAGAATATCAGATGCTTCCTAAAGTGTGGGTTGAGTTCCAAATTCTGGGTTCTCAGTCATTATTTCATTGTGTGCATTATATTTGACACTGGACTAAAATCACAACTCAGATGGCTGCACAGTGAAAGACGACTGTGACACTATAGTTGTGTTCTCCAAAAGGAGAGACAAAGGTGCTGTGGAACTGATACAAAAGCATTAATGCAGCAGCTATGAACTGCAATGACGAAAAAGACAGGGCTTGTTTTTGGCTTAAAGCTTCTCGAATGGCTACGTTTCAGACGCTTTTAATGAATGACATCATAGGTGTGGCTGCACAGAAGCAGTCGGCACTAGCCCACCGCGAGCGGTAACAGGCTGGACAATGCAGTTTCTCCCGCTATGTCTCATCCATCAGACTAAAGCGACAGAGCTGCACCCCGAGACCTGGATGGGGTAGCATACAGAAGCACCATCAGCACTGCTTCTCCCATGGCAGCCAAGCGCTCTGCGGTGTAACTAGGCTTCAAAGAAAATCTATAAAACAGACAGGACTGCAGTAAACCATAAACACAGGCATTCAGGCAGGCAGAAACACCACAAAATGGTGTGCTTAGAGAACCCCCCCAGCTAAAAGCCAGCTAAGAAGTGCTACCCCACCCAAGACTCTTTCCCCAAACATCCTGTGAGCACAGGGGCCACAGGGTTTGAATGGGCTCCCTACTTCTCAGGCCCCTGTCTCTGACAGCATTCTTAACATTCCTCGGCTAAAAAGCACTACCCCGAACCTGCCGGCAGGAGAGCTGGGAATGTCAGGAATGCTAGAGCCATGATCCGGGGCCTGACCCCGAATCACTACCAGATCCCTTCTGCTCCTGGCCCAGTTCAGACTGTGGTTCTGAACCTCAGAAGAACTGGAAGCCTCGGTGAAATGGCAGAAACAACACCAAAAGCAGCGCTTCAAACCAAGACCAAAGGCTGTTCCTGCTTTTAAAGGGCAAACTGCTGAGCATACCTCGGCTATGCATGCGTCTTAAGTACAGGTTAGCTTCACATATTTTCAAAAGACACAGTTATACACAGAATCATGAAGACTGTGAAATTCCATACTGATACGGCAGGCCGTTAGAGGAAGTGAGGTCATATCTATTTTGAGCAGACTAGGAAGTGTTCTGCTTGTACTTCCTCTGAAACAGGGCAGCTAATTTAAATCTAAAACAGCGACAGTAGCACAGATAACATGCTGATAATACGCCGATCATTTCATCCATGCCTTTATAGCAATATGCAATGTCAGCTGCGTAAGTCAAGATCTCTCTCGACTGCCTAGTCTTACGCCCACGTCCACGTGTTGGAGTACCGCATAAGGAGGTTCACATAAAATGTGCAAATGAAGAGAAGTGAACCAGCATCCAGGGGGGTTCAGCTTAGCCCCTTTATAATACATGCTAAAAGCACGACCTAAACACAGCCAAAGCATCCTAATGTTAGCCCAAGTTATCCTGATGTTAATGTAAATTCACCCTTAGACCAGTTAAGGCAATCAGAGAGCCTGTGGTATAGGAAAGGAAAGCCCCAACAACCTAAGCCCCCCCCCCCCCCAAGGACACTAATGCCACACAGGGTTCATGGCCAAGGTCAGCAGTGACTCCCTGACACATTTTAACAGATACAATGAGCTTCCAAGACCTTTGCTTTAATGGCTTACAGTCAGCAAGGTGTGTGTGTGTGTGTGGAGGGGGGGGTTGCACAAGCTGCACATTTCTTCTTTTTCCCCAAAGTAGGTGGCTGTGTTCCCATGCTGGGAAAGGAACTGTTCAGTTAGCTCATCTCATTGACACGGATCTAAATAGGGCAGATGACTCAAACTACATGTGCGGCTTATGCATGGTGCCCAAACCACCCATGACATGCTGGATAACTCCAGCGACAAGGGAATTTGGGGAAACAGAAGCCGACCAATGATTTATAAAGCAGATATATGGTTTTCAGGTGTGAGCTTCCCCCAGAAAGGCAAGGGACAGTCCGCGTGCCACGTAGCGCGAAATGCATCACTAGTGGCGCGAGGCACTGCTTTGCGCCGCGCTCGCGCGCAAGAAACAGGTAAAGCGCAGTCAACTTATTAATGTGCATGAAACTGGGCTCGGGCGCCACTGTAACCATTTTACACTGTCCTCCCCGTGCACTTTTTTTTTTAAATAACCCTATTCGCTAATTTGGCTACCCTTCTCCACGGCTACAAACGAGTCTCGATCAGTTAATGAAAGTTTAATGGGAAAGAACGTGGGTGTACAAAAATGCAAGCTGCAAAGCGCGGATGTCCACCCCAGACCAGTATCTACTTGACAGGAGTAAAACTTATCCCAGTGAACAGCTTAGTTACGCACTTTCTAACTCGAAGCACCACGTAAAACACGTTAGCAACTTACCCGTAATCAGTTCCCGTTTACCCTCATCCAGGTGTGCCGACACTACATTCCCCATGGCGATAAGCAACCAGAAAACCCAGTACTCAAACTGGAAATCCTTTTGATTTTATCCCAACAGGGGTGTCTAGTAACAACCCCGAACCACTACAGATGAATCTGCTCTTAAATATGTCCTTTTCAACTTCCGAGGCATACAAAACTAGTTTTATCCGAGAGGAATTTTCGATTTCACTTAGTTTACAGATATGTAGTCTTGGACACTAAACTGAACGTGCGATTAAAGCAGGAGAGTCCGGCTGAACTATGTCAGCGCACTAGAATATTATTCTATCCCCACGCAGGACACACCCTCGGAGAACCTCGATCGCTACTAGTTTAACGTGCAGACTTTTTTTTAAAGGGGCGTTGAGGGTGGGGTCATGGAAATAGTGAAAAAGATTAATAGGGTATGTCCCCCGTCAGGTGAGGAGTACATATTTTTCTTAGTAAAAATAACATTATTGGAAGTCAATTTGTCGGAATTAGAAAAGACGTTGAGTGAATAATCACATATGTAACGCATTGTGTGCAACGTATAGGCCGACCGTCGCTGCCAAACAGTCCATAGCTTTCATGGAAATTTCATTTCATGTGGGATGCTAATTAAACCAGCCAACAGATTATATTTGATCGGGCTGTGAACTTTATTGAAATTAAAGGAAATGTTACTGTTGCACTCCCCTGCGTGAACGCTGCGCGGTGCACTGGAGTAATTCTGACGTAAAATATTTAAGAAATTAGCGGATTTTATTTCGCGATGAAAAAAAGTCAAATTTTTGTATCAAATTGTTCTAATATAGTAACGAATCTAGTGAGCTTTGATTTACACGTGATTAAAAGGGAACATAGAGGCTTCTTAATTATAACGAAATAATGCCAGTAACTACTAAGATGTAGTCACGTCTGCTAGGGTGAAATGACTAAATGAGTTTCAAGAACGATTAATGTCACAGGGAACCCCCGAGACCAACATATCACCGTACCCCAAACAGGATATCAATCAACTATATGTATGTAGATTTGATTGTGAGTACACTTAAGGCCCGTTTGTGTCTTGTACAGTACTGGACATAATTAACAAATTGTGTTGTAATTTGCTATCTGCTATTAGAGGTACAATAATAAGTACATCGGGCTTATACTTTCAGATATTCCAGAATACTGTCTTATGCCGCATTTTTCCTGCTGAAATGTTCCTGCAGAACAATATAATTTGGCTTTGGCTCCCTCCTGTGGCATTGTGCAGGTACTGTCGCCCAAATAAACGATTACAAAAATAAGTTTCAATTATTTATATACAAAAAGATGTAGGCTAATGCTATGTAATCTAACTTATTGCTTTTTTATTATTTATCGTGATTATCTCTATAAGGTGATTTCATATAGTCAGCGAAGTCCTTGCCTTATATTTCTCATAAATAAAATGAGACATTTTAACTGTTGCATAACAGTAAAATCTGATAAACTGCTACGCCCGCTATAATGAAAAGGCCTACATAATATTTGCGGATATTTTGGCGTTCACATTTTCGGAAAAAAATCTGTGAAAATCATAAGGCGCAAAGTAAAAAAAAACCTAGTGCAGTACAATTTTTTCCTTGTTTTAGCGCCGCAGAAATGTTCCGAAGGGGCCGCACGCGGGCGGGTTACGGTTTGCTAAGGGAGGCTATTTCGATCGTGACACAAGTGACACAGGAACAGTGAGGATGAGAAAGCGGCGTTAGAGGATGGGGCAGCGTGGGATTACGGGAGGTAGAGACTCGCTGACGTCTCTCTATCCCCCCCGCCCCCCCCCCTAGGGTGAAGCCCAGCGATCAGCCCCATCACAGGCGGCCCGGACCTCCAGGGAGCAGGAGGGATCGCCAGGCAGCGTGCAAGCATGGCCCCCACCGGCTTAAAGGCAGTGGTCGGAGACAGTAAGTCTGCTCTTTGTGCGTCTTACACTTCCTGCCCCCCCTACATTTTTATGAACAAATTTCACGAGGAACAACGGCACTTCTCAGAAGAGCTTGTTACAGACGGGATCTTATATCCACCCTTCTGAAGGTGTGTCAGGGCGGTGTCGGAAACACTAAATTATCGGGCACCCTTTACGGATTTTTGACGATGTGAGAACAATTTATTCATAATCTCGGAAAATGCCGTTTCAGCAAAAGAAAAGTTATATATCGCCTACAAGTCTGTCAAAAACTCAGAAATTGGCATTTTGCAACGTTTCACTGATTATTATTATTGATTATTATTATTGTTGTATTGTTGTTGTTGTTGCGGAAAGCCGAATACGTTGCGAAATTGGCAGTGTCTTTCATTAACATGACCTACATATAGTTTGGACTAATCTCCCCAGTGGAGGGCAGAAAAACGATTGATACATTCCTCCCTTAGCGAGCAGTTTGGATTATATTATCATTCCCATATGAATTTATCAATCTCAATTTATTTAGGCTGATTTTTCGAAGAGTGGATTGACATGGTGCCTTGTAAATTTGGATTTTTATGACAGTGCTGAGTTTCTGTATAATCCCACAGTGCATGCGGCTGATTTTACGGAGGGAGTGCCGTGTGGCTCATCGCACCTCGTTTAGTGCTTATTCCTTCGATATTTATGCCATATTAAGCGAATGTCTCTGCTACCTTTCATTTCATGCGTTTAATTTTTAGCCAAAAAGAAAACAAAAACAAAGTAAGGGCTGACTCTGAGTGAAATTGTATTGATATGTTATTAAATATCACATTATTTATAGATGGCTTTCTAAGACTGAAAAAGGCATAAAACATTTCCTTGCCCTGGAAAATATATTCCTGAATGAAACTCTTAAAAAGTATGCAATTTAACATGTGATAAAACTGTACACAACCAAATATTGTTTAAATGTCTTTGTGTGTATATTGATCTATTATGAATTATTAGGCCTACCTTTATGATACCATTAAAATTAACACTTGTAACTTGTAATTTGTATGTGAGGTAGCTATAAGATAATGGCTGTTTATCTTACATTGACTAAAAGACCATTACTTTTTCCAGACAACATAATGCAATTAACATTTGTTTAAAAAAACAAGCTTTGCATATTATTTAAAACAATGCTGTAGTTACATGTAGTTAGTCCATATGATGGAAAGCTTTAGTGGTTTAATTTATTTGTCAGTTATAAAAAACACAAACATTATAAGTGCTGGAGAAGAATGCAACTATAGGGAAGTCAAACATGTTTTTCTTGTGTGTGGATTGCTTTAAAGAGTCGCACTACCACATTAAGCCTGGAATTGGATCAAGTTGAGGAGTAAGACGATTAGGAGTGGAGATTCTGTACGGGACGGGCAGCACAGAAAGGGCTGGATCAGGAAGGCTTTGCCTTCTCAAAGCAGATGGAGAGCAGCTGAATCCTGCAGCCCTGGGGAGAGCCCTAGGTGCTTGATGGCAGAGCCCGGGGGACGATGCCCCTGTCTCACAGAGCTGGGGTCAGACAGTTTTAAGCTGGGATAGAAGGCAAAAGGGGCAGGAGAGTGGGGCTGGCTGGGCCTCTGTGGACAGACCGCAACAGAGGTAGGGCGGAGGCTGTGTTCGGAAGTTCATCCAGACCCAGCCAATAGTGCACCTTATGAATCAATACAGGTGACACTAATCTGGACATTTAAATTGCCGGTGCTGCTGCTGGCTTGTGTGCAGCTACTGTATGGAGTTTGATTGAAAGCCTCTGTGCCTGCGATCAGAATGTCGCCAGATCCAGCCCCAGATCCGGCACGCGTCTGTGGGCCCTTCAGCAAGAGCCGTGACCGGCAGCCTCCTGGGTGCTGCACGGCGACTGCCCCAAGCGTGCTGGTGACTGCATGTGGGTCTCGGAGGGCAAGACGGGGTAAAAGAAAAAGGGAACTTTCACTCATTTTCACACCGGGAATAAGTGATACCCTTTTGTTCGGTATTGATGCCCAGAGGAAATTCTTGAAAGCAAACCATTCCAAGCTGGGCTCACAGCACCGACCGACCAGTTAAGCGATTGTGCCTCTTAAACAGACTGTGATGGTGGCTTAATTATTCATCGTCTGAAGTGACATTTATTTATAAGGAAAGAAGAGAGGAAGAAGTTCCTATTCTGCATGGCCAGGGGTGTGCCAGGGTGTGCAAGCCCCCTGTTGGCAAATTTTACTGTTGGGGTCCCTTTTTTTTAAATTGAAAGGGGTAACCCTAACTCCCATGGAGCATGGGTCATAGGCTCGGCCTTTAAGAAACTCTGTGCTGCTTGATTCTTTTACCCATTGCACAGCCAAATTCCGTTTTCAGGTTCCACCAGTGCTGCATGGTGGAGATACTCAGATTTAGGCTAACCATTGCATATAGAAGCCTTCATCAGACAGATTCCTTTTTTTGCCACAATAAGTTGCATCAGCAGCAAAGGTCTCAGAGTTACAGCTTTTGTGGTCCTTATGAACACAGACACAGATAAGGCGGAAAATGTCACGGGAGCAGAGGCTACGAGGACAGCAGCTTTCTGTTTTTTGGTCCCCTGGCTGCCTAGTGGTTCAGAATCCAGACCAACATCCATGATGATGCAAGTTCAAGTCCCTGGACCTGCACCTAATGCTATTAGTTTGAAGTGATCTGTTTCGGATAGAGTATATTACAAAAATACAATGCATATGATTTAATGTCTTCTACCAATGAATGATTCAGACGTTTTGTCATGTTCCTGTCATTTCGTTGGTAAACTTTGTGGGTTTTGTTGCATATGAATGCCCATGGTTATGGTGGTCCCACCTCCATCTTTGAGATCCTGGGGCGTCTTGCCAGTTGTGTAGCTCAGCATCAGTGAGGTATGTGCCTTGTTTATGGATCCTGATTTGGGGGAGTGTATAAAGAGGTCCTACTTGGACCTCAGTTGTGACCAAATTGAAGATCAGTGTCTTTCCCCAAGTCGTCCACATAATGGATAACTAGATCTAGACTACTGCATACTAACTTTTAATATAACTTTAAGACACACTTTCTATCTAACTGTTGGTGTCACTGCATCACTGCATGTCTGTGGTCTGTTGTCTATTTATTTATTTATACACGCTGTTAGTTATATGCCATAACGGATGTGGCTAGACACGTATATATTGCAGTGCACTTATATAGACTGGATGTTGCATTGAAAACTAACAGTCTACTGTTAAACATGAAGGTTCAGGGTTAAACAATGAGGTACATTGACATGCTTCTACAACCTAAGTGTCACAACAAGATTATAGCAGCGGTGTGACTTGTCAGTGGAGCAGCAGTGTCAGAAATTTTGCGTAATGCATTGCCTGTTTCCCAGAATGCAACTGGCCAGCTTCTACATGACCTCAACTTCTGAGAAAGAAGGAGGCTTTATTTCAGTTGCCGCAACGAACAGATGAAACACGCACGAGGGCCTCTCACCCTGACAGATCTGGCGAGATGATGTTTCAAAGTTTCGCCTTCTGTGGATTAGCGGTATTCCTTCTTCTGATAGACAGAAGAGTCGTTGTGAGAGCACGTAACCAAACTGGAGATTAACTCCAAGAAGAATGCAGTCTCAGAGTGTTTTTTTTTCTGGGTGAGCTGCTCAGGGCCCAGAGCTTGGCGAAAATAAGCATTTGTGAGGCTGCCTGTCCTCTGCACAGATGGAAGGCAAGTCACTGCGTTATTATTAAAGAGACTCAGCCCAGAATCTGCTGCACGAAATGCTGAACAAAATACACCTGCAGTTCATTGTCGACTAATGTCAGCTTTCATCTCGATTTCAAAGGAACTAAGTATTTCTGCTGGTGACTGTTTGTCTTAGACTTCTTTAATTAAAGACGACAGTAAGATTATAGGGCTTCACGTATGGGCTGGACCACGCTGGGAAACACTGGTTAAATGGGCAGGAATGGCAGTCAGCATCAACTGGATATGAACATGCAGCATTAGTAACTTCATCCACAGCTGCTACCTACATAGTTGCACCCATTTAGATGAGATGCGTTTGTCCAAAATGACATACACGTTAGGAACACTGGGGTGTAGGGCTTTGCTGAAGGGCCCACAAGTGATATGATTAGCCTGCCAGCCTTAAGATTTGAACCCATGCCCTTCTGGACACAAACACAGATCTGTAAACCAGTAGGAGCACAAGCACAGGTGGGGGCAATCAACACCAGGGGAAACTAGGATAACGAAGGTCAATGAACGTTACTGCAAAACATGAAAGTGTACCAAAGTACAACAATGCATAATTAATTCAAAAATAAATCGGGGACCATAGTGTTGAAAAGCAAACCAGACTGAGACTCAGACTGAGACTCAGACTCAGACTGAGACTCAGACTGAGAAAGGGTGATTGAAGATGAGATGCTAAACACTGAGACGCCGTACTGCCATTTCTATGACCAAAGAGTCTGCTACAGCATACAATACCGACTGGTCAGCGAGCTGGTACTAAGTCCGAGCGGTCGTTAAACAGGTAGGTCGTTAGGTAGTTGAGGAGTGTCTCTAGTGTATTTCTTGCCACTTAATGGCAGCTGTGACTGACACACAGTCTATCTTATTTTTCAACAGAAATTATGAACGAAGTTATAAAAAAAGTCCAACAGAAGGGAGAATGGAAGGTATGAATTTTGTGTACAAAGCTCTTTCCCGGCATTGCAACATCCCCTTCAGTATATGCAACAATTAGCCTTAATAGTGGTAACAGATTTACATTGTTCTTGCTACACTAACATGTCAGAAGATGGTATGTGTTAGACTCCACCTCCTAGTCATTTGCCCCGCCCCTGTTAATCAGCTATTGGTTCTAGGTGCTGGTGGTAGATCAGCTCAGCATGAGGATGATGTCATCCTGTTGCAAGATGACCAACATCATGCCCGAGGGCATCACTAGTGAGTGTCTCTCTCAGAGTGGGATGCTGGTAGGGTCCCAGGTGGGACACTTCCTCCGCATTACTACTCTGTCTCTCTGTCCTCCACAGTTGTTGAAGACATAAACAAGCGACGTGAACCTCTCCCCAGCCTGGAGGCCATTTACCTTATCACTCCCATTCACCAGGTACACGGTCTCAACATGACACACACGAAAACACAGGTCACATCTTCTACATTGAAAAGGGCAAAATACATGTGCAAGTTCCATTGTACCTCTTATCTTAGTCCCTCTGAAAAGTAAAATGTTCAGTCCTCACCCCAGTCTCTTTCTCCTGAAGCACTATAACATCTGTGGGGTAAACAGTGCAGCCTTTGAGGTCTTATTCCCTGTTCGACACTGTGGTCCTGATGGTTGTTACCACGGCAGTACAGTTTAGATCACAGGATGATGATGACTGAGTATCAGGTTTGTGTTTTTGCACGTAACCTTGTAGTAAAAAGACACCTTGGTCAGCAAAATCCACGTATGGGGCCTACGCCAGCCCCCCCCCCCCCCCCCTCCAGAATAGATCTCTGCTTATTGGCCTGCCTTGGAGGGCTCCGGGGGGCCGTGCTCACTGTCACACATTTTCTGTCCTCACTCTACAGTCTGTGCAGGGACTGATTTCAGACTTCCTCGACCCCCGTTCTCCACAGTACAAAGCAGCGCACGTCTTCTTCACTGACTGTGAGTGCCAGAAGCTGGTGTGACCTTTGTGTAATCATTTGCATGCCATATCTGACCCCTTGTATAATACTGAGATGAACTTTACTGAACTTGTCAAAAGGACCACCTGAGATGGACTTGTGTGTATGTGTGAATGTAATCTGTAGAGCTCCTTGCCTCGTGTTGCCCTGATGTGTCCCTGTCACATCCCTCCTCACTCTTACAGCATGTCCTGACCTCCTGTTCGATGATCTGGTGAAGTCCCGGGCCTCCAAAAAAATCAAGACCTTGACAGAGATCAACATCGCCTTCTTGCCCTGTGAGTCACAGGTAAGAGCCTGCCGTGCTGCCCGGGCACTTCCCGTGAATTTCAGCACAGAGTGGTGGGTGAGGCTCATTGAGTTTGGAAATGAGGATGTTAAGCAGCCAAGAGGCACCTGAACCCATGGAATGTTCCAGAATAGCATAGCTTAAGCTGGGGGTTGACCCACAAACCTCTTTGCCGGCAAAATTAATCCAAATGCTGATTCTCAATGGCCATTGGTGAGGCAGAGGGATAAGCTGACCAGGGCTGCAGACTGTCATGTGACCCTGAACAGATGGGCCACGGTGTGGAAGGAGAGGTTGTAGAGGAGGGACCTATAAACAGCAGAGTACAATGATACTCTGATGGGGGAGATATTGTCAGATGTTTCCCAATCCAGTCCTTGGGGACCTGCAGATAGTTCACGTTTTTCTCACCCAGTTTTGCTCCTGTAGGGAACTGGGAGGGAGCAAAAATGTGGACGGTCTGGCAGGACGCTAGGAGGGAGCAAAAATGTGGACTGTCTGGCAGGAAGCTAGGAGGGAGCAAAAATGTGGACTGGCTCTGGGTCCCCGAGGATCAGGTAGGGAAACACTGGTGTAGGTTATAGCAAGAAATAAGCTTGTGTGACAGAGAGAGAGAACAGAACAAAGCAACACATTTCAGTCAGCTGCAACTGAATATGCGTCACTGAGAATGTTCAGACTCTGCTAACTATGTGGTCCCTGTATCTGATGGTTGCTAAGGTGTTAATAATAACCACCAAAGAGGATTAAAAGCTCTTATGTACCCACAATCTAGATTACAGGACCTCCAGAGCAGCCCGTCTGTCTGTCTCTGCACACAGGCTTTTATTTGGGAACATTCCACAGACAGGGGATATTGGATAATCGCAGAAAATCAGACTAAACTCTGTCAACAGCTATGTTATTGTCTGCACAGGCATACTCTCTGGACAGCTGTGTTAATGTTTGCACAGGTATACTCTCTGGACAGCTGTGTTAATGTTCTGCACAGGTGTACTCTGTCAACAGCTATGTTAATGTCTGCACAGGTGTGCTCTCTGGACAACAGTGTTAATGTTCTGCACAGGTGTACTCTCTAGACAGCTGTGCTAATGTTCTGCACAGGTGTACTCTCTGGACAGCTGTGCTAATGTTCTGCACAGGTGTGCTCTCTGGACAGCTGTGTTAATGTTCTACACAGGTGTACTCTCTGGACAGCTGTGCTAATGTTCTGCACAGGTGTACTCTCTGGACAGCTGTGCTAATGTTCTGCAGAGGTGTACTCTCTGGACAGCTGTGTTAATGTTCTGCACAGGTGTACTCTCTGGACTGCTCAGATGTATTCCAAAGCTTTTACAGCCCCTACAAAACCGAGATGAAGAGCCCAGTCCTGGAGCGGCTTGCTGGTCAGATTGCCACGCTGTGTAGTACCCTGAAGGAGTATCCCTCCATCCGTTACAGAGGGTGAGCGTGCGGGGAAAGGGTGTGCTTTTATATACTGTAACTGATCTGATAAACATAAGACACGTCCAGAGGGCTGTTTGTCCTGCCGTGGGTTACATAAAGTCTATTTCCATGGTAGTGACTTGTACCTTTTGATGTGGTGAGCCACACTCTTGGGTTTGGAGTGTGTAATTACTGCCCCCATCTGTCCAAATGCAGGGAGTGCAAGGACACTGCCACAGTGGCACAGCTACTCCAGGACAAGCTGGATGCATACAAGGAGGATGACCCCACCATGGGAGAGGTAAGGGGGAGGTGGGAGGGAGAACATGCACAGGAGTAGCCCCTAAGCAAAAACAGAGAAGAGGAAGCAGGAGAACAAGAAAAAGAAAGAGAAAGGTCAGATGCATGGGCCCACAGGAGGCATAATACTATAATGATTCAAGATTCAAAAAACTTTACTAATCCCAGAGGGAAATTAGATATATTTTAGTATACTTTGGCAAATAACTGAATCTCTCCAGTGTCCAATAACTTACTTGGAAAAATAGATTTCAAAAGTTGGGCCTGATTGGCCCAACTGAAGGAACCCTTCGCTCCTCTGGGTCTGCTACTGCTCCTTCCTGCAGGGCCCTGATAAGGCCAGATCGCAGCTGCTGATCCTGGACAGAGGCTTCGACCCCGTCTCCCCGCTCCTGCATGAACTCACTTTACAGGCCATGAGCTACGACCTGCTGCCCATCGACAATGACGTCTACAAGTCAGTGTCAGTTCTGTGCCCTCCGCACAACACAGTGCTGTCACCTGTCACACAACTGGCCGGTATGACAGACTCTCACACATCTGGTTGGCATGACAGACTCTCACACATCTGGCTGGCATGACAGACTCTCACACATCTGGCCGGCATGACAGACTCTCACACATCTGGCTGGCATGACAGACTCTCACACTCATGCAAGAAATCTTATGGCAAATCTATTTTATTCTATTATAAACCTAAAATTAGCTACATTAAAAGCGCTGGGGCAGTTTGCAAACCCTACAGACTATTTACAAGGTAATAAAACTCTTACATACATGTCAGTGTGTGTACAGACTAGTCTTGAGGTGACCAAAGTTGGCAACCCAGAAGACAGCTGCTGGAATTTAACAGAACAAAATAATAAGCCAATAGGAAGCAAAAGAAGGTGTTCGATAACAAGAAAGAGATGTAATTCAAGTAACAGTAACAGTGTTGCAAATTAATTGGTTTTATATATGCCTTTTGCACAACTGGCAGCCGTAGCGACCTTGTCGGTCTGCTCGTTACACGTCATCCACTGAGTTTCCTTTTGGGGTCTGTATTGGTCATTCCAGGTCTCTATCTCTGTCTATCCGTCTCTGCCCACCCCTCCAAACATGTCCATCTCAGGTATGAGACCAGTGGCATGGGAGACACCCGGCTGAAGGAGGTTCTACTGGATGAGGATGACGACCTGTGGGTGACACTGCGTCACAAGCACATCGCTGAGGTGTCCCAGTGAGTCCCCCCGTCCCCTCACCCCCCGGCTGCCTCTGTCACACACGCATGCGATCAGTGACACAAACCGAGCTGCCCAATGTGCATGCTGACTCTCGCTGACTCTCGCTTGTATGCCTTTATAAGACCAACCCCAGGGCTGCTATCTCTCATGCATTTGCCATGACATTCAGTCTTTCAGACTCTTACAATTATACAAGACATCTTACGACAAATGTATGTTATTCACTGGAAACCTAAAATTAGCTACATCAAAAGCACTCCGGTAGTTTGCAAACACTACAGACTACTTACAAGGTAATAAAACTGTTACACACATGGGAATGCATGTGCATGTGTGTGTAGACTTGTCTGGAACTGAAAATCTCGCTCTAGCCAGCTGACCAATGTTGATGACCCACAAAATTAGTCCTCAGCTCTTATTACAATAAGTAGATGCTGACAACGTCCAGAAAAGTTAATTAATAATTTGGGCCATTGTAACACTGCCATTGTTACTGTCTTTATGTTTTCCTATGATTTTTTTGTGTTTGTCCCACTTCTTTTGACATGTGGAGCATCTTTAGATGTTCATCAGAAATTCTGATCTTTTTTGTTCTTTTTTCACTTCACTCTCTCCCACTCTATCACACACACACAAACACACCAAACACACACACACACAGGGAAGTGACTCGCTCTTTGAAGGAATTCTCTGCCAACAAAAAGATGAACACCGGAGAGAAGGTACAGGCTTTAGACTTCCCCAGTTGCTGAACATAGAATGCCCCCCCCACACTTATCTGGGATCATTTAACCCCTGAGTACCTCATTGCTCCTGCTGCTACACCAGTGATGGTTGTTAGAGAATGCTACCATAGGGACGGTCTGTTTCTGTGTGCTGCAGACTACTTTAAAGGACCTCTCCCAGATGCTGAAGAAGATGCCTCAGTACCAGAAGGAGCTGAGCAAGGTGAGAATGTCATGTCAACTTCATCCAAAAGGTTGCAGGACAAACCAGGGTTGCCAGCTCATCTGCTGTGACACTCACGTTTTCAGACTCTCATGCTCACGCTAGAAATCTCATGACAAATCTATATTATTCTATTATAAGCTGAGAATTATGTCAAAAGTGCTGGGGCAGTATGCAAACCCTACAAACTATTTACAAGGTGTGGGTGCGACTTTTTGGGATGACCTCGCAATCAGCCAATAATAAAGCATTGGTTGTCAGCCCAAAAGCCCACACCCACACTCCATGGATCAGGTTCCCTACCCCTGCTCTAGAGGTCTTCGATTGTTGTGGTCAAACTACTGTAAGCTTGATTTTTGCTATCCTTCAGTACTCGACCCATCTTCATTTGGCTGAGGACTGCATGAAGCATTACCAGGGCTCTGTGGACAAGCTGTGCCGTGTAGAACAGGTGATTACACCAGAACCTACCAGTCAAGATGAGTTCCTGCATAGCACACCGATCCAAAAAATAGGTCAAGAAGAAAAAGCTTTGAATTTCTGTATTAACCTTTGACCTTTGACCATTCTCGCTCCGTACATCATGTGGCCCCGTCCCAGGACCTGGCAATGGGCATTGACGCAGAAGGAGAAAAGATCAAGGATCCCATGAGGACCATCGTTCCCGTCCTGCTGGATGCCAACGTCAGCACATACGACAAGATCCGCATCATCCTGCTTTACATCATCCTGAAAAATGGTGAGACTCGCGAATATGCACATATAGACAAAGGCGCGCAGATGCGTAATGTCTTATTCAATCTGATGGTTCCAGGGGTTAAAGTGAAGACTTAGGCTAGGTATATCAGCAGTGAACCATGTGCAACAGAAGCAGGGTAAGGGGCCCCTCCCTGCACAGAGATGCTCTGGGGACCGTCCCCACTATGCTCCTCTAGATGCTTTGTTTCTTGTCTATTTTATCTGCAATCAGTCAAAAAATAAAAAATGTTATGGTTAATGTTAGGGCTGGGTAGGGGAAGGTTGACATTTTTGGGATTTGGGGTTTTCCCATAGAAATGAATGGAGAGTCCCCATAAAGGAGTACTAATGTGTGTGTGTGTGCATCAGGGATCACGGAGGAGAACCTGAGCAAGCTCCTACAGCATGCGCAGATTCCCCCAGATGACAGCGACATCATCCTCAACTTGGCCACCCTGGGCGTGCCCATCATCTCAGACGTGAGCCCCTCTGTGCCATCTCCCGCCCCCTCGGGGCATGTGTTACTGAGCCACTTAGCTATTCAGTGGTGTCCTATCTTGTGGTGTCCATACTGTACATCGCTCCAGCTGGGCGCCACCTCTGATACAGTATGTCTGTGCATCCACAGCCCAATGCACGCCGGCCCAAAAAACCAGACCGCAAAGAACGCGTCAGTGAGCAGACCTACCAGCTGTCCCGGTGGACCCCCCTGGTGAAGGACCTCATGGAAGTGAGTACAGCTTCTCTAGCCTCACTGGCCCGAACTCCACCACCAGCTACGCAGCTTTCAACTGTGCGACACAATTCCCTCAGGAAGCCATCGAGGACAAGCTGGACACCAAGCAGTTCCCCTACATCTCCACACGCAGCTCTGCTTCTCATGGAAGCACCACTGGCAGGTGGGTGGAGCGAGGCCTGGAGATGGAATGGAATGGAGATATACTGCACGTGAGGCCTGGAGATACACTGCACGCGATGCCAGGAGATACATTACACTCGAGGCCTGGAGATACACTGCATGCAAGGCCTGGAGATACACTACACGTGACGTCTGAAGATACACTGCACGCGAGGCCTGGAGATACACTGCACACGAGGCCTAGAGATACACTACACGCGAGGCCTGGAGATACACTGCACGCGAGGCCTGGAGATACACTACACGCGAGGCCTGGAGATACACTACACACGAGGCCTGGAGATACACCACACTTTCGTCCTTGCTGGTGTTGCTCCATTGCATTTACAGCAGGGGTTGGGAAGTAATAGATTCTCACAAAAATGAACATGGGGTTTGGTTCTGTGTGGCTTGCGTTCTTTATCATTATCGATCCACCGTGGCACACATGTTTCTGCACTAGGCCTCCTTCAGTGTGTTTCTAGCAGTGAGGGCAAATGTTTATGAACACAAACCAAATATAATTAGCTAAAAGGTGATTAAGGTAGCACCCAACCAGATATTATGAGAAATGTGAGAGCCACACCCTCTTTGTATCCGTATGAGGGCAAAATTTGTTATGTAACACCTCACAGAACTCAGCAGAAAGGTATGCACATAGCAGGGTCTCAACATTGGATGAGTGTAGCTTTATATTTCAGGCATAATTTGGGTAATTTAGTCTGATACTTCCAATGGCTTGAATATCCTGGCTGTGAATTGGTTGAACAGGTCTACTTTCATGTGAAGGCCTATGTGAGGATGGATGAAAGATGAAAGAATAAATAAGCTGAGAGGTGAATTAATGCGACCCCCCCCATTCCACAGCGCTCGGTATGGGCAGTGGCACAAGAGTAAGCCCCCCACAGAGGTGCGAGCGGGCCCTCGCCTCATAGTCTTCATCATCGGTGGGGTGTCCTTCAGCGAGATGCGCTGTTCCTATGAGGTGACACAGGCAAGCGGCAAGTGGGAGGTCATCATTGGTGAGTCAGTGGCTGGGGGGGGGGGGAACAGGAAGTGAAACGACATGTGGAGTAGGGGAGGGGGGCAATACAGCAATGACGCACCTGTTTTAATGCTGGTGGTGACTTTATTTCTTTCTCAGGTTTAGGTAATTATTATGTAAAGTGATAAAAATTGAAAGGGTGATAAAAAATACAACTTATCATCCTGTGTGCAAGTGTGATTTTAAGTGTGTTGTATAGTTTAAGCACTTGCACGTTTAACTTAAATATAATCAATACCTGATTACAAATGTTATTATAAATTGTGAATGGTAGTCACCAGGGATACTTAAATACTAAATACGTAAACTAGAGAAACTGTAATTGACTTTAAATGACAATAAAAAACCTTCTTAGAGGAATTGTGAGTTATGCAATCAAGATGGTGTAAAATAAGCAGCTTTGGCCAGAGTTACATAGAGCAGTGTTTCCTAACCCGGTCCTTGGAAACCCACAGATGCACATTTTTGCTCCCTCCCAGCTCCCTGCCAGTCAATCCAAAAACATGCACAGTCTGCAGGTCCTTGAGGACCAAATTGGGAAGCACTGACACAGAATATTTAATGAGGATACAGATATGTAATGATGGAAGATGAAGTCTTCATCTTCCATCTTCATTGTGGGTGACCTAGAGTGATAATGTAGGTCTTGGCTGCCTGATCACTCACCAAAGAGGGTGTAGATGAGCTGGTGGGGCCTTATCTCTCCTGCAGGTTCCACACACACACTCACCCCTCAGAGATTTCTCATGGACCTGCGGCACCCCGACTTTGTAGACCCAAATGAGCCCCGTGAAGAGGATCCCGAACAAGCCAATGAAGTAAAGGCAGTCGGTCGAGTTGAACCCACACCATTACTGTCCTCCACCCACTCCACCTGTCATGTGACTGTAACCCCAGGCCCCCAGTAGACATATGGACACCAGAAAGACCTGTGATTGGTGCTAATAGCCCCAGCTCACCTGGTTTTACTGACCTCATTCCCTCTCCTTTGGCCACCCGGGGTGATAAGGGGCCCTTCAAGTATGCATTTGATTGTCTTTCATTTGTTCATCATTGTTGCCCAACTTCTAGACAGGACCCATTTTTCTATTAACATAAAGAGATCTCATACTCAACACAACGTATATTGTTATTTGGTCATTTGTGTTGTGCTGTGTTAACCTGAGATACTCTGTGCATAGATTAGTATGGATATTTTTTGTTATTGTATTATAGAGTATTATAATTTGGTCAGATATGTTTATAAGTCGAGTTCATTATGAAGTGAAAAATCAATCACGGATAGCTTTGTTACCCAAATGACTCTAGCTCCTGCATTAATATGAACAAATATTTTATTGTTGGTTTTGAAATGACATACTTCCAGAACCGGTTAACTGTAATTAAATACGGCTTGTTGTAACACAGTTACATTTGACCTTATTTTCTCTCATTGATGTTTAATTACAGAAAAGCCAAAGGCATGTGAGGGAGTTTAATTATCCTCCCCAACCTCTGGTGACACAGATTTAGCCTCATATGTTGTGGATCCTGAGCTTTAGCTGGGCAGAGAAATTTCACCGGGACTGATGCATTCGTGTCCTTTTGAAATGTTCCTGGAAAACCCAGGCAGGCTTTTAAAGCTCTTGTGGCTGGACGTGTAGAAGCTGCTGGTTTCTCCTCCCTGTCTCTCTGCACCTCAGGGTCAGGCCACGTCGTGAGCCATGCTCAGGTCCTCGACGGCCTCAAGCAGACGTCAGGAGCAGGACAGCAGCGGGAGAAACTGCAATGAGCCACTTTCAGCTCTCTGGCCCGTCCTTCCTCACCACCTCCATCCCTCCTCATCATCACTTCTTCATTCCTCTCCTTTGGTGCTTTTTTATCTCTATCCATCGTCCCTCTTTCATTCCTTCATTCCCCCATCTGTTACTTTCCTTCATACTTATTTTAATTTACCATTTTCTCATCCTATTTTTTTTCCCTGACTTAGAACCAGATTACAATAGAGGAAAATGCATAACAGCAGAGCATGGTTTTTGCAAGGAATTTTAGGATGTCATTATGCGGGCCTATTTAAATTAATATGCCGTCATCTTTGCTATAGGAAGTCTAACTATATAAATACTAGGTGTCCAGTATAAACAGCTGGGTGGTGTGTGGATAGGGGGAGAGAGAAAATGCTGTGGGAAATGAGTCTTGAGCTGTGTTACTGATTTCGCACCAGGCTGGGACTCGCTAACAATATCCTTGCAGCAGCACAGCTCGTTAACACAGCTCGTTAAAAGCACAAGTGGCCAGCTCAGAGCTTTGTGGATGCTGACTGCATCAGGTTTAAGAGCACAAATGATGTTTTGCAGTAATATTGACTTCATACTAGATTGCCCAGGCTAAAACCAGGGCTATCTACTTTACAGATAGAATTACACTTAATGCATTTGTTTGAAAGAGAGATTTACTGTGAAAATGCCATTTAGTGAAAATATCTGCATATTCACCATGTGCAAAATTTCCCTAAGGCTCTCGTTAGCAGCCTACATAGTTGGAACTGTTCAGTTGCATGGTTCCAACTATGTAAGCTGCTAACGATGTTAGTGACTATGCTTTGGGGAAACACACCCCTGGATGGAAATTTTTCAGTACTGAGTGAACACATTTACCTCCCTTTACATGTCCTTAATACCACACCTGTTTGTGTTTCAGCGTCTGGTTCCAGTAATAATTTCCACTGTGGAATCTTCCCCTCAGGAAACACTGTAGCGTCCTATGCTCAGCTGTGGTCAGTGGGCATCTAGGAACAGGGGCGGACTGGCCATCGGGAGCACCGGGACATTTCCCGGTGGCCTGACGGTTGCTCTGGCCTGCCGGCTGCCGCTGTGCAGACGATCAGCCTGGCATGTGATAGGCTGGTGTGCAACTACGAATTAATTGA
>JAODKM010000039.1:4373204-4384173 GCA_026780845.1 Petrocephalus sullivani
ATTAATTAAAAGTCAGGTTAATAGCAGGTTTTTCTACAAAATAGATAAGCGACAAGACTTTTGTCAGGGACTGTATAAAGCAGGGACGTTTTGGTCAGGAGAGGCAGGTGAGGCAGAGGCACTTATGAAAAGTAAAAAAAAATAAAAAAATTTATATTAATATCTGTCTATAATTTTTGATGTAAATGTAATAATTTTGATGAAATGATTCCAATCATTTTAATCTATTTTTAAAACCTAAATCGCTGAATTTGCTTATTTCTTATTCAGACAGGAGCCTCATCTCCCAGCGCGCACTTCCTCACTGCCCGCGCCGAGCGCGCGCCTTCTGCTTTCTCACTGTATGTCACCAATGTCATGCTTTATACACTTATACTACATTTCCTCGCTTTCCATAGAATAGCTCATGTATTTCGCGTATGTGTATAACAAAGTTAATCTTGCTGATCTGATACAAAACCGCAGCGAAAAAGCAGGAGGTGAGGCAGCCAGTACCTCTGCCTCACTGAAGGGGGCGTGCGTGAGCACACGAGATTTTTCGGTGCTGTTCTGAAAAAGCCAGTGGCTCACTGGACACGAGCCTCACCGCGCGTCACTGGTGCAAGGTATGGGTGAAGTCAGATGATGAGCCAACATGTTCACCCCAGCATGCTACACTGACCTTGTGAACTGAAATCCCGCGGTGTCTGTAGTGCTTTAGCAGAGCATTCCAGACCAGCAGGACAGGAGGCATTTCGCGCTCTGAAATGCAATTAAAGGTAATTATTTTCCCCCTGTGTCGGCAAACAGAAACATTGCTCTGCTAATGGCGATACTAACGAGGTTGTTTTATGTAATACGTGTGGAAAAATACACGCGTACCACTTGGACCATTTTAGCAAAAGTTTACACAACATTTTAGAAGTTTTTATATAAACTTCCCGGACCATTGATCAGAGGTCAAAACGGTGATCCATAATTTGAACTTAATTGTTTGCTAATTATCAATTGAGTTAATACGTTCTTCTTTAATTATTGCTGTGAATAACTTTTGTCACTTGTGGTCGGATAAATGGACACGTTTACTTTTACTAAACGTCTTATTAGGATGATCTCACCTTTTACTTTAAATTCATTTTCTTTATTTGTTATTTTGCTAAACCACCAGGCGAATGAGCAAATTGATTCTCCCAAACAAATCCGGGGTAGGCTCTTTACGATCGGGAGATTTAAAGGCAGCTTTAGTTTTTCTCGGCATAATTGAATTCACGCTCAGCTTTCGCTAGCTCTTTTTATAAGCTCGCCATGCAGATCTAATCTTCTTACAGATTTCATCTGATTTATTTGCCACCGTCTTTCTTTAGCTGCACAGATGTTCAATGGCATTTCACTAGCAGGAAAGAAAAAAACATTTACAAAATCGATAATCTTTCCACCGAGCAAAAATTGACAAAAAACACTTTCTGTTTTTATTACTCTGCCGCTCGTGTTGGCAGACACATTTCTGGATCATTATAATGAGCATGTTATGAATAAATGCTTTATCTAGTGAAATTGTAAATGTTGTAGTAATTGACTGAGGATGAATGATATTTATTAGCTTTAGATAATGTATAACGTAACATGACACATTGTCACAGACACACACTGACGGGGCCTATTAGTGGCCCAATTTCCCATTCACCGTTCAACTGATTTTGCTAAAACTTCGGGTTAAATTAAAACGAAATCCGGTGTTCTGACACAACAGCATACCTATCAGAATGGCATACCCTGGGTTAATGCGCATGCGTGCAACAGAAATCGGCTGTGTTCGGCGTCATTCCATACATTTATCATACTGTTGGCCAAAGGTGACCAATTGCATTTTGTCAGGGTCAGGGGGTAGGGTTATGGTTAGGGGCTTGGGTTACTTAAAAATGGCAGTTGTACTGTACGGAGGCGTACTTATACGGAGCCGGTTATTCTGATAAGGTATGCTAAAATGTCAGAACACCGGCTTACTACTAGTAATAATAATAATAATACATAATAATAATATTATATATATTATAATTTATATATAAATATATATATTTATTTATAGACGCCTTTCTAGACACTCAAGGACACCGTACAGGAAATAAAAATACAATAACACAATTGTAATACAAAAATACAGAAATATAAAATAGGGTAAAATGGACAATGCAATAGGATTCACAGAGAAAAAGCCACTTTAAACAGATGGGTTTTAAGTTTAAATTTGAAAAGTGGGAGTGAGTTAATATTTCTGAGCTCAGATGGTACTTGCAGAGAGAGAGAGGGGGGACTTTATAGGAATATGTACTTTAGCTGATATAGCGCTCCTATAAATACTTTTTAAAAGTTCGAATATTTTGTTTTCACGGCTGTTATTCTTTTTGAGAAAATTTCTGGGTGGTAAGTAAGGGTGTAGGTTTGCTTTAACATTGGAAGGTATATTCCCACGCTAATGCTAGGGACATGTTCCTGTCGTCCACAACCAAGTCTATGCCCCTGGTGGTCAGTAGTTATCACTCAAATAATGTAGCGTAGCAATGACTTGTAATTAATGTCATTTCTGCCCCATGGAAAGTGTCCAAGTGCTGTTACTAATGACTAATTACTGCGTATTAATTGTAGTCACAACATGCTAAAGGACATTTGCAGGATTTCTTTAAGCTAATAATGATAATGATGATGTAACAATGTCTTTTAAAATTTCGCTGAAATTTATTTGTTGACTTCTGCACAGCTTAAGTGTTTGGAAGATGGATGGATGGATGGACAAATCACATTGGTTTGCGGGCCGTGCTGTTGGCCAACCCCCTGTCTGTTACAGTTCAGTGATGTGTGGGAGATCCTTGGAGCTAAGCTGCAGTGAGGTCATGGTAAGGTAGCTCTGTATTGGGTTGCAGTCCTTCTATGGAGCACACGAGGGCAGTGTTACCCCAGCTTTGAACGATAACATTTTTGAATGGTTGTTTATACCATCAGAATTCGTAATCCACATTATTGTGCCAGATTACAAAGCAATGCACTTGCAAAGGAATTGGACTTAATTTTTTAGGATGATATGTATTTTCTGAATATGACCGACGGCTAAAAACTAATATGTCAAGCAGGAATCACAAGCTTTCATAAGATATTTATCTATTTATTTATTTGTCTATCTGTCTGTTTATTTGTTTTTTTAGTTTTACTGGTCTTTTTCTTAGGTTCAGTGGGCTGGTAACCTCCTTCCCCAGTATATTTCGCTGTGACCCTTTGGTTAAAAATTTGTGGATTCATTATTGTTAAAGCATGAGTGGCTCGGATCCCACAAGTTTCCTTGATTGTTATAAGTGACCAACAGATTCCAGAACAGCTTACAGACAGTGACATTTTTATGTTATGCTGTATTTTGCTTAGTGTTTAAGTTTTGAGGTCTTGAGAACAAGGCAGCACACCCCTGACTCGAAGCCTACGTTTTGTAAATAATCCACTGTATAAAATTAAATATGGACTCCAGAATTCATGACGACTTAAGTGCACAGTGTGTATTTGTTTTTTAATATATATTTATCATGAGCAGCAAGGGCAAGCTTACAATGAAGTGGCTTTTGACAGCTGGGGCTCAACCGGAAGTCCTTCTCTAGGGACCATAAAATAGGGAAATCTATGGGACCAGGTTGCACAATGGAAAAGCAGAGGTGGCCAAAGAGCTCTCCCCCTATGGGCTTTTCCCCATCACTTTTTGCCCCACAGCGGTATTGCCAAAGCCACAATCCTTTAACATAGACTGTCATTTTTACACTAAAATTGCATAGCACCAAATACACCTGAAATAAAATGTAACTTTCAGAATGTGACACACCCCTGCTGCTCGCGGCGTGGGAGCACTAATGTATATTCCCAGCCCGCTGAGGGAGAATGCAGAAGTGGGTTGGGGAAAATGATACAAAGGTGAGCAGACCTAAAGCACAAAGAGGTTATGGCCCGATTCTGAGTGAGCAGTGTGGACGTCCCCTACCATGGATGCCATAAAAGCCATGCCTATTGATGCCATAATGTGTGTGGATACATACATACACACACACACGCATGGATTATGGTATATATACACTGTCAGAAAATAGGTTACAGCCCTGGTACAGGTTTGTTTCTCAAGGTACAAGCAACATCAATGTACCCCCAATAATATAAAAACGTTCCTCAGAGTCCATTTTTGCACCTTAAAAGGTACATTTTCCTAAGGCAGACCCTTGAGGCTACAGTGACAAGTAATTGTACCCTCAATGGTACATGTATAATTCTTTTTGTTACACGATTTGAGGCACTGAAATGTGAATGCGTTTGTTTCGGAGGTACTATGTGTAATGCTGGAATGCTTGAATAAACTTAAGAATTTCTGTTTATCCATATACATCAGCTTGAGGGGCAGGGGAAAATACCCAAAATGCATTGTTCTCATTAGCCAGGCTTCACTGTGGACCCTGCTTCTGCGGGTCCTCACCGTTGACACACATCAGGTCCTGCCGAGCCATGATAGACACGTCACGCTGGAGACACAATTTGACTTTTAAATACTGAAAAATGTCCAGGGAAGCATGTGAATCATAACTTAGTGCTGTAATTTTACCCTATTTATATTTACTTACCTCAGATTACTTCAAGTGAGGTGCAGCCAGATGGAGGCAATAGCAAAATGTTTATCAAAGGCCCCAAACTGTAGGACAATGCTGTGTTCTTAAATGCCTTTATAGATATAGGTATATTTTCATTTCATGTCTGATTGACTATCCGTGGCTAAAGACAACACAACCTTTATATTTTAGAAGCCCTCCATTTGTGCGATGTACAGGCAAAATAATTGAGTAAGATGCATTTGTATACAGGTTAAATGCTCCTTTGATCTGGCAGTGAATGACCTCCATTTGCCCAAGAGCTGCCTGGGTGACCTGCCTCTGTCCAGCAGTTCATTGCTCTTCTGGAAGCTCACAGCACATCTCTCTGCTACACGATTTGGGTAATTGCCTATGATTGCTTGTTTGTGAAACATTTTTAAGACATTTCCTTGCAGTTGAGCCAGTCAGCCTTAGCTAAGCTGACCACCCTCACAGGGGGTGAAAGCTTCAGTTTGGCCATGTTCTTGCAATGTTTTAGCAGTATAATTTCTTGGCAGGAACGTGAGCTCACAAATAGAGACATTTGGATGCAACATAAAATTATAAGCCATTCTTATGTGCAGATGTATAATGGATCATTGGTTAGCTTTTTATGAGTCAGAAAATTAATCATGAAAAATAAAGATCTTGTAGTAACTGTCTATTGAAGATTAGAGGTGTGTGCATGGATTATCTAAAATGCTCAAATTTGGTTACACTGTTATTCAGAGGAGTTAATTAGCTGACTGTTTTACCAACTTCCGTTGAAACACCTTAAATTAACTGACCTTGTAACAACAATGAAGCTTATATACAGTATAAACAAATAATATAGCAGTATATTATAGCTTTATTTATTAGGGTCATTGTGACCGAATCTATCATGTGAACTGATGCTTGCACAATCAAATATGATAAAAATGCTCTAATATAGATTTTTTTTGACAGCCCGATTATTTTTTTTCTAGCCAGGTAATTATTTGGTATAAAGGGATCGATTCAAATATCAATATTATGTTTAAGTCTATTCATTGTAACAAAGATTTATTCTGTAGGTGACAGAAAGACTAGGATTTTTAAGTGTTTTAAGTCAAGGGTCAGAGGACAGGTCACAAATGTACATCTTTGGTTTGGGTACGAGAGACTTACGGCAGCACTGAGATTTGCGTTTGATTAAAAGCATCACGCTCCATTAAAACTCACCACCCGCTGAACCCGCATCCATTCCTGTGCTCCGTGCCGTCTGGATGTGAGCTTCCTTTATGTTACGTGTATAACATGGTGGAGTTTTGGGTGGTGGGCCCTCCCCAGTCTGCAGAGTCAAAATTGCAATTCATTTTGAAGACCATTTTGGCACTTTGCACCTTTGCATAAGCGGTTTGTTGATACCCTGTAGGTGGACAAAATGTGTTGTGTGTGCATCAGATATGTGTGTTAACACATAAGATGCGTGTGTAATAAAAAAAGGATAAAAAATTGAATGGTACCTCAGAATCAGTTTAGGATTTTATCTTGTTGGTCAGAGCATTATTAAGGTTGGGGGAGTTATCCATTCATCCATTTGCTATTCTGTACATGGAATCAGTCCAGAACATATGTGAACTGCAGTATCAACTAATCAGCTTTCTGTTTCATAGTTTAATATTTGGTACTCATTCAGATATCTAGTACAATGGATATAAAAAGTGTACATACCCCAGTTAAAAGTTTTTGTGATGTAAAAAATGATTTAAAAACATTTCAAAACCTTTGATGTGACCCATAACCTTTACAATTCAATTGAAAAACAAACAGATCTGTTAGGGGGCGTGTATTTATAAAAAAAAAAACATACAACAAGCTGGTTGCATAAGTGAGCACACCCATAAACCGATATTGTTGAAGCACATTTTGATTTAATGACAGCATTCAGTCTTTTTGGGTAGGAGTCTATCAGCATGCCATGTCTTGACCTGGCGATGGCTGCCCACTCCACACCTGTCAGATTGGGAGGGCATCTCCTGTGCACAGCACACTTCAGGTCACCCAACAGATTTTGAAATTGGACGTAGATGTCTGTGCTCTGGCTGGGCCGCTCAAAAACGTAATTTTTTTTCTAGTGAAGCCATTCTTTTGTTGATTTGGATGCATGCTTGGGGTCATTCTCATTCTAAAAGGCTAAATTCCTTGTCATGTTCAGTTTTCTACCAGACCCCTGAAGGTTTTAGCCCAAAATTGACTGGTATTTGGAACTGTTCATAATTCCCTCCCCCTTGACTGAAGCCCCAGTTCCACCTGAAGAAAAACAACCACCATGGTTGCCACCACCATGCTTCACCGTGGGTATGGTGTTCTTTGGGTGATGCAGTGTTATTTTGTGCCAAAGACCATCATGCATTAGACTATACTGAGTACTGAGAGTTCCATGTGTCTGACCAGCAGTCTGGAAGAGAGGGCCTCTTGCCCCAGCAGCTAGGGGACAGTGTCTGGGCCAAAGCTGCTAAATCAGACAGCTGTGCTGATGTGCCGGAGCCAGAGCAGCGTCCCCTGCCCTCGCGGGAATTCCCAGCAGCCACTTCTAGGATGTCCTTAACGCGACGGCCGGGGAGTTGCTCAGGATTCCTGAGCACCTTCTGTAACAGGATCGGTGTGGTGGGGGGGGAGGCCCGTGTCTGGCGCCCCCACGGCTCTGCTCTGAGGAGCTGCACGGTAAGGCGCCGGCCAGCTCCAGAGTCCCCACAGGGCTCCACAGCGCTCCAGCCAGCAGATTGCACTTTAGAGAGGCTCACTGTGCACAGAACGAATGTCACTAGGTACATTGAGTTACAATGGATTTCAATTATCATTTTCGTTGATTTTGTCTGTATAATCACAGTACTAATATTATTTTGAATATCATCAAACTAATATTTGTACTTGTAATCTTAGTAGAACTGTATAATTTCTTCAATTTACATTACATATTTACATGATTTTTACATGATTTTGTATCTATCTTTCATCATTTTGAAAGAAAAAGATGGCAGTTTTCAAAGACGTCATATAAAAGATTTTTTAAATGGTGTCGCATTCCTTGTTTCGGTGAAAAATGTGTGGTTTATGAACTATTAGTATTATTTTTAAACAACAGCTTGATAAACCATGCAAAAAACCATGTGTATTAGGAATGTGTTATATACTACTAGGCTGGCTTACTAATTCAAATTTCATTATATGAATGCATTTCTGATAATCTCATTGGAGATTAAGCTATGACACTTCCATATACGATGTTACAATTCCTCGTGTTCTCCTCAAGAGAAGTGGTTCAGTATATGAAGCTGTTTTTTCTGTATCATTATGAATTAAGCTTTTCCCTGTATAAAACTCGCTGTAATATTTTCTATAATTTAATACAACAGGAGTTATACATTTTGGGTAAGCTCCCCGCATTTCCAGCTTGTTTGCTAGCTATACAACTTCAGGCACAAATTAATTTATCACAGCAAGTTCTTAATGCATTTCCATCCTACACATCTGACTGATTTGCTGAGTGCCACGTTTTACAGATTTGTAAGTGTTCCAGAGTAGCAACTCCTGCTGAGCAAATCCAAAGCGTTGTCTTCAAAGAATAATTAACAAAGCTTAAGCTAAGGTGAAATTAAACCAGAGCAGACCCAATGAGAAACTGAAATTCCTAACCGGTTTACTGATCCGTTGTACTTTGTTTGATTGATTTGCAATTAATTCTGGTTTGTGGTGCAAAGAGGATCGAGTTAGGCGCCAACCTTCAGAACCCCGACACCTTATACTCACAGAGAGAATGGCTGGCATGAAATGTCAATAACCGGCTGATGGTGCTCTTGAAATAATATGCATCCTCCTTTCTGGAGCCCACCTTTTCGCTGCCGCAGCCGCTGCCTGTGTCCATGTTGGGGCGAGGAGACAAAAATATAGGTTGATCGTTGTGACCAGGTGAACAAAAATGCTTTATGGGAATATTCTGGGTGGAAAGCCGGGGCTGTGCTTTTTTCCTCATTCCTGTCTTTGTTCAGGTTTGATGGACAAGCAGAGTGCGCACCTGTGTGTTTTGTGTAAAGTCTTTAATCTACTGTGAGTATGGGGCCCCGCGTATGTGCATTTTTTTTCTGTCAAAGCCTGTATTTCTGGGCAGGAAGGAAAAAACAGTACATGTGTCTTTGTGTAGCGTCTTTCATCTCGAGCGACTTGGAACGCCAGGGAGTGCGGCTGTGGGTGCTGAGTGCCTTGCCTGGAGTCTCCCTGAGGGCCGGCACATGGATGATAAGGGAGAAAGCCCAGGGAATTCGGGGGAAAAGCTGATGGAGGAGATGGGGGTACCATTTGCTCTAGGGTGCTTTCAGCAAGGTTCAACCTGGTTGTTTTGCCTTTTCTGGCTGGGTCTTTAATGTTCTTGGGGTTGCTAGAGCAACAGCCTTCTCCATCAGGAACAGCCCATGGCTGCCCTTATCGACAAAGGGAGCGGAGGAAGTGGTTTTAACTAGAGAGAGAGAAACCATTAGTGGGATTCGGAGAATGGTGTCGCTCGGCATGGTATGTCAGCGAGCGGCCGAAGAAGATAGGGGGCAGTAGTGCAGACATGGGGCTATGTGCATGCCTGGGGATCTGTGAAACGTGATTTGTGATCTGGTAAATTCCCAGTCAGCCTGAAGATCTACGGTAGCTTTTGGAAGAATTGTAAATAGTGTCAAAGGTTTTTGTTGTAACCTGCTGCAGATGATTGACTTAAAATACCAGAACGCACTGTGTATTTGTTTTACAGGCTCAATCATGTTTTCCTAAAGTTAGCTTTCCTCCAGTTGCCCAGTCCTAGTGATTCCATGCTGTCCCTGGTTTCCAGCCAGCCTTTTGGGACTCTCCAGCTAATGGCTCTACATAACCCTTATAAATGACACAGGATCTTTCATCCCTGTGACCCTCAAGGTCACTGCTGTGATCTATATGAAGATATTTTAGCTTGTCTTCAGATTTTGGCTGCCATTTCTACTTCCAGAATAAGGGAATTAGGCCAGGCGAGGGATACCACAAATGGACACAGCGATCCGGGTTTAGCTGAACGTATGAATTAGATACTTAGATAGCCTGTATGCTTCAGAAAGAAAAGAATTTCCATGTGGTCAGAACTTCCTCTATTTTCAGTAGACTGACATGCTCTTTTTGGAGGTGTTGCCATAAATGGGCGGATAATGCAGATCACACCTTTTGGTCCTGTCAGATGTGACACCATCAAAAGGAAAAAAGACAGAAAGCCATTGTCCTGAAAATGGCGATGACTGTTGACACGTTGGGCCTTTTCTTCTGCATTTTTGCTGCCAAAGGAGTATTAAAATACACACACAATGAAATATTAATGGCAGGATGGGAGTTGATCAACTCCTTTGGCAGTAAATGCTTCGCTGCCATTTAGTGCTGCCTTTTGCACATCTTGCAACCAGGATGCCCACCCTAAGACCAGAAAGTACGAGCGGCTTGTCGTAATGTCATCCATTTTAATTACCAGTAACAGTAATAAAGGCATGGATATAGTTAACAAAGAACATACTACGGCTACTGTATTATGTATCATCTTGAGTCATAGATGCCCTGCATATATGTTTGTCTGTGTGTATGTGTGTGTGTGTGTGTATATATATATATATATATATATTATTCGTTTAATGTATGGTTTGTAAAAAGAATAATATAACTACTCATTATTGCATATATCAGCCTCGACAGAATCTACACTACAGTACTACATACTGTATTTGTCCTCGTCTGTATGCAGGTAGTTTGTGGTATAATTTTAACATGCTTTGCTACTGTCATTCTCGGGTTCAAATGTCAACTGCATTCTCTACAGTGGAAGGAGCAGACAGGAAAGGGACTCGCATAAACAAATAACAAATAACCCCTCTTTCCATTAGAAAATTATTCTTGCAATTTGCTGGAAATTTGCGGCCTGCCGATCCATTTGGTCTTTTTTCTCTCGGCTCGAAAATGGCACTAATTATGCAAAAAAGGCAAATATTTTAAGCTTTACTGGAACTCTGCATGTGAGCAAAAAAGAGAAATCCTGCATGCTCACCAAGATAAAAGCAGAAATACATTTTTTTTCTCCCTGATGTTGTGTCCCCTCTACAACATATTGATGAAGAGCCCCATTGAGTTGAGATCTCATTAATTACTTGATTTACTCGCAAAAGTAGAAGTTGGAGGTAAAATGAGAGCCTTGCCTAATATCATGATGCACCATCTTAAGGCACAAGATCTTTTTAATGTATTCGCTGCTGCAGAATTTATGAAAAGCCTTTGGAAGATAAAGGTCAAGAGGAAGTTTTGACATCCATACACATTTTAGCACTTGA
>JAODKM010000039.1:4384273-4428197 GCA_026780845.1 Petrocephalus sullivani
AGAGCGAAGGCGGGGTGCGTCAGGTCCGCGGGTCTCTGGACCTCGGTGCTTACAGGATCTATAACTGCTCCCACTCGCCGACCCGCTTGAGCGGTTACAAGGCACTGCTGTGGGACGTGCCTGTCTAGTGTGTTGGCGAGGAGGGGGGAAGATGGGAGGTGCGGGCAGAGGAGGTAGCGAAAGGAGCCAGAGGTGTGCGTCCAGAGCGCGTTGAGGGGGGGAGGGGGAAGCAGAATGGATCCATTAATTTAATTGAAGCGGGCCCCCGACGAGAGATAAAACATCTCCGGCCCACATCTCTTCAGGCTACGTCGGCTTTATAGCAAACAGCCGACGAGCTGCCAGCCGGCGAAATAAATAAATAAATGGACAAACAAATAAATAAATAAGGGCAGGAGACGTGCTCCTGGCAGACTTCAAGGCCGCGGGGCATGACACAGGCCGGGCAGCAAAGAGCCTGGAGAGGCTGGCCTTTTTTCATGTGGAGGGCTGCGTGAGCATTCCAGCCGCGCGCCATTCATCGTGCCGCTGCCTCGCCGTCTCACCGGCGGTAATTTGCCTTCTGGCTCGGGGGCTACAAAGGCGGCCTCTGCGTTTTATGTCGACGATCCCCCAAAGGACACTGTGATGCACCTTCCGTGCCTGCATCTCTGCAACAGAAGTGTTTCATACACCTAAGTATGTGAAAACAAAAGGGCCTCGCAGCGATATGAACTGCGGACAGGTCTCTGTAGGAGGGGCAATGGAAAAGCTGCCGTAGCGCTAATGATATGGATGATTTTGGGCATACTGGGAATGCCGTTTTATAGACAGGAAGGCTAGACTGAGCTGTGAACTGCACGGAACTCTGGGAGGAAATGAAGACCCCCATCAATGGAGACTCAAAAGCTGTGTCAATGGGGACTCAAAAATCCCACTCAATGTGGATTCAAATACCCCCATCAGAAGGGTCTCAAATCCATGTCAATATGGTCTCAAAGACCCCTGTCAATGAACACTCAAAATCCACGTCAATGGAGACTCAAAAACACCTATCAATGGAGACTCTAAAATGGTAACTTACCAGCAAGTACAAACCATTAAACACGCACAAATACACAGAAATATCCTATTAGTAACACTACCTTTGCTGGAATCTCACAGGCTCTCTCTTTAAAGTAATTAAGGACTGTCAACCGCATCCCAAAAAAAATAATTACATTTTTGACTGCTAGAAGCACTGCTTTTACTATTTAATTAATTTAATTTTACATAAGTTACTTATAAGTGTCCCATTCCCCTAACTCCATCTTTCTCATTGGATATGTGTTTCAGTCTGTGATTTTGGTGAACGCAAGGTTTTTCAGGAACCTGTTAGTCACTTTGTAGAAGGACTGACTGTACATGCATACAAAACAGAAGATGAATCCGGTAAAGCCCAGTTCTGATCACATACGACCATCAGACTGCAGATGTGCTGCTTACCGGAGGCCCTGGCAGTCATGTGACAGTGGTTCTGCCCTGGAAGGCTGTCAAGAGAGCAAGAGTATTCTGGGGGGGGGGGGGGGGGAGTGAATGGGGGGATCTTTGCTGGCTCTGGTTTAGCAGTTACATCTTCAGGTCAAACACGAAACGTTTCTCGTGACGTGCTCCACAATGGATGAACACTGACTGTGAGGCCCTACTAGATGTCTAACCCCCTGCATCGCCTGGCTCTGCTAAGTTAAAAATAAAAATTAAATCTGAGCCAGGCTGTGCTGAGGAAAGCCCCACTCTCGATTTCCAAGGTCTCAATTTACAAGTTAAATGATGATTTATGGGATTTCCATCATGGAGACCTAATGGCTAAATTTAAGAACCTTCTTCAAGAAATTTGAAGACATCTATGTTTTTACCATTTCTATTCACTGTTAATTAACTATTCATGGCTGAACTGTGTGTTTCCTGGAAATAATGGAATTAATCAATACAAGGGTGGGCTATGAAAAATTGTTATAAAAATAAACAAGCAAATAACAAATTGCATACATATGCAATAGTTTCTGATCACTTAGTGCTCTTCTGATATTACTTGAGTTATTAGGCTGCTCACAGTGCTTGTTTTGTTAAATCTCCTGCAATACTACCTGTAAGCTGTAGCAGTGAGTCTCTAATCCCAGGTGAAGGACCCTGATCCCAGTTCTCGTCCACATCGCACACACGGCTCACCCTCTCCCGTGCAATCGGTGAGCCCCACCCGCAGTCGTCCTCTTCGCTCACCTGATTTCTGCTGATACGCCCTCACTCGCGCCGTTCACCCTGGGGCAGAAGTGGGGAAGCCTGATCCAAAGTCCTACGGAGACACAAACAGACAAGACAGCATCTGATAAAAACATCTAATATACTAACAGCTAAATGACAAACTGCAGATATGGATTTTAGCCAGAAAGACCCTTTATTAACCAGACCTGTCAAAATCAATGATTCTTTGAACTGGGACTACGGCAATGAGTTTTCTGGCAAAGAGTAATATCTGCTTTGATCAAGGGCCTACCTTTGCAGGCCCAAGCCATTCCCCTTTCCACCCTCTGCTCTGCCTACTGACGCCTCCTTATATATAAATATTATTTCATACCTCTGATTAATATGCACGCAGTACGTAGTATATCTATATGCTACTCTCAAAAGATGAAGAAAAATATTTAATGTTGACATGAGTTAAATACACCATTGCACTTTCTAAAGATGGGACAGTGTTAAAGAGACAAACTGTGCTTCTGTAAATGCAGCCAGGACGGAGTTAAAAATAAACCAAAATAATGTGCTGTTTATCTCACTTGATCACACAGACTATCAGCCTAAGTGCAACTTCCAAATAGCATAATAACAGTGAATCAATGATGGAGGAGAAAAGTAACATTTTAGCATCGCTCACTTATGTCAGCTACCATTCTATTCGGGGAAACGAGAGCCGCAGCTCATGAGGAGAGGGAGATGCTTTATGTGGGTTTAGGGCAGCCATTAAGCATTTCATATATCCACACTAAGTGATCCGCACCTCTTACTGGGAACGAGCGGGGAGTCGGGATCTCTGCTAAGATCACGCCCTCATAGCATATCGGGACATGCCCTTTCTGGAAGTTACTCTCCACTGCCTCCTAAGGGAGGTGGCAGGAAACACTGGTGACGTTTCACCTACACTGTCCATTTTTGTGAAGTATATTATGGGTGAAGATCTTAAATCAGTTATTAATTTAGGTGTCTGGCCTGCTCAATAATTAGCAGATATGAAGTGATAGTTCAGGTTGATTAATCTAATGAATTATTCATTAATCAAATACATTATATCATAGGAATCGTGGTCGTGTGTCAAACCAATGGGCAGCCATCTTGTACTGTGGGGTTTGATATTTAAATTATATTTAACAGTGCAGTATGTCATAGACTATTTATTAAATAGTCTCCACTGGTCCAACTATATGTAATGCAAACTGGTTTATCAATGTATAAAGGAAGCTGATTTGTCCATGCTGATTGAAAAGTGGCTCGGTAGTATACAGAAGAGAGAGGCCCACCTGAATAGAGCTTAAGGCCCTTTTATAGTACAGAGTATAACCTGGTCCATGTGCAGAATAAACACAATACTTCATAGCGGTTCTGGCAGGTGAAACAGCAAGGTGGACTTGGATTTCTATCTAGCTACACTGCACTTTCTGTCTCTGCTGTTCAGTTCCACTGGACAGGCTGCTGCAACAGCCCTTCGTAACTCAATTTGCTTCTCAATACATGATTTCAATATAACTAATACTAGTCTAGCCTCCCATGACTTAACAGGAAGAGGAAGTTGGCAAGGTCACATCTCCATGATGTCATCTTAAAACGCCAACTGTCCTCTTTAAAGAACAACGGGACTTAATAGATCGGTGTTTATAGTAGGCGATATATGAGCAGAAACATAATGCCCTCCATAGAGGATAAAAATATGTCTCAGGAAGCAAGGACACCCATTGTAGGCAAAGCTCAGAAGATTACATTCTGACATTAAGTTATACCATCTCTGCCGAGATTTTCTGGCTGGATATAGCTGTGCTTATATGTCTTTATTGTGTGCATGCCTTGCTTTTGTTTCTTACATTAATTAAAGTCACACCATAGTATTTAACTTCACTATTAGCTTTGCTAATAAAATAAACATTAACGCAGGCAGTAACAATTTCAGTAAACTTAATGAAATTTTCCTTCATCAGCACCAACTTCCAGTGACATGCCTTTCCCAAATGACCCGTCCCATTAGGAAAGCTCCTTTGTCCAGATTGCTATGTGAAAAGAAGCAGAAACATCCAATTAATTAAGTGCACAGCTGGAACGAAAACCAACCACTGAGAAAAACAAATTTAATTCACTCTCTTGCTCTTTTCACTGAAAAATCCAATTGAACTCATGGCAAAAAAGAACAGAACCTTTGTTCTGTTGCATGTTTGGCGTACAAAGAAAGCGCTGAGTTTGACTCTTGTGACTTAGAAGCAGTCAAAGAGTCATACGGGAGACTGACGTATTTAATCACTATGATTGGACGAGGAGATGCAGTTTGATTAAGGCCAGCCGGCCAATCGGTTAAGACCTTGAACTTGCGCCATTCGCCACTCACCGTAACGCAGATGGTGGCTGTTTTATTTTACGTCGCCCTCTTGACGGCGACTTGAGTGATTCTTCTCAGAGATAAATATGTCCGGCTGACCCCGGGTTTAAACTCCTCGAATACGTTAAGTGCTGAATTTTCAGGATGCCGGTTCATCGGATGCAGAGTCTATCACTTAAAATGTTACTCTGTCTTAATGGTGGGAGACAAGCATTGTACTTTCACGGCGGCCCCCCCCTCAGCTATGACGCTTGGGCAGGGGGGTGGCACTTCAGCGGCAGCGGCAGGTTGGGTCACGTGCCGTCATTTCAATGCCTTGCCCGTCCTCCCCCTTATTAGCCTTAAACAAACGAGGAATTACTCTCATTGATTAAAGCGCGGATTGAATTAGCCACCGGAGGGCGCCGCGTCCCGCCAAGGTCATGTCTCCGGCGTCATTGTGTAACGCCACCTGACAGGTTCAATCTGCCGTGCCCCGGAGGAGGACTGCCCGCGTCGCCCAGCACACAAAGGCCACGCCGTCAGTGGAGACCCCGATCGAAGAGCTGCAGTTTGTCAAGCGGCGGGCCGGAGCTGGCCGCCCGGCCTGGGGTCGCGTTGGCAGACAAAGCCCCCACAGCAGGAGGAGCGACTGCCTTGGACAATAATTACAAGTGTCCCACGGGCAGGGCCATTGTTACTTTTAAAACTCCCCCAGAATCCATCTTGTCGACGCGACCTAGCAGATGGGGGGGCTTTTTCCTTTCATTTCTGGCAAAAGCCACCTAGGGGAACAGGCTAAAGAAGCTTGATTGGGAATATTGGCAGCGCCCTTGTAGGTAGGCTGTCAAGTGCGGGCTTTGGGCTCCAGGGGCGGCCCACGTGGTTTTCGCCCGTCCAGCTAATTTGTGTCGCCTAGGGTGGCACGTGGGGTACTGATGAGCGTCGACGGCCAAATGAAGCAGGAAATCCTATCAAAATGGGACTCCGTCGTTTTTCCGCGCCCAATTGGCCGCATCACTGTTCCATGGATGAACTTCAAGAGTGTCGAGAAAAAACTGGATGTTCTGCTGCATGTGAGGTGTAACCATTTCCCTGCTGTGAGGTTTGTCTGCGTTAAAAGGTGACAATTAAGAAAACTAAATGCAACACCACACCTGATGTCACTCTCAATAATCACCATTGAGTAACAATTTAGATTTGGCAAAGCACAGGTCTGGCAGAATGGAGCGGCAGAAGAATTCAGACCCTCGCTACAGTGTTATTTTTGGGAAATTATGAAATTGTGCATGGTACATAAAAAATTATATTCTATTCAAAATATCACTGTAAAAATGGACAATGTCAGTAACACCCACAACTGAAATATTCCAGTAGCACAAATATTGACATAAATCAGACCTTTCAGCTTAGAATGACTCTACCATCGCTAGGATGAAATCTATGGAGTGCTGTGGGCTGGACCTGTTTTAGAAATAGAGACTTAGAACTTTCATCTTAATGCAGGATCGGATGGTTGAGCCTACATGAGGACTATGTGTTGGCTTGACTCTAAGAATGAATGTTTGTGAAATGCCCCACATATTTCTGTGGGTTATAGGGTCCTCCCCTTAGGTGTGGAGCTCTGAAGCCTTAACAGAGCCATTGCTGTCAGTTTGCTGTGCCAGGCTGCTCTTTTTGAGGGCTCTGGCTGGGTTCTGCAGTTTTCCTTCCATGATTTTATGACTTGGTAGATCCACAGCAGTACACAAAAGCTTTTTGTACCTTTCTTCAAATCTGTAATTTTTTTATAACTTTATCCTTGATGTTGTTCGGAAGGTCATGCAGCCTTCGCTGGCAATTTGCAGCCATAATAGTTTCACAGAGTCAGCTTTTAAAATATACTGAAATCACGGCGAGCACTATTTATTGCATGTAATGAAATATAAATATTCACCCATCCATCTAGCCGCTCACCATTCATCCAGCAAAGGATGGGGTCCGTCCTGAAAGCAAATGGGATACTCTGAGCCGGGCGCCACACGCACCATTCACACTACAAGCAAAAAAAAGCCTATTCACCTAATTGCATATTTTTGGACTGCTGGAAGATATTGGAGTTCACACACATTTAAACTACACACACAGAAACACACATGGTTGTATTCATATCTTTGTGGGGACTCTCCATTCACTTCTATGGGAAAAACCCAATTCCCAACAATGACAACCATAACCCAGCCCTAAGTTTAACATACGTAACCAAACAAAATACAAGGGAGAATTTTTGGTTGCATTCACAGATTTTTATTAAATTGAGACCGAAAAAATAGTCCCCACAACATCAAAATAACAGGTTTTTATCACAATGTTGGGGCATATACTGTAGTCCTTACTGTGTACATAATCCACGCACACAAACAGACAGTGGCATAATATGAGTAATGATGGTGTGTACTTCTGCAAGTTCGGAACACATTTGCATTGAGGGTTCAAATCTTATATGGAATTCAATTTATTTTTATATAGCGCCCTTCACAACAGAGTTGTCCCAGGGCGCTTTGCAGGATAATGAAGGCACTGTTAAGCCCTTGAGTAAGGCCCTTAACCCACCTTCACCTGAAGCATTGGACACTGGACGACCCTGCACTCTCAAAACCTGTTCCCACCTGTATACTGTTAATGTGCGTCTCTAACGTGAAAACTACCCCCTCTCCACTGGGACAAAGTAGCACTAATCTAGTCTCTATTCATAAGTATAATAAGCCAAGTAACAATGGTTTTGAATAGTCCCATTTTATCTGTGGTTCATCTTTGCTATGTCTACAGTATGTGGATGTGCAAAGAAACTTTTTGACACGTGACTTCCTATCTGGCGTAATTGATATGTCGTCTAAAGTTATTTCCAGCTCGATGGTGATCTGCATTAAGGGACTTTTGCAGTTTTCAGCTGGTCATAGTTGGTAAAGTGGCTTGTTTATGATCTGTTTTTTAAAGAATGACAGCAATTGAGGATTAGCAATCCTCAAAACAGACACATTGAAAACACAGCAGAAACCTTTGTTTACTTCATGATCTCAAAGGAAATGTCTCTTAGCAGTATTATCGCAATCTGGGCAACAACTACTGGCGATTAGGGAGGTGGGAGAACAGTGGAGTGTTCGGATCCTCAGACAGGACGTGCCAGACTTCGGGAAGAGCCCCCAAACGGGCCGGAAGTCCTCGTTGGGGCAGGGTGAGGAGCACAGGATCATGAGAAAGGAAGCCACCATTCCTGGATTTGGACCTTATCTGCATACCAACAGTCTCCTGAAACGAAAAAAGAAAAGAATGCCAGCTTCTTTTGCTAACCTCGGAACTGGACTTCCTCTGTTTGTACCTATTTCATCAAGCTGGATGATGAAGCCAAATGCAGTTTGAAGAATGGAGACTGAGCACAAATTGTATGCACAGTGAAAATGGAGATATTGCGCAAATCATGATTATAATCAGCACAGCAGACACAGCAAACCTGATATGGGTACATGACTGGGAAAATGGTTAGATCAATTAAGCAGATCTCGGAGATGATACCACCCATCCAGTCAAAATTACATTAATGAACACGACTGAGTCACTTGTGCTCTAAATTAATTGTGCTTTAAATTCATTTAGATGGGACTATTGTGACTCACTAAACCAGAAAACGTTTTGATATTAATTACTGGTATTGGCAGTGTGACCACATATAATGTTCAGGGATAAGTTTTAGTACCAATAAAACACTGAGCCACAGGTTTAACCAAATTTCTCTGGTGTGAGGCGGAGGGCAGCTAGCACACGCGCGAAAGATTGCATGAATTTTCATTTTCCTCTCGCCTGACCTCGGTCAAGATGACTGGGAGAGTGATATCGTCGGGATGGCGCGTCTGCGGTCACTCAGAGAGGACCGTCACTCCTTACCGCCCCGGCTAGGTCAAACGTAGCCGCAGATCCACCTGCCAGAGGGACTGCCAGTGTTTAATTGAAATCTTTTGATAGATTTCAGAGCCAGGTCAGATGTCGTCTGCTGCCTAAGCAGAGGTCACCGGGGGCTCCTGGAAGGACCACTCCTGGCCTTTATGGTTTCCGTAGATTAGCTCCCAGGAAGTTGATTTTCTGGAAGACCGTGAGCCTCCTGTCAGGAGTCACTGCGAGAGGGCACTCTGGGAGAAAGTGCTTTATCAAAGGCATTTTATTTTATTAAGAATTGGTCTGGATCGATGGGGAAAATAACTCATCTTACTGTGGGGAACCCACAGGTCGAAAGGTTAAAGAAAGACATCTTAACTAATGTTATCTTACCTCTAAACCAGGCCGCTGAGCCAGATGCTTTTGCTTTTGTCATGAGGTTTTTTTTTTCTTCTTTAAACGATCAGCGTGAACTACTTTCCATTTTAATAAGCTGTCAGTAGGGTCTCCCTAGTGTAGTGCAGGACCACCTACGTAGTTTCTCGCCCTACTGGCAGCAGGTCTTTGGGGCTGTAAAATGTGGGACACAAGAAGAAAACTACTGAGTGTGAGAAGGCAGGTCAGAAAGTGGCATTTGTAGTATGTTTTAATGGGCTTTCATTGGCTTGTTAGAACTGTCCCTCATACAGTCGTAATAATACTGAATAAATCTTGAAAGCCACTATATAGTAAGTGAATCCAGCAGGAGGGATTTTGGAACACTGACTATAAATAACAAACAGCTTTAAAGTAACTAATTTCTAAGTTTTATTAAACTAAAATAATTGCGTAATAAAATATATTGAATTACTCATATAAGGTCCTGGCTAGGTTATTTAGATTGATATTATATTCCGAATATTTATATTTAAGTGTTCTCTCTTTCACTGACATTCCAGGATGAAAACAAATTTCCTTTTTGCTTATCCATGAGATTAAATAAAAATAAGGATGAAATATGTATATCTAAATATCTCTCTAGCCTTTTTCGCACTGGGCCTTGTATTAATAAAATAATACATAGTAATATGAACTTAAGATTCAAATTGATATCTATATAGTAAAGTCAAAATGATTTATGTAGTGATTGAGTCGTCTCATTCCCTTACAAAACACACTGCCCTATGTCGTTTAATCTCACTAGGTGCTGAGATCAAGACCTCAGTACGAATGAAGCAGATAAAAGAGCATCTGTCACATGGGACCAGGAAATAAAGAGGAGAAGAATCAAACGATGTTTATATGGTGTCGGACGCGTGTCCCCCTGCAACGGACAATGGGGCTAAGGGCTCCCTCACGGCCCATATGCAGGGCCCAGCCTCGTCGCATCACAAAAGGGAGACATGTCACCGCCGGCCCCCAGCCCTTCCCTAAAGTGCGCCATTGTTAGAGGACAGTGAAGGAGCAGCTCTGCCCCCCCCCCACCCCCCAGGGAAAGCTGCAGTAGGGGGCGTCTGTTTCCCTACCATGTAGAGATCAGGGACCCAAGTCCATCTTTGACCCCTGTAAAGCTGAACAGATGGACATGATTTAATCACATTTCATTTTATGGGGGCTAGCTAAGGGGGGGGGGTGTCATCCCTGCTCTGGAAATGGGTGAACATTGGTCTCGTTTGTACTTTGATTTGTTTTTTCTGCTAAGCTGCTCTTGCTATTGGGGGGGGTGGGGGGCTGCTTTGAGTTGATACACACGTGTGAACTTTCGGGGTTTGTGGTCCCTTATGGTACAGTGACAGGTGTGGAGGAGGGTGTTCCATTAGTGTACCTAGTGTTACAATGTGAGAATTCAAAAGTGCCATAGATACATTTTAATTGAAAGTTCTTGAATGTTTTCCACACAAAGTCCCTTAACACCTATTCAATCATGTGAATTCCCAGTGACCGAAAGAGCTTCCATCACAGAAATCCTTCATTTTCACTTTCTTTTATCACACAGGCTCCCTTGTGACCCAGTGGATCTGGAATGAAGTTAATAGTCTCACTTTTTTGACCAAGTCCATGTTCCCTGTAGGCATTTGTTTTAATTAGATCCTGCAAATATTTATCAGCTGTGACCCATGGGTCAATCATCAATCAATTACTGACACACCCCACAATGGATGTGATATTATCATATCTACAAAATTTTATGAGGGAATTTGTGACATTTTGCTCTTAATAATATCCACATACCTACCTTACATGTTAAATTTCAAGTAATATACAGGCATGCCATCGAGGTTGTACCCCCGCCTTGTGCCTGATACTGCCTGCCCCCTCTGACCCTGACAGACATTAAGTAAGAATTATAAATATGTTTTTGTTTATATTTCCAAAACCATCCTTGTAAATGTACAGCCCTGCCAATGAGCATCACACTTCTGACTCTTTACAGACACATGACTATGCCTGGTCATGTGACTATGCCTAGTCATGTGACTTCATGATGCTGAGAGGACCGGCACTGCATTTGGTCCCTTCTTGTATTCATGGCACAGATGGGCTTTTGTGTCTTCGATTAAAGAACTTCTGACATTGCTGTTGTCACCCAGGAAACTCAACCGGAACCTTGATAAACGGCTCTCTTTGGGGGACACCACTCGGGCGAGGTGGGGCCATTGTCCTTTGATGATGCAGAAAATGAAATGATTACTATTGGGCTCCATCGACTTGACTTGCCGGAACTCTGTTGCTTCCTTTTAAAGGTTAATTGGACTTGAACCCAGAAAATCAAGAGCTTAAGCTGGGTTGCTACCAACAGAAGGCAGTTTTATTTATGCCGCCTCCCCCCCCACCCCGAACTCCAAATGGCTGCTAATCAGATTTGCCTCGGCCTTTGTGACTGCACTGCTCTTAGCTTGTATCGCTGCTATCTCCTGTGTTTCTGCTTCATCCCATTGATTTTAAAATAGCATTAGCTGCTCGCAGGGACCAATAATATTTACCTGACAGGTTCCAAACATTTATCTTCAGCACCCATTTGAACCACTCAGCCATTAGTGTGTTTTGGCTGTTCAGAGGGATTATGTGGCTAAAAGACTTTGGCGCGCACACTCACACTAAATATAACACAGACTCAGTAAGCAGCCGTCTCGCCGTGCGTAGCAGCCATTTCTCTGAGCTTCCGAACCAGGATGCATGTTTCTGTGGAGGTGACTAAGAGAAAGGTCTGGGTCGCTTTTATTAATGATTCTGCAAGTTTTATCTCATTTTTTATTCAGTCGAGCACTTTTGTTGTTTGAATCATCCATCCATCCTTTTTCTGTAAACACATCCCAGAGGCTACGGGAACAAGCCAAGGAACAACCCCGGATGCAGTTGTCTGAGTTATTTCTCATGAAATTATAGATTCAGTGGTTAAATGGATAGATGATTAGAGCGTGGGGTACAAGAGACTGTTTGGCTGACAGATGATTGATACCCCAGCCCGAGCCACCCCTCGGTGATGACATAATCTTCCTTCTCTGTCCCCCCCCCCCCCCCCCCCGTCCACGCCAGGTTTTCACAGAGCTCTGGCAGCTGACGTTGACATTTCCATCAACCTTCAGCAGTATCTCCAGCCATCGCCAACCATCTGTCACCGCGACACCAGTCTCTGTGCGACACGTAGAGTTTACTTTGTGTCGACTGGGATATCCTCATAGGAGAACGGCGTCCGGGCCTCTTCCAGTCATTAAGCTTCTGCGGCAGTGACACTGAAGGCAATCATCTCCTCACTCTGTCACCCGAGCCAAATGTGCAGCCCAAGTCTAATCCATTCAGCCGCCAACAAAAATGTATGTGACGCTGACAGGTATATGGGGCTCATTATTCACATTTAAATTAAACAGTCCAAGGAAAATTTGAACTACATGAAAGGCATAGAAAATGTTAATGTGGCATTATGCCTTCAATTCTTGTGTAAAATCTGCTTTTTCCTTGGACATTATAGTCACTTTCAGACTCACTCTATATGCGTGTACAAGCTTCTAAAAAGCCAAAGAGTAGCACTCGCAGAAACAAGGGTGCAGCAAAGCGGTCCCTGGAGAACGGCGCCCTAATCTTCCTTTCATCCCTTCGTCACAGAGCAGCGGCGCGGCGCGGCTCACCTGCCTGCTTTCGGCGGATTTCATCACACGACCCCGGAGATACAGAGGATTTTCTGTCATATCGAGCCGCCGAGGTTCACGTCACCAGAGCCGGGGGTCAGAATAACACCGCTTCGTAATTCAACCTGTGCCGCGTGGGGCTTATGTCGTTATGCCCCCCCCCCCCCCAACCCCTTGTCATCGCGTTTGCAGGTGTTTATTTCTCTTTAGCCTGCCCGGGTTCATGTGCAGTGCAGAGGATATATTTTTAACCCCCCAGGAATGGTGCTCTGTGTCATCTCCGCTCCGCCTAAGCGGCATGGGCTGCTTCTGATCTGGCTCCAGCCCCCCGAGCCGCCGGACCCGGCGCGAGCCTGCCACGAGCGCGGACACCCCCCCGCCGCGTGCCTTTGTGAGCCCAAATGCCCGCGTCGATACTCATAACTCACAGGCAGCATGGCCGAGGCTGCTACGCGGAAATCCCGTTTTTCTTCAAGTTACTTCCCTGCACTGTTGCATTCAAATCAAACGCAAAATGCATCCGCTCCCGAATTTTTAAATTTGCAGGTGCAATTTCTGACACTGGCCAGTATATCTTGTATCTGTACTTTAATATACTGTTGTCATAATTTGCCGACCCGTGGCATGATTTATGTGTCACATCACTGATCTTATGGGCAGTAAGATTGCCGTGTTTGGTGCTGGTTTTCACGGGCTGCACAGTGACACACTGACCTTCAAAAATGCTTTAAACCAATTAGTTACAACCAACTTCACCTGGAAATTAAAGCAGACTGAAAATGTGTTAGTTGACTGCATTTAATTTTCCATTATACTAACTAAAGACTGAATTCGAGCAAAAGAAACACACCGTTCTGTTTGTAGCTGTTTGTTCGTTCTGTTGTTTTGTAATGTGGGAATATCCCCATACTCAGGCAGAGCGTTGAAGTGCGCTGCATGCCTCCCAGTTTATAACTGCGTGGCTATCTTACTGTGCACTAACCATGACAACCCCACCCCGAATAAACATCCAATCCATCTCTTTTTCAGGGGGAAACCGAGGAGGGAGGACTCTCTCTTTCCTTTCTCCTTCCTGACTGTCCATTCAAACTGGAGGTCTGTCTCCTGGATTATCCTAACATGGGCTCGCTGCAGGTCTGAGCACCATACAGTGCTGGCGGGGGGGGTTCCCCCTATCTCCAGCCCTCTAGATGGTGAGAAGTCTAGCGGAGCTGGTCACATGACCCCCAGGGTCGGATCGTTCTGTCGCTGACCCGACTCGTGAACCCATTTTGGGAAGAAGTGGAGCGTAGATTAAAATGATTCCCTAGTTAGGCGAAATCAATTCACTGTAGCGCGGATCTGATCGTGCAGTTAGACAACATGACCACTAGATGACACCATGAGATAGGTACGCTTTTTATTGATTAAAGCATTGTTTTCCGTCAGTAAATGAGCAGCGTGCTTATGGCTGCTTACATCAGCATTAAAACTTGAAAAAATTAAGTTACCTATGAGCGTGTGAATTATATTATTGAACTGTAAAGTGCATTGTATCAGAATGGATAATGGAAAATGCTCTTATTTATATATGTATAATAATAAGGATTTGTTCATCGTTATTATGCTGCCTTTTGTAATTATTACGCGAGTTATTATATTCACATATTTTCCAGCAGTATCAGTCATCGAAGTATAAAATTATGCGAGATGGCAGGGCTGGTTCTGGTAGTTTTTACCCCGCGTCTTCTTTTAGATTGCAGGTAACAGATTAGAGCGCACATGCACTCACTGTATTATTGGTGCACTTAACTGGAGTGTTGGGAAGCATGTAATTACCTTGTAGGCTTACGCCCTGAAGTAGACATCAAAAGTGCTGCTGCGTATTCATGAGAAGCAGGAAGCATAGAGGCAGATTCTGCCGGCAAGCCCTCTGCATCCATCCACAGCCTTTTGTGTCCTGTTGCCATGGGAAATAATTAAATAGAATTTCTGTCATTGTTGTCCAGGTGGAAAATTCATACTTGTGTCTTTTGTTTTTGCATATATAGAACCAGATGAACATGCAACAATAACAACAACAACAATAATAATTATTATTATTAATATTACTATTATTATTGTTATATTGTTGCTACTATTGCTAAATTTGTACTTATAAGTTTTTTAATTCAAACAAATTTAAACAGTTAGGGCTTTTTTGTTATATAAGAAAGTAGCAGTGCTTACTCTCATGAGAATCTGTGAAAAAAAACTATGCAAGTATGTTGTGTGAATTTGATTTCTCACTAGGAGAGAAACATTCCGGAGTGGTTGTAGTGTACATTGGTTGTAGTGTACATTCATTTTCTCTTATTCTTAAATATAGACAGTCTGTAAAAATAAAAAGGTATTTAGTATAAGCAATTACTTTGTGATCTGTAATTTATAAATGCTATAAATGGCCATTGCCAATTACCATTATTTTTTGTTATACTTTTTCTTGTAATTGAACCTTTAGAAACTATAAAGATTATAAAAGATCTAACGCAATAAAAACATGAAATTAAAATTAAAAAATATAAAATTGCAATGTTGCATTTGTCTGTGAGTAATGTTTTGATGTAAATTTGAACCAAACAACTACAGATTTCTGACTTCAACAAAAATAACAGATTATCTGAATTTGGCACATGACCATTCAAGACAGAAGCAAAATTTTTCCAAGTTCCCGAAAAATGCGGTATAAAATTGTACTTGCTGATTGAGTGAAAGTAAGTAAGTTAAGAATCTACTAACAGTGTGATTCCACCAACTGTCATCGATAGCAAACAAAAGGCATGGGTGTAAATTAAATGAACACATTTACTGCGGTAAATGACACTGTTTTCTGATTTCACTCATCTTAACATCTCCGTTTTTGTAAATGAATACATAGTTCGACAGAATGCGTACTGCTCCTAATTATGGCTTAATTATTAAATGGAATCTCTAGGAGGTGTAGACATGAACTATTTTTTTAATCCATCAATCATCCGATACAGGCCATTTTACCCAGCAGAATTTAAATGGGGGGCAGGGGCACTGGGGGAGATCTTCCTTAGCCCCATGGAATTAGGAAGTGATTATCTCTAAGTAACACGACAGCCTTTTCCATACAAGTTGTGAAAATAGCACTTTAATTCTCAGAAATGACATGCCTATATTCAGGATCCTCCAATGACATGTTTGAAAATTTGAAGAATATCTGTGGGAAATGAAAATGGCAATAATATCTGATCCCTTTCTGTCTTCCATAATGAGTTTCTCCCCAAAATTCTGCATACGATAGAGACTGTGGGATGGAACGCCGGTGTTTATGCCGAAATCCATCTCTGTGACGCTTCTCCAGCTTTTAAGTCCCCCCGATCCTCTTCGCTCTCCCTCCCAGACACATACAAAGCAATCCATTAGTGTCAGATCTGCAGGAGACACCTGTCCATTAGGGAGACTGTTTCAGGGAGCTGCACCCCCGCTTCAAATTATTTATTACATTTAGGGAATTTAATTCCCTAAATGTACCAGAAATCCAATGCATTGTTTCTTTTATGATTTGATAAACTGCAGTATTTTGTTTTTAATCTTTAAACAATATTCCTGAGAGTGAATAACCTGAGCAGGACCATGTTTCATAGATTTCCCATTATAATTACACCAAAAGGCAATAAACCCTATAAATGTAACGGCAGAGAACAGTGATGTGCCTGTATTTGTGTTGTCTGTGTGCACAGGGAGGCCAGCACTTGATCAATCATCGATCGCTTTGCAACTTCTTTTGTTCAAAATGATGAGGGATGTTTTGCTATTGACAAAGTTGGAGAGCCTCTTATGAACAGTGTTAAAATGCATTGTAACATTTGATCTAACCGTTTTAGAAATTTTAGTCATAGCTACAAGGTATTTTGTTTTATTTCTTTTTAGTTTTTTCTCGAGAACCACATTCCAGATGAATTATATATTTCTGGTAGGATAAATCACGGGGATGAAAGTAAGGAAAAGAGAGGGACATTCTTACCGAGATGCCGCAGCAGATGAGGTGAGGCGTGAGCTACACCTTTTTGAATACTTGGGCGGAGTCGTGAAAATCTTTGGCTGCAATAATGCTTCTATACATGACATACCCATATGCTCTGGGAGCTTGGCAATGTTACCTCAACGTGACTGTTACTGGAAATCCAGGAAGCAGAATACAAGCTGCAGTATGAACAAACTATACTGCAAAAAACAGGGAGAACGATGTTTAAAATCTTGTTTTTTTTATGGTATCGGAACATAAATTTTCTGCAAACTGGTGATTAGATTTACCCTGCAGGACGTGACAGTGAAAGCGACTCCCTACAAGAGCTGGGAGCGGCCTTGGCAGGGTAGGAACACTGGGAAAACGCCAGTGAGGCCACTCTGCTGCATGTGTTTGATGGCACACAGCTCTGCTGTGTTACATTTTACACTTTACACTTCGTTGCCAACTTCATCTCCATACAGCCGTCTAATAACCATTCAGTTCGTGCTCTCTCTGACTCTAGTTGGGAAAATGATAGCAGTGTATCGCACGCAAGGCCTTAGCAATCTCTCATTAATCTCCCGCAAGGTCTTCTGGTCAAAAATCGAACAAGAAAAACAAATAAATAATCACAACAGTAAATGCAACTTGCCCCCATAGTCTCCAGCGTAGGCTCTGAATGCTGCTCCCCCCCCCAACATGAATAAGACAAGTGATTAGAGAAAGTGTATGTATAGATAGAAAATTCAAACATGTATTCATACGTTGGTTATGATATAGTGGCATCCTATCCCGGGTGTGGCCCAATGATACCTGGGTCAGGCTTTAGGTACCCCCATATCCCTGGTCAGAAGGGTGATGGAAGATCTTTGATGCAGCTCTTTTGAAATATTTTATAAATACATTAGGGCACCTGTGTTTTGAAGGGCATTATACAAAAATGCTCTCAATTGTCTAAAATGCAGAGTCGTCTAAAAAAAATTGCTGAGTCTGTCAGACAATGGTGAATGATAGGAGGCCATAGAAAACAAGGATGAGGTGTGGTACCAAGAGATATAGTTTGGGGCAAATTTGAAAGAATTTAGTTTAATTTATCAAAATCTGTCACTTAAATTTTTGGTATACAGAGAAAATCCGGTATGTCTTCAGAATTATATGTTTGAACACCTGTAAACACCTGATTTATTTGGCCACACAACACAAAAAGCTTAAAAAAGCCATTGAAGAGAAGAAAAAAAATCAACAATTTTAGAGTCAAAATTAGCTTTAGAGAAAAAAGTCAAAATCTTCGAACAAAGATTTGCTCTTTGGCCAGTGAGAGCCAGCGAGGCATGTAAGGGCGTGCTGTAAGTGAGCATGTGATTGGCTGGAAACTAATCCTAGGACGTATATGCCTACAATGAACAAAGAACCAAGAGTCTCTGGTTTAGTTCTGAACGAGAGACCCAAAGGAGTGAACAAGAGTCTTTCCACTTCTTCGAAGAAGTGAATTAGGCTACTGAGTCAGACTCCTCAATACCCTGCTCCCCCCCGAGGAGAGAAAAGTCTGAACCCCCCATCAGTATTAACACCTGGCTGCCCTTCAATCCTCACCAAGGACAAAAGCCTGTCTCCCCAACCCCACCCCCCGACACCTTACTGCCTACCTCTCCCCAAAGGACTTTACAACTATCTCCAAGCAAACTACTTCAGTTTTATGTTCTACTTTTGCACTACTGTCTTTTGCATATAGTCTGCAAAAGCCACTTTTATTTATTTATTTTGTTACTGTCATTGTTACTGTTATTTTTATTTCATTTACCTAAAATATTATGTCTTCCTTTCCTTTTCCTTATTTTTCTATGCCGCACCATGAGGGCCTGAGGGAAATGACGTTTCACTGCACTATATATACTTGTATATAGCTGTATTGACAATAAACTCTTGAATGAGAGAAGAGACCCCTGCTTCAGACGTGACTGTAATACTCCTTCTGTTGGTGTAGTGCACTGCCCACATGTGCAATGACTTCCCGTGTGCTGGAATTGGATTTCAGAGATGCAACATTTTATTATTTAAAACAATTTTAGCTAAGGTTTGTTAGAGTTTGGATACAATAACTGACTGTGATGAGCTGTTAGGTTTGCGTTTTTAACAAACTTGAGTAGCTAAGGTACAATGTTGAGAGACTGAAGCTAAGTTCACAAAATCACACGTGTGAACAACACCAGAACATCACAATTGTAGTGTCAACATACTACAAATTGTTAAAAACCTCCCAACCAAATGACAACACATATGCTCCACATTTACAAACACACAGGAATTTAACAGGGAAAATTAATATTTCAATGCTTGCGTTAATAAGCTGATCTTGTATCTGGTCAGTGCAATGACTGAATCCAATCACAGAGAACAAACGTTTTCGGTTTGACCAAGTGTCTTCAAATACACACAAAGGTATATATTTTTCATCCTCAAGCTGCTAAAGGATAATTGTTTTTAACCCACATCTAAGGGGAAAAATGATAATAATAACAAAATTGGACGCGTCTTGATGTTTTGTATGGAAATAGGATTGCGCATAGAGTAGCAGGCAAGCCCATCTAAACCGTTCACTGCTGTAAAAAGCATCCTAACAGGCCACCTTTGATCCATCTGGTATTTCAGCTTGTTGGTGGCGTTCTTCCTGTAGAAACTGTAAATGTTTTTACTGGGGATGGTGCTTCAATTTGCCACTGTGAGCTTCATTGTGAGGAAAACATAGCTTCGTTTGTGAAGTGGGGGACGTTTTGAATTACACATTTAGAAAAACAGCAGCTTTCAGGCCTATTTAGACCCGTGATTACCTCACCGCACATGCGGACTGCCATTGTAATGAAAATGCAACAAATCTCTGCAGTCTGCCCTTTTGTCTTTTTTTATTGTTAAAAACCTTCCCTGACATTTTAGCCCAACAGTGCTGAAGAAACGGTGCTTGGTAATGTGCGTAGAGATGCCTTTTCTTGTCAGTTGTCCCGGCACTTAAGTGTCACATCAAGCTGAAGATGGGGCAGGGAGAGAGTGACCTGTCCTTACTGGATTCTGTGTTTACCGTATTCCTTAGAAAAAAGGCTGCTGCGGGACACAGGCTGTTATCAGTGCAAAAAGTCTAGCCGAGATTGCAGAATCGAGTTTCCTCTTCCAGCCAATGTTGGTTTTGTCTATTGTCTGGTCTGACAATGGTTTTGCATACCCACCAGCTTGGGTTTCTGTCTTCTTTCTTTGCCCCGTATCACCCTCTACGTAAGCAGCAGCCATTTTAAGCCCATAAGAAGCACTCAGAAAAGACAGTGCAAGCGAGAGGCCACCGGGATGCCAAGCTTGGGGCTGGGTTTTCAGCTGTCTGCAACGAGAGATGTCATTATAAAGATGTCCGGAGGTCTCTCTGGGTCGAGAGGAGGGGAAACAATTAAGCACTGTCTGCTGAAAGGCACTGCTCCTGACCAGTGTTGACTTAAATGAATACACACTTGTCTTCTTTCTGAACTGGAAACAGGCAGCCCTTCAGGAAGTGCTGTTGCTTCAGATTTCACATCCTTGTTTTAAGCACAAAAACACAGAGATGCACGTGAATAGAGATGCAGAGTAAACAGAGAAAAAGAGATGGTATCTGTGTGTTATACACACGCGTTAAACACGTTAAAGCTCTAACTGTATAAGATGACATGTTATGCTTGATATCTGTGCTTGTAACATTCATGAAAATGTTATTTTGTCTTTGTGTTTTGTGGGCTATATATATATATATATATATATATAGTAGGGTACCTCAAAGTACCAAGCATTGTCCATTATAGAATCTTAAAAGTCACAAGCACAACACCACTCTTACTGTAGACTGGAAGCACCAGAGACTGTCCAAAGATACACCACATACTCTGTATGCTGAATTATTAGATAATTGTGTATTTTATTTGTATCTTTTCTTGTTTATATTTTGATTATGATTTGTGTCAAATTAAAGAGGAGACTTCCAGAAACCCTTTAGAATAAAGTGCCAACAGTTTTCAAAATTACAATCTGAATGGAATCTCTAAGTACTAGTTGCAGTGTGCTACGTGACATTGCTAAGGTCACAAATGTTGAAACACGACCTCTACGCAATAAGGAAAAAATAAAAAATTTTTATAATAATCCATCCATCCCTCCATTTCCTGAAACGGCTTATCCTTCTGGGTCGTGGGGGGTCCAGAGCCTATCCCAGAAACTATGGGCATGAGGCGGGGAACAACCCCAGATGGCAGGCCAGCCCATCGCAGGGCATAATAATAATCCACTAATGAAATTACATAATTGACTATGTAAATATGCACATGCAGGATGACACAGGGGGTATCTCTGTAGCCTTGTGCCTTTTGGGGTTTGATTGCCTCCCCTGCCCTCTGCATCTGGTGCTTGCATTTTGCTAGCGTTGGCTTCCTAGAGACACTCTGGTGGCTGAGTTAGGTGAAAGGTGTAAAAGCACTGAATGGGCATAGTTAAATTGCCTAATGTGTGCGATTGTGTGTCTACTGTGATGGACCTGCTTTCTCTCCAGGGTAACCACTGTCTTGGCATCTGACATCCGCTCACCATGACCTTGTATTGGCTTTGCAGCTTTGGATGATCAATGGAGGGATTATATCCAAATATTTCAGTATACTGATGTGCGTTCCATTTATTCATGGTGTAAATGGGAATGGTGAGATTCACAGATTCACACTGGCACTCCGCCATAAAAGTTCACGATGTAAAAGTGTGCACCCCCAGCTATGAGGTCACCTCGGTAATTTTTAAGAGCTAAAAGAAATTTGAGGTTAAATATTCGCTTGACTAAAAAATGGGCTAGATTAGTCATTAATTAAAAAAAATGAAATTAATAGCTTATGAAAAAGGATGGTATCAATAAAGTGATTCGGACATCACTGTTTTTCAAACCCTGTCTACGGGCCTGTTTCTAACATATTTGCACTGGCAAAATACAATTTAAATCATTTTGCTGTAGCATGTTCCATAAGCTTAAATATATATATATATATATAATTTTTTTTTTTTTTCCTGAGAATCACCCCAGTACTACCATATCCACAGCATTCACTGGTCAGCATGTGCCCACTCTCTGCCCTGGGTGACCAATGTGACCAGGGATTGGCCAAAACTTCTCTGTCACTCCTAAAGTCCCCAGTGGTGTGGGGGGTGGTGGGAGGAGGGCATGAGACCTGGAGCTGAGCCACACTTTGGGAGTCAGTCCATAGAGGGCGCTGTGACTGAGACATACACAGGTATAACTGTCTTGGACCTTGCTGGTAACTATCTGCCCGTGATTGTGCATGTTGTGGGGGGAGAGGACCTGGATGATTTTCATGGCTGTAATTTTTGGTGAGTCAGCAGTGAGCACCGTGATTGTGTTGTGCATTTTCACATTCCCTATAAGGAGGTGTGCTTGTGGTGTTTAAATGGTGAACCTATTCTCTATCAATCCAAACAGCTCTCACCTAGCCCAGGTCATGTCCTGGATGTCCTGGAAGGTCTCATCCGCAGTTTCTCTCTAGCCGGAAGTTATTAAATATCTGTCTTCAACAACAACCAAATCAACTGCTGCCCATTATTTTTGGCCACATTCAGCAGGTCAAGTTCAGCAGGTCACATTCAGCAGGTCACATTCTGCGGGTCACATTCAGCGGGTCACATTCAGCGGGTCACATTCTGCAGGTCACATTCAGCAGGTCACATTCAGCAGGTCGCATTCAGCAGGTGTTTTCATTTCTTCAGGGCTCCATCTGCAGTGTGTTATCAGCACACCCTTTATCTTGCATTCATATTTTGGCCCGCATCTCTCCGCGGTCCAGCGCTGAGATGCCAGGCTTTCCCAACTTTGATCGGCAACTCCCTCACTCTCTCTCACTCTTTGATCAGCTGTGTTAAGAGAAAGGAACAAAGGAACAGATGAGAAGGGAACCCTTGATGAAAATGTCCGGAAGAAACAAAGCGAGCAAAGCCGTCAGACTCAGCAGCCATGCCACACCCCGGCCTCTCTGTGCCACATGCGAGCAAAGCCGTCAGACTCAGGCAGCCATGCCGCACGGCGGCCTCTCTGTGCCACATGCCTGTTTTTCAAAAGCTTCTGCCTCTCTTGCTTTATGACTTCACAGTTATTATTAATTGTGAATAAAAAAGAAACAGTTTTTCTATTTGTACAATTCTGAATTTGTTAGAATAGTTGCTCCTTTATCAGACTCAGAACACTACTCAGAACACCTAATTAAGGGGATTAACTGGAAGTCTCATCAATCATCTTAACAATTAAAGTCTCAGGAAGTGATGTCAGGCCATAGAGCCGCAAAGGAAGCCCAGGACCAGGAACTCTGAAGAACAGTCGCAGGAAACTGAAGTTATACTGCAGTCTGGTCTCTGAGGCCTTATCAGTTTTTGCCGTAATGAATTAAGTATATTAGTAATTTTACTTATATTAATTTTCAGTAACATATCAAGCAGAACACCACAGAGACATTTGTGATGTTTTGATGTTATTCTGTTTTTAACTTTTCCAGCGAATGGCATTTTCAGCAGTCAGCTAACATACCACCAGTGTCTGGCACAAAGACACCCATCTCCCAGCCTTCAGATGCTTGTCTGGTGATGTCGTCTTTTGTTGAACCTTAGTTAGCTACACCTGAGCTCAGCTGCCCTTTAGCTTAAGGCTTAGACTAGGTTAGCTTCATTAGGACAGATGTTTTGTCAAACATGAATGCAAAAAGAAACATCCTTACAATCCTGTACGAAATATTTATTTCCCTACATATATTAATTCGTATCTCTGAGCCACAATGTCTGTCAGTGTAAATAGCATCAAAGGTACAAGGCTATGTCTGCAAAGGTTCCAGTGCCATTCTTACAATCTGCAAGCTCAGGGTGAATTTCCAGTCTAATATGTGATATTAATAAATGCTTTTAACAGTAGTGTGAATGAGAGTTGCATACTTGATAATGTAAAATTATGTTTTTAATCTTCTGGGACCACTTGGCGCTACAAATGTACCTTGCACAAGTTTCCCTCATTTGAACTTCCCAAAAATAGTCTGGTCCGAGTCGGCAAAGCCTGAACACACTACAAAGTATTGTGGTTTAGAGCAGAAACCACGCTGTCCGCCTGGTAACTGGGCCACAGCTTAAGAAAGCGCAGTGCTGCCAGTACCTCGGGTTCAAGGCTGTGCCAAGGGAAGCAGCTTTGGGAGTGACTCCAAGTGTTGCTACTGCAAGATTAAATTGCATGCTGCTTGACAGATTGTACTATTCCATGTTGAAAAAGGTGACATCACTTTGAAAGAGACCTGGTACAAAAGTGCCGTGTGAACTTGTTAAAGCACCTATTTCTCAATATATATGAAACGAAACAAAAAGATAACAGAAGAAGTGTGTCCCTTAAACCCCTCAGTTGCATTCGGGGGATATATTGGTCTGGTACAGTGTCAGTGTCGGACTGAACTTGTCCTTGAATGTATCAGGAAAAGCTGCATCCTACTCAGAAACTGAAGGTCCAGGAAATTGATATGTTTCGCTGCGCTGGAATGGCTGGATTGATGCTGCCCTAGAGGTGGCCAACCTATCAGCTGATCCCTTTGCGATCTACTAGGCTGCATCCCTGAGGTCATAGTTATAGTTATAGTAAGGGAGCAAACATCCACAAAAGAGGGTCATGGGTCACTGGGTGACAGGATGGCCACTCTCCCAGCTATTTAAGCCCTTCACAGGGCATCTCTGACCTGAGTATCTCTGCAGTAATATAAACAGCTGCAGCTTCAACCCAGTCTAACCTCACGGCCTCTACCAGCTCTTCCAGGGAGGGGGACATGGAAATAGGAGTGGAACTATGGAGCCCGACCTAGACAACTTTGCTTAACTCTCTGCACTGTGTGATCTGTCCTCTTCCATCAATGCAATGATCCTTAGATAGTAATTTATGAATTAATCATTACCTCCAAATAACATGTCACAACCCTTACAGCTACTGTAGGGTCCCAGACTGTGGCAGCTGGGTAGCTGTTGGTTGCATACATAAGGGCATGACAGCATCTTTAGACAGGCCATGTGAGCAAAGAAGCGTAACTAATGATCACCACCTACCACTCTCCTGTTTACACCTTCTTGCCCTCCTTCTCTCTGCAGAGTGTTCTTTGTCCCATGCAGTGTACATTCTCTCTGTGTCATGTGCACATCAACCTTCCATCCCTCTCCAGATCCTGATCATCTCTCTCCAGACACTCACTGCACTGTCTTCCCCACATCTTGCCCCGCCCACATCTCGCTCCGCCCCATCCTGCATTCTGCAGCGAGGACCCTCTCTGTGATTCTCCAAATAAACTCTCCAATCTCCACGTCTGGGTCTCCCAGCTTCTCTTACGACAGTTATAAAGAACAATATTGGTTGATAAGATAAATGTGTCATAATTTGACTCTTTTTCATAGCTGCTGTTTTGCTACTAATGATGTTAATGGGTAGAAATATATAATCACACATACAAAAAAATGTGTATAATATATGTAGATATACATAATTACAGCATGATAATTTGCTTTTACATTTTTACACTTTGGCTAGGAACCTACACTTTACAAGCAAGGCTATGAGTAATGCAGTCATTTACAATATTATGAATACAGAAAGTTATACTCCATAATTGTTTGATTTTCTTTATGACCTACTCAGATTTAATACTTTTTCTTTAACTTCTTATTAATCTTAAGCATATGCAGTGACATAACATACAGTTTGGTGGTTTGTAACCTGACCTCATAATTAGTATCGTTTTAGATCCTAATCTCGCCGCACGTTTTGGCAGGCAGTCATTTTTAGGGCTCCCCTGAAGTACGACACAGGCCTCCCACAGTCGCTCTGCAGGCTGCACGCACCGCAAGGAACACAACATCCGGGCCGCGGCTGTTTTTAAAGTGTGGGAGGTGAAATCAAATCTTATCTTTCGCGCTATTGTGGACGCGCCGAGTCCCCCGGGCACTTCAGGAGCCGGCGTGTCGCGCAGGCCTCTAAAAGCGAGACCTCGTTCGCGGAGCTTGAGAATAAATCGATGCGAGCTGGGGTGCCGGAGGGGGAAGGCCGGCTTTCTGCAGGGGTCTAACAACCAGTCCCACAGGTCAGATGATGGAACACAGAGGACAGAAAAACTACTTATGCAATCAATAGCATATAATACCTCACAAAGAAGTTAGACAATCCTTTCAGATTATCCAAATATTATATTCTTGATAAAGTCATCTTTTGGGCCACTGCTTTGCTAGTTTTCATACTATACTGTAAGTAGTTGGTGTTTCTTCCGCTAAGGTCCATTTTTTCATAACGACAGTCAAGTTGTGGGGATTAATTTTATCGGCAAAGTCATTTAAACTCATTAAGCGAGCTGTTTTATAGACATAGCTGTCACTGATCTTTGGCTGGGTGATTAGCTTCCTGGAGTTTTCTGTGTTTTTCTACAGCATAATGAAAGGGGAAATGAGCTTCTGGGTTATGAGAGCGGGCGACATTTTTACCTGTATCACCACAGGCAGCACAATGTGACAGCCAACACAATGAGCCAGCCACAAGAAAACAGCTAATTATTTTCTCCTGCTCCTTAATGATGTGTTGACAAATAGCAGAGATAAGGCCCCCAAGCACATAAATGGTCATATTTTCATTTCTTATCTATCTTTTAGCGAGACAAAGAGCAGCTAGAAGCGGTCTAGTGATAAGAAGGCATGTTCGGCTCGCTTATCGGAAATGCCGCACCTCTGATATCCAGCATACAATGGATTGTCCGTATCAAAACAAAAAAATGACAACGTAAACAGAGCATATTTTGCTACTTGGTGTCATTGCGCAATAATGTTTTGGGTTCAGGAATTTTATCGTGCTTCTTATATGGTGCTGGCCTGATGGGTTTGCTACGCAGCTGAAGTTGAGAAGTTTTCTCAAGCAAGCCAGATTGCTGCCGAAAGCACAAATTACATAACGCAATCGCAAGCACTATTCCGGCACTGCCACCCGCGCGAGTGTTTGGAGAATCAAACCTCGCCACTCGCTCGATATTCACCTTGCCGGACACTGGAAGGTGTCCTTGATCCATTTTGATGGCTTGATAACCATTTCTTAAAAGACACGATTTCTCTCCCTTCAAATTGCCAGTGTCCTGCAGGTGTTAGTGTATGCGATCAGTCCATTTTTAAAGCTGTTTTCCTCTCTACCTGTCAGCCAGGCAACTCCCATAACTGCCAGCTGTGCACCTAGGGGAGGTTTTCTACATGCTGCCTACAATGTAAGTACATATATTTTTTAATCTGCCAATGCAGAGAAATGGGCCCATTTTACGGGCCACTTTCAGCTGATGGAGGGGGCGCCACGTATCGCACCCTCTCTGATTGTTAGCTCTTAATAAGTGCGGGAGGCTGGAATCTTTTCAGAGCAAAAAGGTTGAAGATATCTGGCAAAGCTTTCTCGTGATGCGTCTACAACTAAACGTTCCTCCGAGGTTGGCATGGTAACAGCTAACAGCTATTCAGCGTCGGTGCACTCTGAAAGGTTTAGGGCCTAGTTGAAAATCCATTTGGGCCAGTGCCTGAATGTTTTTTTTTTTAATTATTCCCTCTTGGGTTGAAAGTGTTGTAAATCACATTATATACAAAAAAAAAACTGTTATAAATCATAGTAATTTTGTTTCCACGATCTCAGCTTCATTAGTGGCAAACTTAATTTTTTTAATGCCTGCAAAGGACACCACCTTGAGAATAATGGAATGACGGGTCCTCAGAGTTGGATGAACCTGATCTGTGACCAAAGCCTACCAGCTTTCATACAAGTGGCATGCAAATTAGACACACGGATAACACTGGCAAGACAACACGGTCGTCTTATTGGCCGCGTGACGTTGCCTGTTGGGTCTGCTTGCTGCTTGACCTCTGGCCCGAGTGCTGAACAGTATTGTTGTTGCCACTGAACTGGGATGCGCTCCTATCTTCAGAGAACCTTTTTCCTTTATGTACAGCCCATTTGTGAAACAAAGGGAAAAGCTGAAGGTGTTCATTCTAGGGAGAAAGACACAAATCACTAGTTATGGTGCTGCGGGTCGCACCGCTGCCTATTTCTCCTGGGGCTTAGCTGGAGGGTCCCACTCCTATTGTATCTGTGGATCTTGCGTTTTATCCCAGTGTGAAATGGGTCTGTTCTACTCTGGGGTGCGTTTCCCAAAAGTCACTGACTACGTCCTTTTCGTGTGGCCCATCCAGAGAAAGACGGATGTAGAAAAATGCCAAGCGAATCACCCTCGTGCTCATGCAGGCCAATCGATGCTGAGCACATTACCGCGCCTTTCTGCCTGCGACATCTGCTCCCAGACTTTATTCTGTATTTCCTCATGTGGGTTTGCTTCCCAGGAGCTTGGCCCAGACCATTAGCCTCCTCTGGAATATGACGATTAATCTCTCAGCTTTCAGTCGTGACGGGCATTGCTCTGGCCTAACGAGTCAGAAATGCTGAGAAATCATGTGTCTCGCCACATTACATTACCAGCAATTGCATTTCGAGGCCCCTAATTGGTCTCGATGTTTCCCAAATTCAATACAAATGCTTTTCCGTGCTGCTCTCCATTGCCTCGCGGTGCTGTGTCTGGGCAGCTCGCGGTGTCCCACTCCGTATTCCCACCATCTAAGCTTATTGGGTCACTCAGATAAGCAGAGCTCTGGATGGGGGACAACGCTGCTTCTCGCTCCTTTCTTTCCCACTCATCTCTCCCAAGTGACATATTTCTTATAGATCAAAGGGACATTGTTACTAAATCACAAACTTTAAATGCCAAAAAGCCACCCTTTGTAATGTGTAATCCATTATCTTGAAATGAATACAGAATTATTTAAAAATTATTACTTCAAAATCCAATAGGCATGGGACTTCAGTACTTTCAGTGTTAGTTTTTGAAAGGCAGAAGATGATTAGAAGGGTGGCCTCACACTTGCTGTGGGTTTGGTTCCTGGACAAACGCTGATTTTGTATTGTCCTGCTGTTTGATTGAGTGTCCTCTGGGCCCTCGGGCTTTAGCCACCACCCAAAGATGTGCAGGCATGCAAAGCGGTGTCTCTGTGATGTGTGATTGCACGTGTTCCCCACCATGGACTGGCATCCCATTTTGGGAGAGGCCCTGACTTGTGCGCTACAGTGGCTGCCATATTCAGTGGGCCCTCTGTGACCCTGGATGAATGGATGGATGAACATTATTCCGTTACACTGTGTGTATAGTATAATATATATATATATATATATACAGTGGCGTGCACAGACATTTTGGGGGGCAAGTGCTCCAGGGGGAAAAAAGGGCACTTTTTAAAAAAAAAAAAAATAAATCACGTCTTTCAAAAGGGCACTTTTTTGGACTGAGGGCAAAAGGGCAAGTGCTTCAGCACCACCTCATCTCTATCTGTGCACGCCAGTGTATATATACACATTTATGGGGATGCAACTGTTCAGGTGTTTTTAATTAATTTGAAAATGGAGGTATCATTATCAGACTGAACAACTTCCATAGGACATAATGGTTTCATTACCTCTGACAGCAAAACCGTGCTAATTTTCCCATCGTCTGAGTGTGTAACATGAACAAAAGGATGAATGAGGCACGCTGGAAATATGATCAATAGATACACCCGTGTTCCTCATTAGCCGCTGCGGCTCTTAGCGACGCACTAGAGAAAAAGCTGCCTTTATGCCAAGGTAACTTTCTGAGCTGGCATATCTGAATGGTGCCTGAGAGTCAGCGCAGTATGAAAACCTTAAGGAGCCATCCTGCTGAATTAGAGAAGACTGGTGCTCACAGATATGCTCTTTGTGTCTTTTTAAATATATAATTAATTACTGTGCCCGTGGAGTCTTGTTGCTATGGTGACTCCATTGCGGCCTGTTTATTAAAGAGATGTTCTGTTTAATTGATCCCGCTAATGCATCGCTCCGTTGTCTCCACTAAACAGTCTTTTGTTTCCCCGTGTCATATTCCCGGTCCAAACATTTACATAAAAGTGTCGCATTTGCTGAAACCAATCATTATTAGCAATTTCCCTTTTTGTCCTTCAGTGACAACTGCTGCGTAAACATAGATTTGGAAACAGTAAATATTGCCTCGCTGTTGAATTATGGTTTTTGTACGATGTTTGGGCTGGTCTGTGTGTTTGGCCCTCACTGAGAAAATTATAGGCAGCTGATAATCTACTGTTGATGAAGAACTGAAGGGACGATTCATATTTCTGTTCCTGATTATGGAAATATACACTGATCCCTCTTCAGTACAAGGCAAGGTATAGTTTAGATGGTCTTTCAGAAACAAAAAAATTAAATCAAATAATTTCGAAAGCACTCCATAGTCTTTTTGATATCCCATTTATACTGGCTTTGCTGAGTGTATGCTTATGTTTATTTATTGGAAGAGTTATATTTGTATATGAATATCTATCCATTCATCAATTTTCTATCCATCTATCGCAAAGCAGGGAATTACCAAGGATGGGGTGCCAGCTCACCACAAGGCGCACACACACAGCAAGCATACACACACACACACACACACACACACCCGCATACCTGTCTAAATGGGGACTGTTCATTCATTTCTATGGGAGAAACCCTAAACCTAATCACGACACCCATACCCTAACCCAGCCTTAACCTTAACCATAAGTAACCAACCCCTTTTGGCATTTTTAGTGTTTTTTGATTGCAGTCACAGATTTTTACAAAACTGAGGTTGTCCAAATGGGGACCTGAAAAAATGTCCCCAAAAGTAAGAAAGTTTCAGGTTTCACCACACTTTGGGGACATTTTGGTACCCAGATGTGATCTGCGCAAACCCACACACACACATTTTTATTTACATATCTTTGTGGGTACTGTTTTTTCATTTCAATGGGCCTGTAACACAGCCCTAACTGTAATCAGAAGTAACCAAATAAAATACAGGACCTTTTTTTGACTGCAGTCACAGATTTTTATAAAATTCAGTTTCCTCTTGTGAGGACTGAAAAAATGTCTCCACGAGGTAAAAATAACAGGTTCTTATTCTATAGAGGGGCACTTGGTTCCCATAATGTAATATATATATATATATATATATATAAAACCACTCAGACACCACACACACTGTTTACATGCTGTCACGCCTACAGACAACCTGGTACCTCCAGTTCACCTTAGCATGTTTTTGGTCCGTGAGGGGAAACCCACAATGCCATAAGGGAACATGCAAACTCCACACACATAGAACCGCAGTGTATTTAGGAATATGTCAGATGTTTGGATTGAGAAGAACCCTTCACTGTCCCCATGCATAATATTCACAGAAATGTATTGGCTGTCATTTTATGTATTTTAGTAATTATTTGGCCTCACTTTAGACCACAACAGCGTTCAACATTATCACTTTACCATTGCGCTTGGCCTGCTGACCAGACCGATTTGAAGAAAAATCAGTGATAAGAACCGGGCTGGTACTGGGTCAGCTGACACTCTTTCATCCTATCAGCACACAGATCTGTCACTTGCCCTAGTCTTTGGCTTCTTCCACAGCTATGTCAAGACATCCTACAGAATGTGGGATTCCTTAAACTCCCAGGATTAGGATCATCATGTAACAGTGAGAGTCTCATGTTGTCCTACAAGCATCATCAGCACCAGGGATGTTCAATAGTGCACTGAGGCTCAGCTTCCCCCCAGAAAACTGGTCACAGTAATTCTTATGCTCTTTCTAATGACGGAGATAAATGGGCCTCTGATCAGGAAACTGCACAAGGGAGTATTCAGTCTAAAGTATTCAGCTGTAGAAAACAGTACGATGGAAAAGAATTAAATATGCATGCAGTATTTTGGACTCTATCTAAGGTAAAAAAAGTTCTGGTTGCAATTCGGTTACACTGTATATAATACCAGCTATTTTTGGTGTTTCAACTTATTGAATAACTTTCGAATTTTGTCAAGGAGACACAGATCCTACAGCCGATTTTCACCTGTTTCATGATGCCTCTGTTACGTCTCTTTGCTGCGTTTTATGGTAAAGTATGATGAACAGGACTTAACAAGAAATCTTTTGAAAAAGGTAATGTCACTGACATTTGTAGCATAAATGGAAGGTTGTTTTCTTCCTTTCAACCAGAAATTTAACGTAAAAGTAACTGTTAATGGCTGCATGGTCAGATGCTGATATTAATTATCCAGTCATAACACATACATAAATATGGGCTTTTAAAAAATATACATTTTTAAATATACATTATACATATACATTTTTAAAAATCTTTTTTTTTTCATTTATTACTTACTTAGTAGCCAAATCATTTTGAAATACTTCATATAACAAAATATTCTGGAATTTGAATTTTCATACATTTCAAATTAGCAACTTGTTGCTAAATATTTGTTTCAAATTCCCTAATGTATGAACTGTTACCCAAGACCTTAAATTGTAGTTTGGGAGATCTTGTTCTTATTGTACTCACATTGTTTTGCAGAAAAGAAATTATTACTATTTTTTGATCTCCAAATTAATATGGAGACTAATGTATGACGGTGTATTAGGGCCTTTGTATATAAAAATAAAATAAAACGGGGTTGGGGAGGGGGGTAAAAGTACAAGAAAAAAGTCAGAAATTCTGAGATTAATGTCATATATTTGCGTGAAAAACTCGGATATTCTCTGATATTGTAAAGTCATAAATTTGCGACAATAAAGTAAATTTAAGACGTAAATTTATGAGAAATAAGTCGGAGATTCTCTGATATTGTAAAGTTATAAATTTGTGAGAAAGAAAACTCCAAGATCCTCTGAGATAGTAAGTAGTTGTCACGCTCAGCCCCGCCCTTCATGTTTTTCCCCTGTTTTGCCCTTAGGCGGGGCTTGATTCGCCGCACCTGACCCTCGTTGTTTGCCTTGTGTGCTTTGCTCCGCTTGTTTCCCCTGACCAGCTGCCTCTTGTTTGACCCTTAATGTGCTGCCCTATTTTAGTCCGCCCTAGTCTTGTCTCCCCTGTCGGTCTTTGTCGATGCTCCTGTACGCTCGCTATCACGCTTGCTCCCGTCTGTACCCTGTTGTCCTTGAATAAACACCCTTTGGAAGGGCTCAACCCGACAGCTGCAACCATGGGTCGTTCCTCCTGCCGCAAGCGCCACAGTAGTAAATTTACGAGAAGAAAAAGTCAGATATTCTCTGAGTTTTAAGTGGTAAATATACAAGAAAAAACTCACAAATTTACGAGAAAAAAAGTCAGAGATTCTTTGAGATAAGAAAGTCGCAAATTTGCGAGAAAAAAGTCAGATATTCTCTGAGATTTTAAAGTCACAAATTTGCGAGAAAAAAGTCTGAGTCTGAGTTTTTTCACGCAAATATATGACATTAATCTCAGAATTTCTGACTTTTTTCTCGTAATTTTACCCCCCTCCCCAACCCCATCTTATTTCATTTTTATATACAATGGCCCTAATACGCCGTACTAATGAGTTCTGCTAGAGGAAATTATTTTAATAAGATAATAATACATCTTAGCATATTCCACACAGGGATTATGCCACAGAAATTGAAATGAGAAGTAATAATGGCTCAGTGACTAAAACATTTTGTTCCTAATGTTCCCAATGTTGTTAAATTAATAAATCTCCTTGGTAGCCCAGGAAAAAATGACGGATGGAAATGCAACTTAGTTCCTCATTGCAATTTGTATTAGTAAAAGTTTTCCCATTAACTCTGTTAGAGGAGCTGGTTCTCCAGGGGAAACCAGGACCTTGGCGCTGAGCTTTTCATAGCCACAATAACAGCAGAGATGCCTGCAGTTAAGCTGATCATATGTTCTGTAAGTGCCCTCTTCTGTTGAGTTTGTCAAATGTCAGCGTTTTCCAGAAATTAGCTTAAGATCTGGAGGATCAATGCAATGGTGAGTCAGTCGCTACCTCTGACATAAAATCAATAACTCTCAAAATGGCTTCTTGGGTAAGGATTCAGTCTATTCACACTCTAAAGTCTATAGAAGGTTTCTAAATTAAAAATGAAGTATTCCTGCCTTCCATTATTTCTACTGTGAAAAATAAAATGTGCTTACAAGATCCAGACTGAAGCAAGCTACCATCCAGGAGAAAAATAAAGGAACAGGGCCTGTCCAAAAATAGTCAGGGCAGGCTGTGCAGTGGTACTTTGTGACCTTGGTTTGACATATTTGACTGACATATTGCAAAACAAAGGAATCTGTTTGTGACAGGGGTGCAGATTTTGGGAGGACAGGTAGGAACTGAACAGTAATCACTGAACTGAAACAACGGGACTCACTTCAGGCACATTAGATGTATTGGTCTGTACCAAACTCTTCATTAGTTGTAAACATTATAAAAACATTATCCTGATAGAAAATATGCCACTCAAACTCATCTCTTACTCCATTCACATCCAATTAATTTATGTAATTAAGAAAATTAGTTTTTAACCTTAAAAGCACAATCCACTCCAGCAAGTCATTGATCTAAATTAAAATTGTTACATAATAATATTGATAAAACTATCTGCTTGTCCTATTTTTACATAGGCAGATTATCAGACTTTGGGAAATGAGATTGCAGGCTAGATACCTGTTTTAATCATTGCCCGAATTTATTACATATTATAATGCTTCACAATGTATAACAGCCTTGACTATGCATATTCCTTAAAGCAGGGGCCTCCAACTCCGGTCCCGGAGAGATACTGTCCAGTGAGTTTTCTCTCCTATCTGCCTTCTGATGAGCCACAACTGTTCTCAGGTAAATACCAGGAACAGGTGTGGCTCAATAGAAGGCAGGTGGAATAGAAAACCTACTGGACAGTAGCTCTCCAGGACCGGAGTTGGAGGCCCCTGCTTTAAGGAATATGCATAGTCAAGGCTGTTATACATTGTCTGCCAGGGAAAATCCTGTTATCCACTTTCGTGTTGTGCACTTGCAAAATTAGTTGAGGAGTTGGAGACCCCTGCCTTAAACAAATGCCAAAATGTAACAACACAAAGTTAATATAAGTATTTAACTATCCAGCAATCTCTGTGCACCAAAAGGTTTTCTGTTTTGGGGGCTGGGTAGGTTGTACTACTGAAAAAAGTGTAGCTGATTGTTTTTTCTGTTTAGTAATGATTTTTTTCTCTCTGTCTATGGAGGTAAACAAGCATTTAATAATTATATGAATTAATATTGGCTAGTTATTTCTCAGCATCAGTATTTAATCTTCAACAGCCTGTCTCCAGTGCTTCACTCAGCAACATAACAAAAGTTTAACTGCACTGCACGCAGCATAACTGTGTATGTGACTCAGCTTAACTGCACTGCACACAGGGTTTGAGGGAATGTTTGAGGCTAGTGATTCTGTCACAGTGTGTGACCCCCTTTTCACATTTGAATCCCATTAATCTGTTAGGCATACATTTTCCTTCCCACTCATCCTTCCATAACTAGGCTTGCCACCTGTCCAGGATCTATAGCTATATATGGGATCACATGTAATAGAATGAACCATGATTATAAACACGGCAGTCAACTGTATTTGAACCATTGTATTAATTGTGATTGTTAATCAGCCAGTTAATACTGTTGTTTGTTTGATGTTTTGTTGCTTTGACCCATTTAAGACGGGATTGTGGCATGCTACTTTTTAGGTGCAGTACAGTACCCTCTTTTACCTGTGTTACTCACCTAAAAGTAAAAGGCCTCTAGGCAATGAAGTAACACATCTCAAATATTTCAATGGGCAAGAGAAGTGTTCAACATCTGAAAATGCCCTCAGGTTTCAGACTCTTCAAAACAGCCCCCTTCTGCTTCAATGACAGCACTGCAGTCTCTTGGCATTCTTCCAAAAAGCAGCTTCCAACTGTAGCTGCTTCTCCAGCTGTTCTGAAGGAGCTTCCACAAGTTCTGGCCATAAGTTGGCTGCCTTGCTTTTACTCTTCAATCCAGCTCCTCCTTTAGGTTGGGGCATTGTGGAGGCCGGACTTCTGTTGCAGCACTCCCTCTCGTTCCTGGTTCACAGGATAATAGTAACTGCATAACGTCGAGGTCTGCTTAGGGTCGTTATCTTGATTTTGAAATGATTTCAGTAGGTGTGTCCAGGCTTCTGACTGGACTGTTTCTGCTGATGACTACGAGTCATGAGTATGAGGGTGGATTTTAATGGAGGCCCCAGTGAAGAACTCACAGGACAGAGCCTGTAATTGCTAATAACCAGGAAAGAGAGCCAGGCTGTATTCCTCCCTGCATGGACAGAGCTGGGGCGGGATTGTCGAGGGCCTGTTCAGTGAAGTGCATATGAATGAGGATGTGTACAGACCATGGCTTGAAGCAAACAGCTTCAAGACAAAGACTAGAGCCATCCTGAAAAGGATGGTACTGATAGGAGGGTCATAATCACTGCCATGTCACACAAAATTATACTGCAACGAAAAACTTGTTTGTAATAATCAGCTACATCAAAAGACGCTTAATTATGTGGGATATACTGTATAGCTGTAATCCTGTAAAAGGTTACATTTACAGTAGTCTCTGAGATTAAAATTTCGGGTGACATTTTCTTCGAGGACACAAATATTTTAGTATTATGCTATTACTGATGTATTAATTAAGCACAAACCATGTATTAGTTACATACTACTCTCATGTTCATTCATTATTAATGAACCGTGACACATCGTTACAATATTTGTTACTACATCTGTTAATTATGTAAACCTTTGTGAACTACTGAAGGAACAAATAATAAATAACACAAGTGAAATGCTGATCTCATATTCATTCATCAGTAATGAATCCTGACTCTATATTTGTTACTATATCTGATAATTCTGTAAATCTGTGTGAAGTACTGAAGGAGCTACTGACAAACTACTGAAGGAACATATAACAAATAACGCAAGGAGAGGTGGTCCTAGGGACTCTGGGGGCCCCAGGTAAAAACACTCCATGGGGCCCCACATCTCCACCACTCCTGGCATGGTAACATTTATTACCTTTATTTAACTGTGAAGTGTCTGTTAATAATATCAACAAAGAGAATTTCATAATAACATGACCTTTATTTTCACTTTTGTGAAAAACAGAATACACAAATAAAGCAGATTTGTCATTTCAATGTGTTATGTAATTGCTCGCCCTCGGGGGCCCCCTCCCAGCCTGGGGCCCCAGGCCCTGCCTGTCCTGTCTCTGAACTGTGCTATGTAATTGGCTGCCCTCGAGAGGCCCCCTCCCAGCTCAGGGCCCCAGGCCCTGTCTATCCTGTCACTGTGCCTCTGAAATACTGATCTCACGTTAGTTCATCATTAACAAATCATGATGCATCTTTTGTCTCAAGCATCTACTATAGCTCTTCATGATTTGTACAGTATTAAGTGAGTATTTATGCCTCGTCAAGTAAAGAGATTTTTGTTTATTCAGCCTCAGGTATTGTAGGTTACTGTGAGTTATCTGTAATCAGATGTCTTTTTTAGTTTATATACAGTGTGTCCAATGTGTAATATTTATATAGTGAATCTATATTCCTAAATTGTCTCAGGATTTGTATAAGATGTAATCATCTTTTTTGTCTGTCTAGGTTGCAGTTGCTTTTCTTTGTATTGAATCATGGTATAAACCCACATGAAACTTTAAACTACACAGATGAGCCCCCCATATAAGATGCATTGGGGCTATTGATGAATTTATTAACTACATGTATATCAGAGTCGCGCCGTGAAATTGATATGACGATATTTCATCATTCTAAAATACACCTATCCGCACATCTTTACCTCGCAAACAAGTTGTCCAATCGATAAACTCGCTTTAAGTAAAAGCTTGTGTTCTGACTTCACCATTAACCTCTTATTAACTATCGAGGAGCAGGTAAATGCTGCACAGTCAATAATGCTAATTTTAAAAGCCGCGGAGAAATCTGTATTCATGCAACGGTAAAGTGGCCGTCTTTATGGCTCGCTATTAAAAATTTTAAAAGCGAATTAGAGATGTGAAATATTTTGCCGTGGGATAATTTATGTTGCTTAACGGGAGTTCTTGGCCCTCGTTCCCAAACGGGGTCATCTCTTCCAAGTGGCCAAAGCCTTTTAGGACATTAATATTAAAGTGATAGAGATACCCCTCTGCTACTTTAACATCACCCTGTAATTTTGCCTCTTGGAGGGTAATAAATGGTGTTCATAATTGAACATTACTTTAGTGATACTTTAAGGCACTCTTGGGGCAGATCTCTTAAGGTCAATACTAATGTCAATTATAGAAAAAGTATACGGTATTTTTGGACCTTGATCTACTTTAAGTATAGATAAATGCTGTAATCCATGTGCAGTTCTTAAGACCTGAAAAATAATATTTTAATGCCCCCATTAATTCTCTGTAACTGCAGTGGAGTACATTTCGTGGTCTCCTCTTGCCCTGTTTGCCCTTTTCAAGGACAGCCAATGTCAGGTTAGGTTTTTAAATTAAATAAATAAGATGTACATCTACTAGGCTCACTTTCTGAAGTGGACACCATGCAGGAACCATTTGAATGCCTTCTATTGCAAATATTAACATGCAGCAGAAGGACAGTGCTCATGGTGATGAAGATGATGCTCATGGTGGATCTTGATGATGATGATTGAACAGATTGTAATGATGGCGGTCAGGATTGAACACTGAGAGCCAGTTCCTTGTAGCTGTTTTCATTAATATTTTTATCCTCAAGAATGTCTGTTCCATCGGTAGGCATGGCTTTTTGGCTTGGTGACAGGTCTTCCTATTGCCCTATAATCAGTCTCTAAACACCTCCAGTTAATAAGATTCACACCCAAGTCTTTTTCGGAGAAAGTTAAATTCTCAGAAAATGACGTGAGTACTGGAAAGGTGTGAAAATAAAATCATAGCTTGGGTCTTCATTATTGAACAGTTAACAGAAATTACGCGTCCATTTTGTTAGTATCTGATAACCTGTAATGGTAGTATCGTAGTACTCGAGTCCGGTCTCGGTCTCGAACCACCTTTTCACTTACTCGATCACATCTCGGAGTCGCAAGCAGTTCTGCTCGGTTTGGAGTCGTTCTCGGACTGGAGTGGAAGGGATCGGACTCGTCATTTTAGAGGGAGAAGACCGAGACCGAGCGTACTTAGAACGTGGCTTCTGAAAATATGTGCAAATGTGACTTTGAAAACACAAGTGCGCAAAACGTTTCTGTAAATACAAACTTTGCTGCATGGGTGTACAACACTAAAATACTAGTGCACAAATCTCTGCACGGGTGTACAAAACTAAATTACAAGTACGCAAATCTATTTTAGACAAGTACGGAATTCCGTCGTACGTACGTAATAATTACTCCTTACCTCCATAATTATTAGGGGTCCATGCGGCATTATCTGCAGGATCCATATTGCTTTTTTTCTTACTAGAATTGTGTGGTTTTTATTTATATGATCTTATTTAACTTAACACAGTCACAGTTTATGAGATTAGTGTTTTATGTTTCATTGCTCTCTTCTTGTGTACATGAGATTTGGTTAAAAAGCGGTCGAGCGCTGTTTGCAAACGCAGCACAATGCGTATGTAACAATATCATCACCTTACCATGTTCGGGTCGCTATAGCGGCCCGGCACTTTTTTCTAATTAATAACAATAAAACGATACTTTTAAGAAATTTTGTCTTAAATGTATAGTATATTGTCGCGGATGAGGATGCATGCGGCATAATCTGGGACCAGTTTCCCCACCGAATCATACAACCATCATCATCATATAACGGTGTAAAAAGTTCAGTTTGTTTAGAAACAGTTTTTAGTGTTCAGGAATAAGGTATTCAACAGAAGTTTGCACAGTTACGCATACTAGTGGCATGATTTTTATATATGTATATGCTGGATCACTAAAGACTTGAGGTATGTATACAAGGGTTAAAAAGTTATACAAGTAATAAAAGCAATTCAAGTTCTCGTCCTGGCCTTACAATATAGACCAGTTTGATGGTATCTCCTGTGGTGAGTGTGCTGTGCTGTGTGGTACTTTGTAAATCTATTACTCACTGAATATTGAACTGAAACTTGACTTTTAAAAAAAGTATATCGTCCATCCATCCATTTTCCAAACCACTTATTCTGCTGGGTCGCAGGGGGTTCGGAGTCTATCCCGGAAGCTATGGGCACGAGGCAGAGACGATCCCAAGACGGGGGGCCAGCCCATCACAGGGCACACTCACACATGCACACTTATGGGCAATTTATTAACTCCAATTAGCCTCAGCATGTGGGGGGAACCCGGAGTACCCGGAGGAAACCCCCACAACGACACGGGGAGAACATGCAAACTCCACACACGTGGAACCTGAGCTGAGACTTGAACCCTGGTCTCAGAGGTGTGAGGCAACAGTGCTAAGGGGAGCCTCGTTTTCCAGGAATGCCCATGTTAAGCTAACTAATGTATATGCAGAGCTCATCTAGGAATAATATAACATTATTTAAGTCTTACTACAGAGATATAGTGCTGAATGGGTCACTGCAGTAAACCATTCTGTGTTGTAATTCTGAATTGAATTAGATTGCAGTCTTGTTTTTGGGTGTGGGGAGCAAAAGTGGTGTTCGTTTGTTTCTGCTTTAGACTAAATGTGTCTAAGGCAGGGGTCTCCAACTCCGGTCCTGGAGAGCTACTGTCCAGGAGGTTTTCCATTCCCCCTGGCTTCTGATGAGCCACACCTGTTTCTGGTATTTACCTGAGAACAGTTGTGGCTCGTCAGAAGGCAGGTAGGAGAGAAAACCTACTGGACAGTAGCTCTCCAGGACCAGACTTGGAGACCCCTGGTCTAAAGGGTGATGTTAAAAATTCGTGGTCTTGAAGAATTGTTTTTTAAGGTCTTGACTCACAAAGTCCCAAAGTCTCGGACTTGATGTAGGTGGTCGTGTCTCCATCCCTATATAATGGTGACCTTGTACAAGGTCTGTAATGGCATGTTGTGATCCATTCAATATCAACTTTGACACTCTCCTGAACAATCCATTGAATCTGCAAATTGCCTAAATGATGATTTTATCAGTGATTTATTTACACTTCCTTCTAATGCTGCAATTAGGTGTAGTTAACTGGAACATTTTTAATAATTTAAGGTGAACTGCCCTGATCTATATAGAGCAGAGAATGTCGATTGTGGGATCCTCCTCTGCAAGGAAGAGGTTTAATAGAAAAACAAAAATGCCTCTTTTCATCTTGTCAGGGTCTTATTTTACAGAGCAATATAGGCTTTTTTCCATCCCGAGTTCCTCTAAAACGCTTGGAGGAAATTTTAAGCACAATTATGGTGTCAGGCACTAGGAGAAATTGCTTTTTTCCCAGCAGAACCTTGGTGACAAATGCATTGTGCGAGGGCAGCTTCTGACTTGGAGATAAGTGAGTTGTCACCATGTGCTGCTTATGACATCTAGTTGGATGTCATCTGATCCCTAGGAGAAGAGTTAAATCAGCCAGCAGTACTCATTTTAACACAAGCCTGTGAATAGATTCGCGGAGGGCAGCTGCAAGACCTCACCTGCCAGGGGCTGTGGTCACTCGATGTGACACAGGGAGACACAGCCAGCTGTAAGTGACATTAAATTTATTTTGTTTCTCAAAGGAGTAAAAAGGAAACAGGTAGTAGTTGTGTGTGTGTGTGTGTGTGTGGGGGGGGGGGTCCCGAGTGGACTGACCCATGTGGAATTCTCTCCTTTAGGAATCCATGAGCAGAAAAAAATCAATAGGATACCTGCTAACTCCATTAGCCTGATTAGAAAGAAGGGGCACAGGGACATCAAAACAACTCCATGAGCAGACATCTTTATTTCAGGGATCACGCAAGACAAGAGCTCCTTTGATTTCCGGATGGGAGATTAAAAAAAACGACCCGGCAGCTGGATACGGACCGCGGGGAGCGAGGGAAAAAGAAACAGCCAAGAAACTGACAGGTACGTCAGATGATGGTAAGAGATCTGATTGTTCAGCAGTAGGTGTCTCTCCTAATTGGGTTATCAATGGCACAGCGTTGGTGCACAAATCAGACATCAGGGAGCGTTACAGCACGGTGCCAGTAGTATGACAGTTATGACAATTGTGGGTAACCTTCTCTTTTTTGTCTTTTATGTTTACGCATTTTTTATGCCCTTTTAAAGTTTCATTTGCATGTTCCTTTTTTATTATTAAAAATCTATGTGTGTAAAGCATATAACATTTATTGAGCTGTTTTTTTGTTGTTTACCATCAGAATTTAGCAATGTTTAATATATTATAATGCTTGGAAATTTTGTATTAGCAGTTTAGGTACGTGTTGGAATTGGCACACTTACGCTGACACTCCCAAAACCACATCGGCAGTGCAAGTTTTTACAAATACAAGAGGATGTTCAAAGCTTTAAACATCGTGCTTGGTTATTTGATAAATTGACAAGCCCTAAGTGACGTCATAGTAATGAAGCACACTAGGCTGTGGATAGATCTCTGGCAATTAGTGACACTGGGCGAAAGTTAATGTGAAGCTGAGAGTGGGAGTGCGGTTGTGCTGCCCGCACACAGCTGTCGCAGGATAAGGGCAGAGGGGGCTGCAGAGGACCTCGCCTTGTGCCAGGGAGATGGATCTCATTCATACCTAATGAGACTTTTTGTCACCTGTGGCTGCCTGGACCACTTCCTTATCACGACGATATTTGCATTCTCCCCCAGCTGTTTGTGGGGTATCGCTGACATCAGCCAGCACTGGGAGGAAACAGGTCTCTTTTTCCTAAGAGCTTTTTGCTTATTCTTCGACCTGAAAAAATGCTGGCTCAGAAAGGGTACCAAGTGCATCTAGAACACGGCGTAAACATGAAGTCATTTTCGGACAGGCTCAGCCGTCATTAGCTACACAGGAGCGCTGTGTTACTGTGCATGTGATGAGTCTGAGTGACTTGTGCCATAATATATGCCTATGCCTGTGTATAACTACTTAGTTAATAACTACCTATTCCATAGTTTTTGCCTGCTGCGCAAAAAGTAATTGATCCTCTGTGTCAGTCTTTAACCATTTTATATGCAGTGCTTCGCTAAGCCTTGCAGGGGTGTTTAAATGTCCATAATGAAACTATTTTGGCGTCAGTGTCATAGGATGGAATGTGGTCAAAAGTATGCAGACACTCGAACAAACTTGCTGGTTTAAGTTGAATGATGTCAGTAATGTGAATTAATCTCTGACAGTGGGCATGTTGTGTGAGTAATGCACCGTCTTCCTGGTGCGCTTCAGTAAATCAAAAGGTCGCGGAAGTCTGTCAGATGTGAGATGACAGTTATCGATTGCATTGTTTGCCGGGACACCGAATGTCCAATAAATTTCACTTTCCCATAGCAGCGCGTCTATATCCTTTAACAAACTGGACAAAGCTTACACAATTAACTAGACTGTTTCAGAAATTCAATAAGCCTGCGGTGACAATGGTGAAGGTGCCGGGTTCCGTACTGTGGGATTTCGTGGAGGAGGTGACATGGAGAACAGTGTGGATTGATTTCTGAGTCCGCCTGTGGCTCTATAGACTTGACCATGGGGTCTTCCCAGACCGTTTTTATTTTTTTGAGGGACGAGCTGTGACTTTCGGGGGGCCCCCAGAGCCCAGCCTGTGGCCGGGCTGCTTCTCCTTAACCGCCCCCGGTGTCGTGTGTCTCGGTATTGCGAGCCGAGAAAAGGCGACACGCAACGGCAGAAACGATCAGCCGCCCGTCCTGCGGCCTGCGGATCCCTCGACCCCCAAGATCAGGGGCGCCTGGCACGGTGGCATCACCCTGGGATCTTCCCACAGGCCATTCACCGCAGAAAGGGGGGCATCTAGGGCGAGAGAGAGTGCCTCCTCAATCGAGGATGACGAAGTGCGCGGCCGGCTCCCTGGCGAAGAAGCACTGTCCACTGTCGCCGTGCTTTCGCTCAGCAATGCCGCGCCTCCGGCCTGACACACAAAAGGTGCGCCGAAGTCAGCGCCAGGGCCTCAGCCGCTTTCAGGGAAACACGCAAACAAACAAAAGCCCCGGCGAAAGCATAAATTCACCTCCTTTTCAGGGGCGCTTCCAGGTGGCTAAAATTGCACAATAGCACCAGGGGGGGAAAAAAAGTAAATTGTTCAACTGTACAAAGGGAGCGACTTGCACTTCAGGGGAGATCCGAAAACCTTGCTGCCAAAAGCTGGTGCAGTGGGGGGGGGGGGGGGGGGGCAAAAAACAAAACAGACAAAACCTTCTCGGTACACCAAAACAATTCGTTTTTTTTTATATTTAGAAACACAACAAAAAAAGTTTTCTTTTTTTTTTTTAAAA
>JAODKM010000039.1:4428297-4470503 GCA_026780845.1 Petrocephalus sullivani
CGCCAGCGGGCGCCGAGGGAGCCGCACGGACCGGGAGGGGCGGGCGTGGGGCGAGGAGGGGGGACGGGGGGAGGGGGGAGACAAAACATAACAATAAAAAGAAAAGATGATAACCAGGTGTTAGTACACTTAAAAGGTTTGGTGCGTCTAAGAGGATGCAGCGCCAAGCTAATATGGCAGATGGGACCATTTTGTGCTCACGTAAAAAGCCCCGACCCATATTACTGTGCCATTCCTGACCTAATTTCACCTGGGACTCCACGTCCGAAGAGGCCCAATCAACACGTACACAAAGAGCAGGTCCTTGACGGGACGTGGCCGCCTTCTCCTAGAGCCCCCTTCCAACGCAGCCTAGAATAGCCACAAAGGCCCATTAAGCCGTAATGTTTGCAACCTGCTTTTTAGCAGAGCCTCTGTGGGCGCCTGGTTGCCGTTCTGTTTATTTGTCGCTGGTATAATACAGACGCCCGTATCACCTTAACGTTCAGTGTGGCTTAGTGTGAGTGCGACTGGCTTAAGCATCCCGGATTTCTACTGTAGCGCTCCATGTCAAGCATTTTATGATTTCTCCTTTTAAACAAGACATCGCTGGTCTAATATATTTGGCCTTTTATATCAGATTTAATCTAAATCTAAAGGAAGTGCTCATTCTAAAGTTGTCTTTCTTTATCTATATAAATTTAAATTTTGCGTTATATTGAAGCAACATCAGTTACGTTTTGTTGATTATGTGTTATGTAACATTGTTACATTTTGTTGATTATGTGTTTCTGTTACAAATTTAATTATTCACATAACATTTGCTCTATAAGATGCTTCAAAATTTAAAAAACTACATAAGAATAATACACTACTGATTTTTTGCAATTGTTTTTTTGCAAATGCAAGTTGTAAACAAACTCTTTTTACAGAGATATTTAAAGAAGGCCACAATGTATGTAATTGTGGGACATTTTAAACGTACTGTAGTAGGAGGTGCAGCAGGAGTTGTCGTCGTGCGATAAGATTATTCTTTAAGCCATTTTTGTTTTTTTTCCCCTAAGTGATGTCCATTGAGGTTAAAATGGACACCTACTTAATTCAGTCCCCTTGCAGCAGAATGGATTGGCAGTGGCAACAGACAGTTTTCATTTAAACAACAAAGAACATAGACTTCATTCATAGTAAAGCTGTCTTCTTTCAAACTTGTATTCTAAAGCTGCTTTCTACGGGGCCCCCAGCTCAGTTTCATTGGTGGACGGAAACTGATTCCACACAAAGTCGAGTATTCGGTGTGCGGGAATGAATAGGCGGCTTTTTCTAGTGCCGTGGGCCTCAAGGACCCGTTAGAGTTGCATTTTTCGTATTGTCTGTGGAAGTTGGGTGGAAAAATGGAGGAGAGGTGGGGAAACATTAAACAGGTGGGCAGCGGCATTGTTGTGTTTATGAAAGATTCTTTGATGGGGATAAAAGGCACTGCTGGGCCAAAGTGATTTCAAATGAGGTTTTTGTTACTTGCACCTTTCAGATTCAGCACCTCGTGGGCAAAGCCTTGTATGGGCCAGGCCCTCCTTTTACAGGACGTACATGTGTTTGCTATTGAAGGTAAGCCAAGCTCCTTAAAGTTACTGGCTCGGATGTTGCGAGCCGTGTGTGTGTCTGTGTGTGCGTGGGTGTGCGAGAGTCAGTGTGCAGTGGCGCTTCCGGAGCAGAGATGCAACACAAGAGTGCGGAGAATGGTCGCCTGGCTTTATTTTAACCATTTTTTTTTATATACCATCTCGTGAGATGTCGCACTTTGCAGAACGTGCCTTATTGGTGGTTATGCTTTGATGCTGCCGTGGATGGATTTCATCCCTGTTTTTACGCGTCCTGTCAACGTCTGCGCGCTCTCGCCTGGCCGACGCTCTTTGTGCTTGTGAGGATGAAGCTGGACCGCGGCAGTTTCGGGTGACGGGTCCCCTGCAGGCTGCCAGACCATGTTTTAGATTTATTGTATGCCCTGTGCATCAGCTCACGCCCTGGACCGCATGTGCGCAACTGAATGGAGAAGAAGCGTATTATGGAGGTCCCTCAGCCTTATAACTGTGTAAATGTCTAAGAAAAGAACCACTTAAGAGACAACCTGTAGATACCTGAAGCTCAAGAACATTTTAAGTGCAATTTACGTGCAGTGAAAAGTGCACCAGTCCAGCACATTAAATATAAGTACCTGTATCTAAAGGGTTTCCTCTCTAAAGATTTACCAAAGTGGTAATGTCAGAAATTTCTCAAATTTTCAGTGTATAAAATGATTTCTCGTCTATGTTTTTGGGGCTGTAAAATGTTTTAGTTTATTATTATTTTGAGCGTGGCTTATGTAACAGGCATCATGAAAAACATGAAATTGCTGTTAGTCTCTTAGCTTGTACGAAGCACCTTGTCTATAGATGGTCTTACAGTAGCTGGATTCAGATTCCTACTTAAAGAATGAGGTGTCAGTCCTTTAAATACGGGCTCCGCAATTTACGAACAGTATAATTACAATGTATAGGGGTATGTGCATATCTTAGCAGAAATGTGTTAATTGCTTCTGAAATGCGCCCATTTGCAATACTGTATGGTTATTTTTGAAAAATTACATCTAAAATTAGCATAAGGAAACATGTATGTGTCTCTCATTATCCTAGACACAGACAAATGGACAGCTAGCTATATTTCAGAAGTAGCAGAATTTGCAGATCTCCTTGTTCACTGTACTTGTGTTTTAATGTGTCAGGTCATAGTAGTGCCATCATGAAGACAGTTTGGGAGGGCCGACCTTTCACCTATCACCTTCGGACCCATCACATCCATAGCGTCCGGTTCAGAAAAACGTTTTTTTTCCGCCCATGCAGCGACATAGAGTCTGAGCCACGTGCAGCTCAGTTTTTCAACCAGTGTCCAGCATCCTTAGCATTTGCTACGCCAAAAGGGCCGGGAGGTTCGAGAGAGACATGCGAGAGGGTGTCACGGCGACACAGGGGGTCGAGGACACACGCGCTTTTGGAAGGACTTTGGTGAGCCCATCCCACGAGTTTACTTCACTTTATGCGCTGTGAGCGCGGTCACTCAGTAATGAATTATATCGTTTTTTAACCTGTAAGAGTGTCGTACGAAGCTCTCAAAAAGCGGTTATTTCCCAAATATGGTACGCCGAACAACAATTAATGATGCATCTGGCCTATTAAAAGCACATCCAGTTTTGTAGCACGTTAATTATGAGCCTCTCTGCGGGTCAATTGCGGGTCAACTCTGTTTTTTCTCTTAATGTTTTCATTTTGTCCTCAATTGAAAAGTGTGACCAATGTGTGGTGAAAAGGTCCACATTTAGGGTTGGGCACTGCTGATAATCCTTACTACTGTATTATTGCTTCTATTTTGTGGAAGAAATCATATTCAGTGCATTACAAATGCATACAAAGAATTATAACTACATTAAGGTCTTTTTATGATTTAGACTGGATTTGCTGTAAGTTATTGAGTCAGTGATGAAAATATGAGCAAAGAAAATAATTGAGTGCCTCCATCTTGGAATGTATAACTTTTTATATATTGAACTGAATCTTCATTCAGTCCTTAGTTTAAGTAACATATGGTGATTATTGTCAGGAATGAGCAGATCCCTTATTGTAAAATGTAAATCTGCCATATTTTACATATATATATTTACATATATATATATACATTATATACATTATATACGCATATATCTTGTACAAGAGCTGAAATTAACAACTCAAATATGACTATTTGCACGTTAAAGTGCTCTGTATAGGCTAAAGGATTTTTAATGATGCTGTAAACACATTATTAAGAGCTATGCTATAATTTATCCAAAGCACTGTCTTGGATAAGCCAGCAGGTACTGACTGAATGGACACCTGTTGTTTGTTTTATGGGTAATTTTTAAGTATGGACATGCATTTAAGAAAAAGCCGCATTGCAATGGTATGATTGTGAGGCTCTAACCTTTCTGATTATTTTTATTTGGAAATATGGATGCACGTTTATAAACCAGTTAAATGATTCCCAGTGTCACTAAGAGGCAGAACAAAATTTTAGACCATAAGTGACACTTTTGTAAATGGCTAGTAATTGTCTGCAAAGTAGTTATTAAATTAATTATAGCTGTCATTTTTTATTAATTATGTATTATAATTATAATTATTATGTGCTACATGTTACTGAAAAGCCTAATATTTTATGGCCAAGGTATTTTCTGGGTATGACTTTGAATGCTTAGTGCAAATTAAGGTAATATTTTAAATCAATTAAACACAACATCTATAACTTAAATGTTTTTAAGTAACCTCATGTATAAATGAAGGTAAAGGCAGCAGTTATATATCTGATAGTGTGATTAAGAATAATTCTGTAAGATATTTTGGTAGATTACCAGTAAGAAATGTATTCCAATTAAATGAGGTCCAGGCTATTGAACTGGGCTTTAGCCTTTTTCTTTTTCTGTGTATGTGCAAATATATCCTTTGGCTACTAACAAATACATCATCTTCAAACCCCCGCGGACGCTCACCATTATTCCAGAGTCAGAACAGGGAGGGAAGGTGCATGGGGCCAGCCTTGCTTAAGTTCTGCAGTCAGAGGCTGTCTGACACGCAATCAGCGGTACCAGGAGCCTGGGTCAATTCGCCACGGTGGGAAAACGCCGACATCGATACGGGGCACACAAAGCGAGTGGGTCCCCGACAGAAAGCGGTGGCTCGCTGGAGGCGGTCCTTTTCTCATAGGCCGGCGCGGGGAGTATTCTTCACGCGGCGTATCGGAATACAGGATGCGCCGTGTCTTGGTCCCGTTCCCCTGGAATAGCCGGCCTTAGTTCAAGCCTCCTGCAGTTTGTGTCACCGATACGCAGCTTCCAGAGAGCTGCCAGAGCGTGACGGGCAGCTCCAAGCCTCTGGTAGCGTGGCCACAGGTGCTGGGAGAAAGTCCTGATAAACACCTGCTCTACCATGGTGGGGGTTGGGGCAGGGGGAAGGGGGGGCAATAAAATGGAGAAGATTTGTGGTGCTTCACGTATTTGGATGATAAGGGGACAGGTTTATTTGTCTGTAAGCAGATCGGAAAGCCAATTAATAATCCATAAATTATAAAATGTAAAACTTCATTCAGAAAATCAGAATCTCACCCCAGCAATTTGTGAAACTTTGTTTTCAGGACAGAACAAAGAAGTTCTATGGGAGCATTTTGCTAATATTGAGATTGAGCTTTACGTTTTCTGTTACTAAGGAATTGTGGGATGCTTTTGGGTAGAAACGCAACAGAGGTTGGTGTGCCGGTTTTCTTGTGCAAAAGTTATAACAGGGAAGCAGTTTTCAGCAGAAAATTCTCAAGAATCACATGGGTGTTGAAATCAGACTAAAATAAAGATTTGACAAATGTGTGAATTTTATTAACTTCAATTCTGAACTGGAAAAGTGTAACACCTTTGGAATAGATCAAGAAATAATCACTTGTTCCACAGATTTTGGACGGGAGTCAGAAATCTCCAAATTACATCACGAGCACGTCTCCTGATGTATGTCGTAATCAGCTAGTGGCTGTGTCAGAAAAATACTTTTCGATCAGTAAAGAAAGATGAACAGGCCCTTCGTGGGGGAAATGAGTCTAAGCAAGGGTACTGTTTCCTGTTTATGTTGGCAATCCGTGAGGTTGACACTTAATTTGAATGGAAAACCCTCCTTGTAATGGAAAGGCACTGGTTTTGCTTTTAAATCTGACTTGTGTAAGTAGCTGCGCAGACTGTAAAATGAGTCGTTTTAATGAAGAATTACAAAGGGAGAGGCAGTGAGACAGGTGGAATTCCCACCAATGAAGGCTCCCTGAGCCACTGTTTGCCAATTCCATGTGTATTACAACCTTTAAACATATTTCATTACAATCTCTCTTTGCTGCTGAGGTGTGAAACGCAGGCCCAGTTTGGAAATCCAAACTCCAGCCGTGCCCCACCCTACGTGCACTGAATGCTACTTTAAACTCGATATGGGCAAAACAAATGGTAGAAATTCACCTCTGAAAGGAATAAAGCCAAAAGAAGCTGGGTCCTTGAAAGCAACCTTAAACAATATCCTTACACTTGTGTGCCAGACCGGAGTGTCACATTCACAGCAGTCTAACTGTGGGCCTTTTTTTAGAGAAATGATGTCACAGAGCAGAATGCTTATTGTCATGAGACGACACTGTAAATCGTTGAAAAAACAGAGCCTCCTACGTTTGTGACTTTATTTGTCTGCACATAATCGTTAACTTTAGCTAAATTTACGTCACAAGAGAAGGACAGGGGGTGGCATGGCAGACGAATTGAAAGTGCCAGGTTGAAGCACAAAAGAAAAGCTGGTTTTAGAGGGTTGTAGGACCCTTACTTATTATGTTAACATTTGATTATATTGTGCCAGGGTAACACAACAATATCCTGACACAGCAGCAACTGTAGTAATGTATAATAAAAAAAGAGAGACATTTAGATAGTAGCTAGCAGATAATAATATTATGTGTTCATCTATCCATCTCCCGTAGCCGCTTAGGCAGTATGGGGTCACAGGGAGAACCTTATTCAGGACGTAACCCTTTCAGGTCTATCTTTTGATAAAGACTTCAGCATATGAGGGGTGCATGTTACCTCAAGGAGTGGGGTTCTCTCCTTGAGGAATGGAAGGGGAAGTCTCATCGAGGATGAGGTGGGAGTGAGATGTCCGTCCCTTTGGACGAGGGGACTTCGGAACGTGCTGGGGTGTGTGGTTCAGTGAGAGTCATTTAAAAAGGCTGATGCATCTATTCAGAGAAAATTGATACTGTGCATAATGAATTCACACAGTGTTACCAGTTACCTACTTCGAAATGATTGGTAACTCTTTACTTGTGGGGGCACAAGAAAGTTAGTTACCTCAGTTACTACTCAAGTACAAATCATGAACAAATACGGCAACTGCATGAAATGCATGAACCGTTATGATCGATTAATGATAAACAAACATGGGATCAGTACCCAACTAACACTTAGTTTCTAGTTAATTAATACATTAAGTAATAGTGTGCCTACATCATTTGCAACCCCTCAAGTAAAGTGTTAAAAAATAATTATCTTTTCACTTACATTTTATGTTGTTTGTATATCAGTCTGGCTCTAGATAAGATCACTGGTTTGTAAGATTCAGTAATACTATTTGTGACTTTATTAACTTGTTTAATGGTATTTAAATGCTCTGTTGATTGTATGCTTAATTACAGAATGTCATGCACGATTGGTTGGGTTTCTGTTCTCAAGTAATTAAGAGAATATTTATTAAACTGGATGTGAAGGCCCTAATCAGGAGAGACATGAGCAGATAGATGGATAGACATGAGTGTAGTTCCATGAAAAGAGCTTTAATATATTTAATAGTCCAGAAATAAAACAGTCCATATAGTCCAAAAAATGGAAAAGTGGCACAAAAATGTAAAAAACAAACAAAAAACAACATTTTGACAAACCATAGCCATTGAAGCCATAAATGTGCTGGAGGTTAAACTAACATACCCCTTCAAAACAGGTCAGTTTGATTGTTTATATTTAATTATACGGAACCAAAAGCCATTATTATTTTTCAGAGAAGCCTACATGATGCCATGCTAATTAGCTGTTGATGTTTTGTGCTGGTCTTTTAATTGTGCAATTATCATGGTCCCCTTTTCTCGTCGCTGTGCATTAAGGAGCTTATTCGTTACAGCAATCTATGCTAAGTACTCGGCTGTGGTATAAAACAGCAGTTTCCTGCAGCTTGTACCGTTCATTACAACTATAACTGCAGCTTGTATTGGTTTATGTTAAATCATTCCCTTCTGTAATAAAGTGGATCACTTTCCCGCAGAAAGGCCAGAAGTCACTTTTCAGAGGAGGAATCAGAATGAATGGTTACATTTTTACATACGCAGAAATTAATCATAAACATGCACTGCATGTACATCCAGGGCTACTTCACGCAATGCTTGTTTAGCTACTATGGTGCTTGGCTAATGCTGCAATAGCTTCTGCGCTAACCTGCAGCGCGCGCTGCGCAGTTCACCCTCTCTCAGACAGCCTTGTAGGTCATACGGAACGAGTGGCCCGAGGAGGGTAAGATGTAGGTGGGGTGTTAGCGACAGGAAGGGCTCTTTAGACGCACCACATGCACAAGGCGAGTGGCTCACCTCTCTTAGCAGAGCTGCGGTCTCTGCGCAGTAAGACTCAGTGGGAACTGAAGCAGAAAGTCACCCACGTTAAACCTAATAAATGAAAAAAATGAAATGGAGTGACCCTAAAATAAAGACATTTGTGGCAAAGCGGGACTCAGATCTAACAACTCTTTAGCTTTCAAGAGTAGCATATGACCTCTGAAGTGAGTTTCCTGCCAATGGCCATTAAAGGCTTTTTTCTGTTGTTTTTTTTCCTCCTTTGTGTCAATAAATAAATCAGAATTTTGGGTCATGCTGTTTCACTTTGGCACTCAGCCTTGTTCAGTGTTAAAATCAGTAATCATTGTTACCTGACTCAAATTGTTTGTTCTTAACAACAGAGTGAATTTTCACAAGTCTATGTTTGATAAGTACACAGAAGTGTCAGTTAGTGGTACATTTCTGTTATGGTAATAACATTTCTTTTTAAATAGCAGTGAGTATGTATTAATACAGCTTGATTGTGTGCTCGATGCGTGTAGCTAATGCTTTTGTAAATGCAGCTTGAGTTAGGCGATCAGTTGAAGATTACGGCTACAACAAATGCTTATTGACCCAGACGCAGTACATTACCTGTGTGAGAAGGGGATTCACCATCGTGGATCAGTTTTATTATTTTTTATTAATTATTATTTTTTGAAGCTTTTAAAACAGTAGCATGTTTTATGTACTAATTATGGACATTCATTTTATTTGTCATTTATATGTATTATGTTACATTTTGTTGTGTGTGTGTGTGTGTGTGTGGGGGGGTGATTCTCTGTCTTTAGTCTGTATCTAAGGTCTTCGATAATCTTCTGCCTGTATCGTGGGTTTTTTCAATTCCGAAATTTACATTCACTTCTATTGTGTTGATGTGCGAAGCCATGAACTTCGGGCCATCCGGCACGCATTAGCGAGGGTGTTATATAAAAATGAACGCGATCAGCCTGACCTGAAAGTGCATTGTGATTTGTGGCTTTACTGTAATAGGGTAAAAAAGGCAAATAAGGGGTAAGCAAACGTCAGAGGTTACCGACTAAACGCCAAACGCTGCGGTGAACCTGAAACTAAATAGGGAGTGTATTCTGTTCCCCTTTTGAAGGGTGTACATGCTTTCCTACCCCCTGGACATGGGGCACATAGCAGGCCTATAATCCCCGGTAATGTTAGATGCTGCTGACCCCTTTATCTATATATGTATGGCATGTGTTTTGTTTGTAGTATTGTGTGTACAGGTGCTGCTGCAGGCTCGTCTTCATAATAGATACAAGTAGCCGGACAGTAGGCCTGCTTTGTGGACAGGAGTGGCTTGATGAAAAGAACAAGCGTAGATGTACAGAATGTAGAGGTGCAACTGGCTCATGGTGGCCCAATCCCACTATTGCTTTTTTACCTAGTTTGTACACACCATATGTCAGTTCTTCTATCTCATACGTCAAAGTTCTGCTCATGACTTTTAAGAGCAACTTGCAATCCCAATAATGTGTGTGTATGAATTATCGTAAGAACTGGTCGATTGCCCAATGAGATATAGACAATAGTAATAATAATGTGCCCAGCTTGCTACAAAGCATGGAAAAGGTTACTGTCAAAAGAGGACGACCTGTAATTAGCTGATCTGGAACGAACTTTTGACCCCAACTTAGCAAACTCAGAGAAATATGAGTAACGTCACACAAATATCAGCTTATACAAAAATACGAGCGCGTCAGGAGTAACAAAAGGATTAGTGGAAAGGGAAGCCGAGTCCCCTAAATCTTCATGGGACAAGGCAGCCTGGTTTAGGTTCTTGAGCCGTCCTGGAGGAACAAAAAGAGCAGGCCGTAAGGAAGGATGGCAGGAAGCAGGGTTTTTGGGAAGTCTGCCGGTGCAGAATGGCGTCTCGGAGCAGGAAGGGTGCCTAAAACCCAACGAGCGTTTGGCAAGAGAAGCTACCCCAAAGTGCTGTGGGGTCTGTGGTAGCAATGGGCAAGGAGAGAGCCAGACTTAATCTGTAAACACACGGCTTAGGGGCACTGCAAAAACTGTCACATGCATTTATCTTACACCAGATGCATGTATCATAGCAAAACAAGGGCAGCTTCTTCTACTGATTAATTTGAGTTTATTTATTCATTTCTGATTGATAAGGGAAAGCATCTGAAGCCAGTTTTTCATTTTACTTGGGATGGATTTTATTGTGAACGTTTAATACGGAGCACGTCCTGACAGTCCATGTGTTAAACGTTACTTGATATTCTTAGTGTCATCGTTGGAAGCCTTTTGAGAACTTAACACCAATCCATGAATGCAGCAACTATCACAGTGGTAACAATTAGATTCTGGCAAAACTACAGTATAAAATATGTTCCCTTCATTGTTGAAATTACTTTGTTATGCCAAGTGTAATTGTCTTTTATCTCTTTTCAGACAGGACATGCGATAGCAATTTATGTTCTTGTGTGCCTCCACTTAAGCCTGTCAGAAAATCTTTAATGCCTGTAACTGATGCATTATGGGAAATGGATCCAACATGATACCTAGTGGCAATTATTAATGGTGCTTTTCAGGGCACAGTTGTGCACTGCTGGTGTAAGCTAATGTACAATACAGCACCCCCCCCCCATTTCCAAAAATTGAAATTAGCATTATATTTCCCTTCTGCTTCTAAACTATATTGAGCATTACTTTAAATGAAAAAATTTACAGCAACATTCCATGCATATGGAGTTAACCTTTATACTGTTAAAGCTGAATTATCCAAGCTCAGTGAAATAGAAGCATTTAAATTGCACAGGCAGACAACATGCTTCCTATGACACTGCTGTGCAGACTTTTACAAACGACACAGCGGTTTTTTTAATACAAATATGTTTCAAGTGCCTCCCCAACAAATGAGATGCGTGGCTATCTTTTTTGCCTCAAGATGCCTGAATATATTCTTTATTTGTTGCACTTTTAACACAAAATAGTTGTTTCAATGAAAGCCAATAAATATTTCCATCAAAAATAGGCGAGTCAATTTTTAGGCAACAAGCAGATTAAAGAGTGGCTGGAAAAACAATGATTATTATTAACCCCGGGGTGCCGCGTTCTGTTTGCGTCCCTGCCACCTTTCAGCTGATAATACAAGTCATTTAGGGACCAAAGCAAAGGCCACTGCGAAGTGTAATAGCTACCCTGCATTAAACTGGAGTAGGAATGGGATTTACATGGGCTGCTGGAGACTGGCACGCTGAGAAATAGAGAGCTGGTACTGGCGTGGTGTTTTGTGGGCCACAGTTATTTAAAGCATCGAAATAAAATAAAAAACACTCAGGGTAGAGCCAGCAACGGACTCATTAGTATGTCCCTTTTGTTTGGCCGACTAGTTCGCTAAACAGCAGCTCCTCACAAAACATCGCGAATGACCCTTGGTGTTATTAGTTTCCGCGTTTAGGTTTATAATGTGCAAATTTTAAAATGTGGAATCTCGATAATTTCCTGAATAAGGCTTTATTTTAAAAAAGATGTCAAGCGCTATCTAAATTGTTTCTATTTAGTATTTAGTAAATGAAAAATACGATAATGGGGTGAATGACTTACTGTACTCATTTGTCATGGCGCAGAAACATTGTACACAGAAAAATAAAGTTAACAGTACATATATTAACAGAGGGAATACGGAGGAAAATTTTGACTTTCAATCCCACATTTAAAATAGTGTAGTGAGTATTTTTGATGTATAACATTGCAATTAATAAAAGTTTTACATGTATGTCCAATCATTCTGCCTGAACATAATAGTATTAAAAACAAGTATATATAGTTTATCAGTCTTGCCACAGGTGAAACAGATGCTACAATCAACCTTAATGGCCAGTTGTTATATGTGACACTTTCTGTGACAGTTTTTACCTTGTTTTATTTTTTGTTAGCTTTAATCAACTTAAATAGTATGTTATAAAAAATAACAAGCAGGAAAATGTCATCAGCACTTTCCTGTGGTGAGAATGAACAGCGATGCGATGGTTCCCACAACCATGCATGGTAACAGGATGATGCGGCTCTCCTGATAATTACATCTTTATCATGCAATGCTGATACACGAGAAAGTTTTTATCTTTCTTTTTTATGGAGATGGGGCAGTTGCACTCTGGGGTATGGAGGACGGCTCCGGGCCTCTGGCCTTTCTTTTAATTGTTATCAATAACCAGACACCGCTGAAAGACACGACCATTGTATGAAACCATCCATTGAAACGAGTGTCCTCGCTTTTCTTTGACTGGTGACATGCTCCACGCAGCACTGCTTTTTAGGGGAACCTCATGGAATATATTGTGATATCTGAAGCCTAACGCTGCATATTAAAGAAAATTGTCGCTGATTATAAAGTCGAAACACCTGAAGGTTTCACGATTAAAGCTATAGTGGAGAAAAACTGGACACGTCAGCTCTATAGAATATTATTCAGTGCTGTAAATAGATAGCCCCTTGTCACTCTGAAAGCTGAGATCGCCACATACAAAAGACGATTACAAAAAAGAAAGGATTACCTCAGGAAGACAGAAGTTTGGTATTCTAGTCGGAAGATTTCATGCAGGATCCGGACTAGAATACCAAATGAGGCATCGAGGCTCGTGAAAGAGCACGCTGCAGATTTTATTGTGTGATAATAGTAGCTTCTCAGCCAGTTCTTGTTAGCAGATGAGTGTCAACGGCAAACTGATGTCAACTCGGCTGTTGACAAGATTGGGGTGAGAGGTCTGTAATCTTACTGCAAAACATACCTTCTGAAAACCTAACCCAACAAGGCCGAAAGAGCGAACAAGAAAAATGACAGGGGAAAAAAATGTGTCAGGTATTGTGTTCACTGCAAAATGTGATGGCAGTGCATCATGGAGCTATGTAGTTGTATCGTTTATATAGTTACATGTTTAAAAATATAATTTTTAATAAATATTTTTTTTTCCAGGATCTGTTCTCCATCATGAATTTATCGAGGAAATGATACTTTGCCTTCCCTAGAAATTATTTTTATTTCTGCGTTTATTGGAAAACTGTAATGAAATTTGGCAATGAAAAACATGTGCCATCATAAATAATAAAATTAGGCTTATTAATCATAAAAATACTAGTGTAAAATGCCTGTCATATCTATCTTCATATTGAAAAATTATCAAATCGAAGAAATGGTGTTTACAAATACCAGGTGATTTCATTTCCTTTCCATTTTCTCTTGACCACTGATGCAACATTTGTACTATCAAGCACCTGTACTAGATATAAGAGAGCTTTGAATCAGGACTTACCAGAAAGTGCTACTTGCATGTTCAGCTGCAGCACAATAATATCAAGAGTGATGTGAACTGTCACTTATCCGCACCCCATAACTATATTCCTTTCATCTAAATAATAATAATCTTTTACCACCACTTGAAACGATCTGTACTGTGGGTTTAACGGAAGTACCCTTACTTGCATATTAAAGCCTTTAACTTTTCAAAACAAGCATTTTCTGAACGAGTGTATTATGAGTTTAATAATCGGATAAATACAAATAGCGTTGTTGACTTCCTTCACCTTTGTTTACCAAGCATTGCGATCCTGTTGGTAGGTTCAGGAGCACGTGCTGGTGAACGAGCACAACAGACGCACCTGAATTGCACTACAAGTGACTGTGTCCACGAAAAACAATCTAACAACATGGCTGCATGACTGGAGCTCGCAGAAGCTGCTGATTGCCGTGTCGCAAAGTGCGCTTGGTTAGCTGTGAGAACTGCATTCAGCCTAAGCCATAAACAGACATACAGTTTGCTGCAAAAAAAAAAACACATAATCAGTGAAAGGAAGGTGTCGCTATATTTATGCATCTTATATATGAAATAGATGGTGTCTACATAAAAATGCATGACAAATTAGGTACTAAAAATTTTAATCAGGGTTTGTAAAGGTGTTATAGTTTAAAAATATACCTCTCTCTGAAATTAATGTCATAGTCATTCGCCAATGATGTAGGCTGCCATAGTAACCCAATCTGAGTTTAATTAGGCATTTACATACATATGTATTTGAAACCATTCAAATTACTGTTTTAATATTTGTATAACTGTCGTCATCCAACCCACAACATACTGCAGTTTTTTTGACTCTGAGTCTGACGATGAGTGTTTTATTGCAGAAATATATGTTACACAAGAACTTCAAAATGCCCCAGCTAACCCTATCTCTCCAGAGTACTCGTCTGCTTTCCTTGCTATTTTTAAATGTAAATGCATGCAGGAACTATTCAGAAGTTTATTCATTCTGATTTAGATTGATATAAACATAAAGATTAAGTAATACTGACATCTAACATGGATGGAGTAGCCTGGGGGGGATATTATTGGCTGCTTTCCCTGAAAGGCCTGTTTTCTTCTGCTGATGGGTACAGGTACCACAAAACAAGGGTGTCTGCCTTTTAGAGCAGGCCACTGGTATGTTATCAAGCTGAATCGGCTTAAAATGCTGATGTGGTGAAGTCTTAAAATGGACCTGTCTTTAATTTATCTGACGTGGCGAAATACCGCATGACAGCAGTTTCTGTGTTTTTACGTTGATTTAACGCTACAAAGGCTTCAAAAACTATAGCATCCATACTAAAAAGCTAACCAATCTAAGCAAAGCATAAAAATCCTGCATACAGCCAGAGTGCAAACCTTGCCTGGAACTGAACAAAAATGTCAATATTTCTGCTTTGTGGGGGTGTCTGACAGGAATAAGGGCTGGGTGTCTGGCGAGTGTTCAGCTGGGGCTCCACATGTCGGCTTCTGGGAGACCTCCTTTCTGTCTCATCCAGTTACTTTATGGCACCATTATATGCCATTTAAATCATAGCTCAAACGAAAGCATTCCTTGACATGACTAAATTCCATTCACCAATCAGAATATTTCTTAATCCCAGGAGTCTTTGGTTAATTGATTGCTCTTAAAAAGAACAGGGAAAAGATGCTTATAATTTTTTTTAGTTTATATAGTTGTTGTGAAATAACATTATCAGCTAACTATTAATTAGTTGATTAGCAACTGACGAAAATGCAAGTTATATCTATCTATATATATGGAAAATATTAAATTGTGAATATATATATATATATGTTTTTCAGGTTATGCATATATAATATATAGTGAAATGTAGCCAATGATTAAAAGGGTGATAAAACATGCATATGCATGATTGTGTTTATGTTCCAATTAATTTGATTACATTGGCCATGGTTATGTGCATTAAACTTTATTTGAATATCTAAGTAGATTTAGAATTTATATCCTGTGTGGGGGGGACCCCATCCTAGTGCCCTGGCCTGCCTGGGACGGGCTCCAGTGACACTTGTCGAGGGTTTTTTTAGTATGTGTATCAGCAGGAATCTGCAAAGAAGAAATATACTGTAGAAACAGAGCCCATTTTGAGGCTTTTTATCTTGTCTTGTAGCTCGCATGTAGAATTATTCTCTTTAGCATCAGGGTGTTTCGATCGTACCACCTGAGTGATGCCACCGCAAGATAGTGGGAGTCAGTACAGGGATCTGAATGCCTGGCCCCTTGTAGCAATGGCACTATATGTGATATTATGAAAAATAAGTACAAGGCTCAGGGCTGGACCGGGATTAAATTTCAGCCCTGGACTTTGGGGTCTCTGAAGGCCCCGAACGCTCTTCATGGAAAACATTTTGCCTAACTAATCCCCCTTTTTTGCCAATCGCGGGGAGAGGGGGAGTGTTCCTTTGGTTACTTTTTTGTCACGCATACACAGCAGCCCACGCTATGCAAGATGGCCAGTCCTGCAGTGAAAATGGTACATTCTATGTATCTTGCTCTTCTGAACGCAATAATGTCTATTGCAAATGCTTGGTGACTTTGTACTGTGATGTGTCTCCCTGGACTGACAATACTTTTTTTTCTTCTGTTAAAAAACTGTTTCTTTCCGATCCTTCTATCACTGGGAAGGTTTCACAGTTCTCATTTAGCTGAGTCCCTTCTGGTCACCAGCATCTTCAAGAGAATTACAGTAGGGTCCCAAATAGGGCTTGAACCAACAGCCTTCTGTCCACATCCTTAATTACCTATAGCTCAAGTCACACTGTGGGTTCTCCATTAATGGGTTTCCTCAGCTAATATGAGGTCATAGCACAGAGCTACTCTGGTTTGTTTCCCATTATGACACCATCCACACTCGAGGTATATAGAAAGGTTCCTTTCCACGGCATTCTGATAGTGGGCCAGTCATATAGCAGTAGCGACATGGTACATCATACTCCTTTCATAGCTACAGCACACTCCATTGTTCATATTGGATGGTGTTTTAATTGACGTCATCATGCGCATGCAACATCCAATCCTTTGTTTATAGCTCATGTGGAGGAAGATTTTGGCACATTCCTCAATTAGAAGTGAGATGTGAGACCAGTGGAAACCACTACACTCCTAACAGAAGTATATCTAACCCTTCAAATGTATTCAAACAAATCTTACTGTCTCGAATAAAGAATTTATTCTCACTATATTTAGAATTTGCCCGGTCAACGTTTTAACAAGTACATTATTGCTTCTTTAAATATAGGTTTCATATCTGTATTCGTTATACATTATAGATGTTTGCAGTAAACCTGATATGTAAATGAAAATATTTCATTCATCAGTATTCTCTAATACCTTTACTGCTAAATTAAGGATATGGTACAAGTAATACATATGATTTTCTCAGAGGATCACTGGTCTTATACCTGTTTTTTCCCAATTATTCAAAGGAAGACAAACCATTGACATGCTAAACATAGAAGTATCTCAAGAATTGTTTATTCTCTGTATTCAAATTTATTCCCAGAACAAACAAATCTGAGTTTCTTCCTTATAATATCAATGTTGTGAGCAATGCTGTGGCTGTCTTCTCAAAGCGTTTTACAAAGTGATCATTAGATATGCCTTCATTTTGGTCTCGGTAAACACTTTACAATCTATATGACCTTACAGTGTGTATGACATCTTGTACCTGTTACATTTTGAAATAGTTATAGAAGCTGTAAAATTTAGAGGACGATTTATTGTTCAAATTTAAGGTTTTGCAAATCTGTCATCGATTAAAATTTCCTGTCTTTCATTTCCATACAAACCTGTTAATATTCTAGGTTTTATAATTTTTAACTTACATTTGTATTTATTAAAACAAAAATAAAGAAAGAAAACTAATTTGCTGATAAATGTGAGTGCTGGTCACCTTGTTGTTTAATCTGTAAAATTTTAATTCATGGGTAATGGTGAATTTTTTTTAGCAAAATGCCATTTGTCTTGAATATTCTGAATATCCTTGAAGCAACTGTCAGGGAAACTGGACTGTATTTATGCCATGTGACATTATTGAATATAGGCATCAAACGACGGAAGCGGACCTTTAAATGAGAGATGTACAGTATAATTAGGTACTGTTCATGCTGGACGATAGTCTTGTAGAGGTGGAATATGCAGCATGAATGCAGACTTGTGCCCTGCCTAATTACATGCATTATCTCATTTGCCATTGTAAGGGACTGTTGTTCCATTTTTCCCATTTGTTTAATCATGCTTTTCACATATTGGCAGGTACCATTTGGTCTGAAAATCCACATGGGGGTTTTTGAATTGGGAGAGGAAAAAAAAACCTTGCTTTTCAGTAATGCGGTGCAATTTGTCAAGTAATTAGCCACGCTAATTCAATTTTTGTAGCACTAATCAAACGAATATGCTAAGGGATTCTTCCCGCCGCCAGTCCGCTGTCTGCTCACATTTGACTTGATGGTTTGAAGAGGCCCCTCCTTTGCCCCCCCACTCCACTTAATCACCTCATTTGCATTTTATATTGGTAAATCAAATTAAGCACCGGCGGCTTTTAACGTGATTGACTGTGGTCAGGCCTGCTCAGATGGGATTTTTCTTTTTTTTTTCATAGAAAATTAGACCAATTTTAATGTTAGTAGAGCCTGGCTTCACATACTCAGCAAACTGCATTCACTCAGCTAATTAAAAGCTTTTTTTGAGGATGACCGAGTTCCCCAGCTGGCATTGGCCTTCCCCAGGTTTTACTTTTGACTTTGCCTCCCCCCCCCCACAAAACCTTCTTAGACTAGCCACTGAAAGTGAGGCCCAATAATCCACACATAATGAAATCATGTTTGATCAATGTTCACATTCACCTCTGTGACCACTGGCTCCTTTAAATGGGCAGGATGCTGTTCCTGGCTTGAAGGCATGTGTTCATTCCTCTTATAGATATGCAAGTTATATGTGTGTGTGTGTGTGTGTGTGTGTGTATATGTATACATATGTGTATATATATATATGTGTGTGTGTGTGATGTAAATTCCAGATATATAGAACATTGTATTCCAGGTATAATTTGCTGTCTTGCAGTATTATTGTGCTTATTTTTGTTTGTTTTTAAAGGACATTGGTGAGTTAATGAATTTTGCACATCTATAGTGAAGCATGACAAACTATTTGAGAATGATCTGTTTGCAAGATTAGAAATTATGAAAGTATAATGATGATAATAATAATTGTAACTGTAATAATAACCCGTCAACATCGTTGATGGGTTTTCACCCTGTCCTAGGGTTATTCCCTGCATAGTGCTCATTGTTTCCAGGATGGGCTCCTGGCCCCCACTAACCTGCACAGGACACGCGGGCACAGAAAATGGATGGATGAATGGATAATCACCATCACCAGTGTTTATATCCCATCCTATATCCCCCATCCTCCCTGTCTTCGTCCTTCCTATAAACACTGATACTATTAATAATAATAAATGATAATGATAATAATAATCACTCAATATGTACTTCATGTTCCACTAATCCCAAGCACCAGTGGTGTCAGAGATATGAATCAGCTGCATCAGTAGATGTGAGATATGTCTCTGATAAGTGAAAAATAAATCTGCGAGAAAAGGAACAGGAAAAAAGGAATATCCTTCAGGGAATAATTCGGACTAATGGCCAGCGTGTTCCCCAGGCAGAGCAGAGCGGGGTGCGCACTGCCCCTCCCTAGCCTTAATTGCAGCTTTTAGGATCATTACCGTTCCAATGGGAATGTTAACGGTGAAGAGCCCCCACCCCCAGGCTTGCAAACTGGGGGCAAAGCAAAAAGAGGACAAAACGAAATCTGTATTTGCCTTCTATCATTTTGACATCTGAAAATATGTTTGCCATTGTTTTGCAGATTAGTGTTTAATTTAGCACGTTTGTTAATTTGTTCGAAAAGCTGAGATTAATTCAAATAGCTTTTACATTATTCGTCTTTCGTCATACATGAAAGAATAACTTCAGTTGTTTTGCTTTTGTTTGGCTTTTGTTTAAAACATACGTTCCTGCATTGCCACTCTTCAGTAACCTTAGGCTTCTTTGCTGCGTAACGTAAAAATGAAGGAAGATCATCAGCAATCTGGAGTAATGCCCTATTTGGTGCTCTGTTGTGTTTCGTTTTCCGGGGATAGTTTTACATTGCCGAGAATATGCTCCCCGCTTCAGTTCCGCTATTGTGCTCCCACCGGTGGCCTAACGCCACGCCGCGTCCGCAGTGACACTGCCCAGACGGAAGCAGAAAGTGGGCCATTCCTACCCCCCCCCCCCGGGGAGAAGCCCCCCGTCTGTGCGCAGGGAAAGGGGGGGGGGGGGGGAGAACCATCCGCCAGCTGCTGCTGCCGCCCCCTTCCCTGTCTGTGCATTTTACCTCATGGAAAGGAATAAACAAGCAGCCAACTTCACATTCTTAGACAAAGATTTTTCCTTTTTTGAAGTATTATTTTCTCTGTAAAAAAATACTTAAGGCTTTGAGTGTCAGTTTGTATGTGAATAAATATGAAATATAAATAAGCAAATATAAGTAGGTTTGAGGTGGGTGTGTGAGTTACCGTGCATGTGTGTCTATGTGTATTCATATAAATAAATAATAATCTTTGTACCTTGCAATTATCCATACATGCATTAGCCACTGTGGTTGATAATAAAAACCCACCCTGTTTAACTTTAATTATGTTTCCACCCAGTGGTTTATGCTAAAATTGACTGTTGTGTTGTTGAAAGACATTTTTTTTCCAGGGGGGGAGTCCCCCCATGCAAATTAGAGGGGAAGGAATCAGTTTTGTCGGAAAACATGCATTGCTGACACGTCCCATTCAATTAGTTACTGAGGGGGTAGCGGTACAGCACATGCGTACATCGACGCCTGTACATCGACACCTGTACATCGACGCCTGTACATCAACGCCTGTACATCGACGCCATACACGTTCCTGATTTCACTACCATTATAATCATCTGACCAAAAAATAATTTGCGTGCTGGTGCAAAAGCCACATATTCCCACAAATATCTAGTGATATAGTATCATCTTAAGAATCATTTCCCTATAGTCAGAACTTTAATTGCAGAATGAAAACTGCATTTTTAAATACGTATGTCTGATTATTGCAGGTAGGCTGTCTTTGGGCCTTCCTTTGGGTTATCGTGGTTTGGTCGTACCTGCATCTGTTTCACGTCATGCTACGACAGACATTTATTCACCTGAATATTCAAATGGAATCTCCATCCAAATTACAGAGCGCATGGACACAGCAAACTGAGTATGTATATAGAGCGAGAAGAGCGGCTGTGGATGCCCCAGTGTTTTTGTTTGCTTTGGGTCCCCCCAAGGGCGTCTATGGGGCGTCTGGCCAGCGGTGACACTCTCCTTCAGGGATTCTCCCTCCACCTGTAACAGGAAACATTGTTGACCCCTGCTGTTGTTGTCATTTATTGGATTATTTGTTAAAATAGAAATTCTATGTCAGCATTCACCAGCGGGAGCCGAATCTTAAGAGCATTAATGTCGCGCACTCCACATTACGAGTCGGCGAATGCCGGACACGTGATTGGAGAAGGCCGGTCTGGCCAATGGCAGGGGGCCGTGGTTGGTGGCCTTGTACCGGGTGGCTGAGAGAATCTGGCAGTGAATCACTTTTAATGGGCCGAACGGCTGACGCTTCCGTTAATTGCTTTTATCTGCACACTTGAAAATGCCTTCGGGATGTGAAAACATGCAGCGCGGTCGGCCCTTTGTGAGTGTATTCCGGGCAGCGACTAAATCCCTCACCCGAGGCATATCATTCCAGGAAGCTTTTCTTCTATACATATTTTAATAACATATTGTCACATAATTACAAAAAACCAGTGCACATTACTTTTTAAAAGGCACCTGGACCTCTTGGATGTCTAAATCTTCTATCATCTGTCACTGGTGTAATTTTTTATGTAGGCAAGTTCACGGGGACAGTGCATGTTAAACAGGAGACTTGGCACAGCTGTACAAAGGTACATTGCTGGAATAGTTGTGTAAGTGCTTTTCACAATTCTGCTATTGGCAAAAGGTTAAAGATGGTAAAAGTCACCAAACATGTTATTCATGCAACGCTAACATCACATTTTTTATTAGGAAAGCAGCACTCTGATTCAGTCAGATTTCGTTACTTTTCATTGCCTTTTGAACCCCAGTGAACTAAAATTATTACTTAACTAAATAAAGAAGTACAGAACTGAAGATATTATTCTGCTCAGCTTACTGCTAATACTTAATGTGGTAAATCCATGCCAGCACTAATGCACTATTAGTAATCACTGCATAACTCATTCTATATTGTAGTTGTTTGTTATGAATACAAATAGTTACAAATAAAATTGTACTGGTTCAATGGCCCGGCAGATTTCCATCTCATGAATGGATTACGATTTCTTCCTACTTATCAAATTAATATCAAGTGCACAAAACAGCAATCTTGCGTTTTCCTTTAGGTACATGAATATGGAATATCAATTCCATATTCCATATTTTGTTGCTTTTTTTAATTTCCGTAATTGTACTTGACACAAAACACAGGACGTACAGTGATACATTACTTCATATTTACAATAATGAACTATAGCTGAATACTACTATAGCAACTATAGCATCTTCTTCTGACTTGTTAATGTTTAGATTGATGATGTACTGATTGGATGCAGAATTATAGAATAAAGAATGCTATTATTAACCTAAATAATATATATTACTAGGTAAATGGCAAAAAGAGCAATATAAATAACCCTGCTCGTGAGTCCCACTGTAACACCAAATGAAGAAAGAACGTTAAATTCAATCCAGTGGATGGTAATAGGGTTAGTTTGCACTGGCTCTATTAAAGATGATTGACCTAGCAGCAAGCTGCAGGCTAATGCAGCCTTCAGAATAAAGATCGCTCTTTGCCGAGGGTAGGCACAGCAGAGCGAGTTTGTGCCAAATACTGTATAGATATTTGCCAGTTTTTATACTAAGAACTCCAAGCATGCTTTTCACTAAAGTCTTTCGATCTTGCACAGATGCTGGAAATCGAGGAGTTGGGAGGCTTGGCTGAAAGTCTGATTTCAGAAAGCATAAACACGTGCGCTGTGCGTTTGCATAGGTAGCAATAACCAGATAGTTATTAGTACATCTCTGGATTCGTTTTTCGGCAATTTTGTGTACATATGCTAGCAGGTATGAATAAAATTCAGTTTACATAGGGGAATATTAGGCAGCACTTGTGCTTTGATGGTTCACAAGACAAAAGAAGGAGGATATTTAAGATGCAACTGATAGTGAATTGGTGTCATTATGATTTATATGTAGTATGCTAGTGTCCTGCCATGCCCTTGGTGCTCTGACACAGTCATTTTCACGCTGGAATGGCATGATATCAGTAGCTAGAGCAGCACTAATTTAAAAGGAGTTGTCTTTTGCGTTTTATAGCAAAATAATTTGTTTTACTTGCTCAATATTTAAATAGATAATTAACATTTTTTTCCTAAACTCATTATTATTATTGTTATTATTGTTATTAACTGTGTAATAAATGTTTTAGTTTCTAAATTTTGAGTTATCTTCCCATGAAACCAATTTAAAATTGGCTTTAACATATTGATTTACAGAAGGTGTTTAACTGATTCTGTATCTTAAACACAACTCTATATAAAAATGTCAAATTTTATAAAACTCTCTTCTCAATTAAGCTGAGCTCAGGGAGCGAAATATCTGATACAAAGTGTCTTATATGATCAAAAAATGCAAAGATCTGTTATGTTGTTAGTGGAAACCATAAGCTTACCAGGGCACTGTTGAAACACACGAATCCTGGCCCCAATTTTGTGCTGGGGACTAAAAATGTGCCATAAATTGTAAGAAGCCAGAGGGACGCCAGAGACGAAGCTCCTCCCATCCAGGAGAGATTCCTGATAAGGTTGACAATGATGGGGCCAGTCGTTGCTCTGTCAGCTACTTAGTCTCCCCAGCCAATGAAATGAGAGGCCATCATTTTGAGAGAAATTTCTTTGGAGAGGGTGGGCTTTTTAACAGCACCATCTGAAAAGTTTATTTGTAGTTCTGGCGGTTGTTGCTGTACATATGGTGTGTATAAAAGCAGTGGAAACACACTATTCTCCCTGTATCTCTGTGGCTGATGTCCAAAGGAGATAGCTCTTATAAAAAATTAAATAAGGGTACACCTCAATCATTTGTTCATGGAACCAGTCAACTGGGACAGCCATGCACTAATGCTTTCGGACTCAATAGACCTTTCCATTATTCCTGTACAGCCAATTTGGTGCTGATAATGACTCTTGTACCATACCGTAAGCCGAGGGCCACACAAGCGGGCAGGAGAGCTCTAATTCTCTGCCTGTGGCTTCCCGACGGCCAGCTCCCGGGCCTCCAGTTCCAGGTGTCTCCACCTCCTCACATACCTGAATCGCACTCAGTCACATCACTCACTATCCATTTCCAGCATATTCAGCATAGTCGCGGTTCGAGACGGCCCTCGGTGCCAACAGTAACGGCGGCACTGAATCCGCAGACACTCAACAATTGAGCATTATTTATTTATTACATTTTTGATGTGACTTCTAACCTTACAGCTAATCGGAGAGGGCATAATTTATATGCAGAAGTGGTGAAAAGAGAATGAAACCCTTGAATTTTATTTTGCCAGGGAGGCCTGCGTAATCAGGGACTTTATGATGTGCCTTGGTAGGGTACAGCGGAATACGTTGTTATGACTCATGATGGATGCCCACTCTAGAAGCTTCACAAAACCCGGCGGCTTTTCTTGCTAAATATCCAGCAGTGTAGAGTAATAAGCTGGACGGTTACGACCGCATCTGGGGTTCATACAGGACGGAACCTGGGCCAGAATCCCGGGAACAGAGCGGAGAGAGGAGGGTCTTCTCAACTGAATGCTGGAGAATGACTATGCTCAATGGGACATAAGAAAAATACTAGCAGATATTTTCCTAAGCTGTCAAATATTCAAAAACATTTAGTTCCTCATACTTCTATACTGTATGTATAAGTATATATAGAGAGTATGTCCATATATGTCATTGAAACAAGTTTTTATTGCTGAATATTATCCAAAATTCCAAATATAATTCACCCAATTCAGATGAAAAAATTAAAAATAAAACTGGCTTTCCTTCTGTCCCGCTGGCCGGACCCTGTCACCTTATCCTAACCCCTCCTGAGACATGCCCCTTTTCTGCTTTCCTCGTGTGTAGCTGCCCCCATTTCACCCGCCCGCCCCTGCAGTCCCTATCAGACCCAGTATCAATGTTCTCTGTTCGTACGGCACATTTTTTTGCAATGTGCTGACTGCAGTACATTTTCCCAGCCTATAAAAGTCAGAAGTAAATGCAGGAAATCAAAATGGTACAGAGGAATTTTACATTTCTCAATGTGCTTCTTATATCTGTCATTTGTCCTGTTTACATGGTGGGGGGCAGACTGGGAGGCCCGGGATGTGTACCAGATTCCTGTAAATGCACCACATTTGCATTTATTTTATTCAGCAGATGCTAATGTTCATAGCAACAGCATGAGGATTATCGGGTGTTAATTGGCGTTAGCTGCTACAGTTATGCAATATTCTGTTTGCAGCTGTGCCGGTTATGCATTACCGCATTTCTACTTCAAGTAATCACGTTATTTGCCTTTAAGTACGGCTGTATTTGTGTCACTCAAATGCTAAACGTTGGCCAGTCTTTAGGTGCTTTAATGTTTAGTAACACAAAATATACATACGTATACATAAGAAAGCAATTCTAACAATTCTAAGGCCAATTTATTTATGTTGTGCTGTGTTTTGGACCAATTTAATCATGATCAACATAATTCCAACAAAGATACTCAGTATAGGGCTGATTATTTTGATAATAATAGTTCGCAAATTCAAGATACAGTTATCGTTCTTTACATATGTCAATGCAGAAGCCATGATTAAGGAGAGGGCCGCTATGTAATTATACCACCACATTTACGATGAAAAGAAAACAGATCACTCGTCCTACTCGAAGTCCTACTCAACCGATTCAGCACATACCTGTAGAGAGACTGAGCCAAGGAATTTCTAACAGGCTCCAATAGCAGCTTACACTCGGCTAATGTAATTGGAAAACATGTGATTCATTGTAATTCCCTCCCCTCGGTTACTATTAATCGCTGTTAATGACTAATTATTCCGGGAACTAATAGCATAATTTAGGTGACATGCTGCCATTGACACGCACAATTTCTCTGTAAAGTATTTTTGTCCAGTTAAATTGATTAAATTTAGCGCTAATAAGCAGCCGCGGCGTGACTAGCACGCGCCTAGCGTGTGGCTTTCCTGTGCACTCCTCCTGTCCCTCCTGTGCATAGGGGAGGCTGTGGTAAATTTCCATGTTTCAAAAGCATTTTTGCCGTGTCGCGAGGCATCCCCGGCACACCAGAGCCCCGCCTGTATGCTCTGACGGGACGGAGTGCGGCCTCTCAGCGCTGAGATTCACCTGCCTGCCCGCTCTGCTCCAGAGCCTCGCACGGCTGCCTATTCACACGCGTCATGTCGAGCAGCTGCTTTCTGGAGTTCCCTCTCTATCTGCCTGCCCCTGCCAGCTCTGCCCTGGCAGCCTGTACCCTCCCCGCCTGCTGATGGATGAACTGGAGAGCACACACATCCCCGCTGCCACGCTGCACGTGTGTCACCACGTCACTTTCTTTTTTACGCACATCAAAGCAAGACCAAATTCCATGACACAATTTTACGTTGATTTTGATCATTATTACCATTATTACTAATAAACGTTAAGCATCAAAAACCAAAGTGAATTTGATCTGCCCAAAGTTATAACTTGCTGTAGTATAGTGGTACTGAGGCTGATGCGAGAACAGAATTCTCTGATTCATTTTTATACACAAATTAGCTAAACCAACACTTCACTGCAACAAGGAATGCCAAATAGCTAGTGCTAAGATACTACTGTTAGCTTAAAAGAAAGTCTGTGACATCATACTTCAGGCCAGTTAACAATGTGGGGGGGGGGGGGCTTTGTTGGCTTGACAAACACATTTGATCAGAATTCAAGGATTCTGCAAGCTGTTTCCAGTTGTAGTGATTATTTAGTAAAGCCACTGAGTTGGATAATCGGATCTTTTTTTTTTGTCTTTTCAGGGAAATACCATAGCTTTTGGCAATAGTTATTGAAAACATGAACGGATGAGATGTTTGTGAATTTGTAATGTGCACTGGTAACCTGGAATGATAATTAGGAATGCCGAACCGCAGATCTCCGATGACCTCGGCCAAAATGTTTGAACCTATGAGCATAGAAACAAGCATCCGGTTTAGGCAGAGAATGTGTACTCGTCTTATTTTGAGTCAAACCCCTGTGGTAAAGGTTGTGATTTGTAGCATCTTCTTCGAACAATTATATACTGTGTTAGTTGAGTTTTAACATTATAAATCATAGTGAAGATGTTAATACCTGTGCTGTCAGTTTACTGTGTCTAAAGGCTAGTTCTCTACATGGGAACCACTGCTCTATCGGCAGATGCAAAGAGCCTGTATATTTCAGGTTTTTGAGAGGAGGAATATGACTTTTAAAGTTTCTTATATTAAATTTGTCTTCTTTGACTTGGAAACATGGGAAGTGGCTCTGGTTTGGTGCGTTATATTTATTTAATACATTCTCTAAATGTGTTGTTAAATAATTCTCTCCTGTAATAATGCTACAGTGACCCCAATATCTACAAGAAACAGGACCTCGCTACTGCTCTGTGTGTAGATTGACCTCACTGGTATTATTTGCATACATTGCACTTCTGCTCAAATGACATCTTCAGTGATGGTCTCCTGCATGCTGCTGACAGCTGGCCCAGAAAAATAATGGCATTAACAACTAGATTCCTTCCTCAAAATGAAATTCCATGCTTAGGTTTCAGAACCTTACTATTTCCAACTGTAGGACAGGCAGGAATATTACTGCCATCTGATAATGCCTGCTATCAAGGGAACCATTGTTGCCACATGGTACACAGAGCTACGTAAGGCTTCCTCAGACATCACTCACCTATCTGCGAATGGATTTTCAGGTAGACTACCGAACAACACTTACTGACAACTCCAAGTACTATGATTTGCTAAATACACTACGTTATTTACTGAATGTGCTTTGCAGACACAGAACATGCTTTGTGTAGACAGAGTACATCTAACTCATTTAGCCCATGGCTAATCTAAGGATCACAAGCAACATTTAACGTGCGATAAATGCCAGTAAACTCCTTCCATTACTGATGACTGACTGCTATATACTGGACCTTACCCAGAATAGTATAATGTCTTCTGTGACATGATTAAGGGCAGCTTTCTGTTTCTGTGGACCACATCTAAACTTCTCAATAAGTCTTAGAGAGCTTTCTTTGCTGTTGTAAGGAGCCCTTGAATGAGCGATAACATGACACCACTTCTCAGAAAGACAATAGCTCTCACAGGTTGCTGGGGCCCTACCAGTCCTCCAAAGCATGACCCTGTCTTGTTTTGAGACAATTCCTTCCCTTTACCGACACTGTGGCCAGCTAAACCGGCTTATTTCCACGCTGAAAGCAGCTTTGCGTCTAGCGCACCTTTTCCTGGGCTGTGTCATGCTGAAAAGCAGGGACGCCCGGCCTGGAAACGGCCCTTCTAAACACAGCGGTGATTATATAAACCTGACAGGTCTGGCTGAAACTGGCCTGCTGCTCTTTCCTCTGAGGAGCATATTAGGCCTGCGGAAAAGCCGTAAAGAAACGGAGTAAATGGCGTAGCATAAACGATCATCCCAAAATTACTTCTCGATGGGAACGCTGACGAGTGACTGTCAAGTACAAGGATGAAGCCTACAAATTGGAGATACTTTCATTAGGGTAAATTGAACATTTTTGCAGCCTGATAGAGGCCTAGTGAGCAAAATATTAACTAAATTACTACAGACTACGAGATACAATCCATGAATTTGCTATCACAGTACTTGTCTATACAAGATTAAAAGTCTGGGATGAATCTAAGAAGAAGCCCCACAAGCCTATAATGGATAAAGGAAGTTTGAAAGGTGGATAGAGGAATCTAGGAAAAAGAGCACTATTTGAACACATTTGAAATTACTCCAGTAGTTGCTGGTCTCCTTTTGTGGTTGTAATGGCAGGTCTGAGTGATGCTGTATTACCTTACAAAATCATTCTTTTTGTTATAAGCTATTAATAACTAATGCTAGGATGCAGATTAGAGGGCCCTTTAATCTGATAAGTGATACTTGCAGGGAGATGCTCAGTAACTACATCTGCCAGGTGAGTGACTCATCTAATCAGTGTTTAGATGCAGAGTTTTCCAAATGTAATATTACCTACATTCTTCCTTCATTATACTATCCAGGACTGTAATGTTTATAAATGCAACAATTAAGACTTTATTAAACCACATATTCAACATATTTATTTGGGTTTTTTCAGTTTTTTTTTTAGTAATTACAAATCATTTTTGCAGAAAATACCTTGCATACTTTATAAACATATGCAATCAGATTTAATTGCTCCAGATTTTTCATGTTGAAAAATTTTGTGACAGAGATCCAGATAGATGCATTCACTAGATCCAAATTAGCGATCTAAGAGATGGATGCAGAAAAGTTTGCTACCCTGTTCAATTAAGCAGCTAAGACACTGGTGCCGGTTGGAGTGTAGTGTTTTACATCGTCTTAGAGTTAAGCATCTTCTGAATGATCCTGTACTTCAGAGAGTGAGGGGAGGCTAGTTTCAGCCTCAACAATGTAATCTTGATCACATTTCTAACAGGTTCTTTGAGGTAAAACTGCACTACTTCCCTTAGCAGGTTTGTGTACCAGCACAGGTGACTTTCAGCCTCCCGAAGGAGCCAGATTGATGGTGTTGTGAGATATGGTCAAGTCTCTCTATATTGTTGTCTGCAAGAATCATGTCAGATGTTATACATGCTGAGAGAAGGTGTGGTTCTGGTATGAGGTGATGCAAAGGTTCTCTGATGTCCTTTATGGCTGAGTTGTTGAGTTGAGGAAGCACATTATATGGGTTTGATATTCTGACCTGTATAGAAAGGGAGACTTATTCAGCTGGTCACCTCAGTGTTCAATGCCAAAGACAAAAACTCGATCATATTTTATGCCTGGCTTTGTAGTAAAAGCACATAGTCATATAACAACTGATAACATTTAATAATAATGCTTTGAGCTATATGTGTACACGAAAGCTTATATCCCTTACAAAATGGCCTTAATCCTTCAGTTTTTAATGGCCTCTTTGGAGAAGACAACTCAAACAAGCCTGCTACTTAAACAAACACATATTATTACAGGCATCAAATAACATGTTTAAGATTCTCTGAGGTAAATCTGCATGTTTTTAATAAACATTAAAGGCAGCAAGGTAAGATGCCTGGACGTATGGGCAGATACACATTTAGGAAATTTATTCTGCATACTCCCAATCATGGCAGGACAGAATGCGTATAATGCAAGAATGAACTAACCAAACAAAAGGTGTATAAACAGTTTTTTTCCTTTTTATACTGTAGTTCCGACAGCTGACAATAGTTTTTATAAAAAAGGATTTACCAAATATAATTACATGCTGTTTTTCTCAATCTTTTTTAAACCTTAAATTCTATTCCCCGTTTTTTTTAATTATACAAGAAGAATGTTTATCCGGTTCTTGACAGGCATAATCATGTTTATAATTTATGTTGAATTTATGTTGACTGTGAGTCTAAAATGAAAAGTGGATCGACTGAATTAGAAACAGAGCCAGATTCTCCATATAAACAATGAAGACTGATGACAGTGACTGACTTGATTGACTGTTTCAGTTTCGCGGTACGTACAGTAGCACCGATGCTAACAGACTCCCGTGGGCGCGTCTTAGCCTCAGATCCACAGTCAGCTGAGAACCATGAATGTACTGAGAGGTGGATTCTGGGAAGCCGTCTGTTGGAGTGGGTCAAGGAACCACAGATTATCTCCTCGATGACACACATTCAGCCATGTTTCAACTTGACCCCCCCCACCACCACCACTCGTAAGAAAAAAGAATAAAAGCCACTACAACTGAAGGTCAGTCACCAGAGCAATGTGTAAGTCAAGTTTTTCTGTGACCCCAGCGAGCGTATTAAGTATACACATTCCGTTATGTTTATTGCATGAACTTCATATGACATTCAACACAATTACCTCTTCCAATGTATATCTGAGTCTTACTGCCGTAGGTTTAATGCGGAATAACTTATATTATTATCGCACTGAAATAGTAACACAACTTTAATTCATGCTTAGCCTCACGTCATGTTAGTTACTGACAGTCTGTCTCCGTATTTAGTCAATCATTTCTCCAATACTGTCAAAGAGGACTAATGGGTAAATTCGGCCAAACGGCCAGGGTATCTCCTTCCAGTCGGCTCTTTTTAGCGGGAGAAATTTTATAATAAACCCGCAACTCAGGAGTTTATGCGTGAGTGTAAAATAATGTACATTATTATAGGATGCTGTTAAATATGAAATAAATATTTGGGGAAAATTGCTGTTAGACTGGGACCGTGTGGGTTCCGACCAATGTCGGTGTACCGCTCCACCAGGGCCACCCGCGATGGGAGGCACTCGTTCCTTAGGGATGAGGGCTTGTTGGAGCCTTCGGGAAAATGGGACGAAAACGCGTGCAATGCCCAGATGAGAGTAACAAAACTGCATTCCTTGGGTCGAAGTGAACTAACCTAATAAAATAGATGGACCCCAATGTGTCACGTGAACACGTATCAGTTTGTTATTCAACAAATTATTATTTGAGTGGGATTCATATATCAATGGTAATAGGCGCAGTATGATTTATTATCAGAGCCCATTAAATCGCGTGACCCCCTGACGCGCCGTTGTCGTTATATTCCGGTAATGCGAGGTTGAGCTCCGTCTTTGCCTTCGCCGTCCTTACTGTTACACTGCAGGTTTCAGATTAAATAATCCTCCGTTTGATGTAATTGGTCTATAAAGTCCAACTATGTCAAATGGTCAAGGGGTTAAAACAGCTAATCATCAGATTATTAATATGATGCACGCATGCTAGTTATTGTACCACCGTACTTCAGAACCCATATGTAATTTTCATTAAATAATTGACAAAATTAATAGATTTTTATATTTATATAATGAGCCTATTATTATATTATTTTGCCAGCGATTATACTGAATAAGTCAACCGCCTAACACGTTACGTTGGGCTTTCCGTTCCAAAGTATAAGCTCGACCAACATTTCATAGCCTACGCGCTTGGTTTCCCTATTAAAGTTTACGATCAAATGTAAAAAGGGCGTAGGCGCTCGTATTAAGGGGCTCCTCCTACGCGGTCTCCTACGGCTATTCGCGCTGGGTGCGGAAACAGCCGGGTTGACATTACTCTGCATCCACTCGTGTGTCACGATTTAGCTTGACATTACATTAAATCCTCAAAAAATAATAACATTAGACTGCCGCGGCAACGGACTTAGCGTCGCCCTTTGTAAAATAAACATAACAAATGAAAGAAGGAGATTTTCATGATTTAAATGAATATGAGTAGGCCTACATCTGAGTGTGAACCCCGCCTATTACATGCAAAACCAGCAAACGCGTTAACTGCAAAATTCACTGTAATAATCAAAGTGCCCGTGTCGTCCGTGCGCAAATACCCAAGTAGTTCCACATTTAGTATTTGCTTAATTTTACTGAAAATGGCAAACTGGGCTGGTCTAATCTGTGGTGTCCGTAAAATATTTGATAAAACCACTCACAGAAAGCAGGAATTTGTTATTCTCTTTTCACCGCAGCATAAATATAGAAGGAATGTGACACATTTTAAAATCTAATATAACCCAATGTAAGGCGGGGTGCGAGTGGGTCAGCGCAGCACCACGAAAACTTTCATGTCGCTCACGCATGGTGGGTCGCTAATCGATGATGTGACTGTAATATATGTAGGCCTACGTTACATATTTAAAAATTCCTGGCATGTGCAGGATTTTTAAAGGAAATATCGCATTCAGTTTTACATTTGTACGTTACTTAACAATTAACTGATTAAACCGCATATTTTATAATTAGGCTGCATTAGATTTTCTCAAAGAGCTTTATAAACGGTAAATGTTGGGAGAGGAGGCGCATAGTTATTATTATAATATTATTTCCAGTCCGAAACGGATCAGAAGGCTTATTGGGATTGTTCCTTTACAGCCTGAACGGCAGATCTGCGTCATTCGTATTTTTAGGTGAAATACACGGTGCGCGAAATTAACGTTGGAGAAACTGGTAGTTTAACTTCGGAGTAAATCAACGTCACTGGGCAGCCTTCCGCGCTAATATCCACTCCCAGATATGCACGAAGTTTGCAACACTGGTACATTAAAACATGTGATCAAAACTTAATCACAAAAATTGTAAATGAGTATTTAGTAGGCCTTATTACAGGAAATGCTGCTGTATATAACTTAATCTCAACGAAGCATAACCTACTTTTTGGCGTCTGCAAGGCTTCTTTGAATTACAAATTCATTTCAATTAACATTTAAAAAGTAAAAGCAAATAATTCCCTTAAAACTTTCGAAAAGCGCACTGACATATTTTACGATGCGGAATTTTGCGAATTTAAACCAATTACGCAATGAAAATGAAAACGAAACGTTACTGCAAACCTCTAGTTCATTTTCGTATAGTTTCTTCTGAATATAACTATATACCACTGCGAAGAAAGGGTCCAGAATATACCGCACTTTACGATTTATGTCAAACTTTTATTAGTGAAATAATCCTTAAGATGTATTTCCACATATGGCGTTATCATACATAATCCTCAAAAGACAAGACACATAAAATCTGACATAATTCGGAGATCGTAGTACAATACGTCACTTTTTACCTCAGCAAACAAAGGCCTATGAAAAGTGACAAGTCTTTTGACAATAAATAATAATCATAGTTTTAGTACAGGGATAAAGAGAATCACCACTGGTTATTTTAACCAATAACTATACACATCTTTGCGGGAATAATGTTCATTGACTGACGACAAACTCTCAACTGTTCCCATGATGTTTGTGGCAAAATAGAGTTATACCTCGTCGCGATGCATTAGTACTTGGGCTTTGACATAATTTAAAAAAAATTCATAGCGGTAACTGTAAATCCTTCTTCAATTGTCATTCACTTTCGGTTCAATGGAAGTTGGGTCATCAGTGTAAAATAATTTTATTACCAGTTTTTTCTCCTCCCGCTTTCTCATGTCAGTGCCTATATTTTAATTTCCGCGTAAATCCTCCAGCCATTATTACGTATAGAAGATTTCCTCCAGGTCCACTGATTTTGTGAAGGTCGTGGAGCTCCGTCTCATTCTTCGTCCTCGGCAGGCAAAAGCCCTGGCCAAACTTCTGCTCCAAAAAGGCAGCACCGTTCAAACAAGCTGAGGTGTGGTCCGTGTGTTTCATGGGCCAGAAGCACAGAATTTCCCTGCAACTCTTGGTGACCTTCTCATAAGTTACTCCGCAGACTTGCCCGGTGTGCGTATAGGTGCATTTCAGCTTTGCGTAATTCCTATGATTGTCTTCACAGTGTTAACTTACAACCAGAGGTCGTTTAAATAAAGAGGCTTCGTGCAGTCGAATTAGCTGTAGTGTTCGTATGTTAAAAACTGCGGCGCAGAGGGGTGTAGCCGCCGACATTATTCGTATCCTTCTTATCAACACGCTTTTTCCCAAACTTCTCAAAAACTAGTCCAGTTCCTTCACGCCTCTAAGGGGCTCGACACCATACTGTTCGGTGTATCTGGTAGTTGAGAGGACATCGATGCAACTTCACTCCCAGTTGAATTGGACCCTGGGCCACCTTCCGAGAAACTGACCTGAAAAAAGATTGGGCATAATTCAGCATCTTCCAAGTCAAAAAGAAACGTGTACTCGGTTCATGGCATATTTGTCAAGCATTGTCCAGCCGCTGGCATTACGCGATGCGCTATCTTAACTGGATCTTGGCTTGGGGAAGGCAGACTGGGGGCGATCCTCGGTGCGGTAAGTCCCACGCACGGTGCCCGCTGCTGGCACTCACCAGCTGCTGAAATGCCGGTTGGTCAATGTCACTCTGCAGCGCGAAATCACTCAGGACTTTCCAAGGCGGCTGGTAACTCTGCACTTCCACTGGGTTTGCCTGCAAACCACCGTCGTGCCTCTCCGGACTGGCGGCCACCATTGGCGTCCCTGTCATTCCCTGGATATTCTGGACGGGGCCGGATACAGAATCGGATTAATATTAACTCAACATAGGCATGTGGGTTTACCCCTCCACTGCAGTTTATGCGTAACTTTAAATATGATGCATAATTTTATAAAAAAAAAAAAACTACAGACAAATTATAGACGGTAAAAAAAGAAAATCTCGGGAATGCTACGACACTGAGACCAGACCACAAGTCACAGTCTTCCGCTAAATAAGGAAAATATATCTGGTGATCATGCACATCCATTCAACCCCCCTGACAGCGAGCCCTCCTTTATAACATAAACATTAAATAACATAACGTCAGTGCAAGCACACAGAGGCAATGGTGCTCATTTCGCCTGTCCGGCTTTGTTTTGGACTCATTTTGTCTTTAATCCCTCCTCATTTAACATATCCGTCGTTTATGCGCCTTTCGCGCCGGGCTGCTCTCGCTGCACCCTACGAGCGCCTTTATTCGCCCCCCGCTCACCGTCTTGTCGTTGGATTGCTGTTGCTGGAGCTGTTTCATCAGTATACTGCGCTTCTTGTCCTTGCAGCGCTTGTTTTGAAACCAGACCCGGATCACTCGGGGGCTGAGCCCCGTCATTTCCACCAGCTGCTCCTTCATGAGCGCGTCGGGTCTCGGGTTGGCGTTGTAACAAGTCCGCAAGGTGTGGAGCTGCTTCTCGTTCAGTACCGTCCGCACCCGCGTCGTTTTCTCGGGCTGCTTGTGAATATGGGGCCGGAGCGCCGGTTGTCTGGCGGATATGGGCTCTGCTGCGAAGAGTAAGCAGACGTAAGATAGAATTCTGTCTTAATATTAGGTGTAAACCGTTAGTCTATGTATAAACATCATTGCTGGGAGTGACTGAACTGCCAGACTGTTTCACTCTGCGTGGAAATGGGCCTATATTAGCATGCATTGGGGTGGGAGGCGTTTTAAATATGAGTTTTAAAGAAGTTTATAAAGTTACAGTTCTGTAGTTCATGTAGCAAAATTGGAAAAAAACAACCTAGGTTACGCTGAAAAGAGGATGCTTGAGAAGATTTGCACTTTTGACATCTCCCCGAAACTTTGAAATTATTTCGTAATTATAAATTAGTTCATAAGTACTTGAACTGTGCTATAACGATATGCTTGGGAAGGAGTTGGCCTTAAACGTGACAAGAAATATGAAGCCCAAAATAGTTAAAATAAATAACTACAGACTAATTATGTTGCTTCAGCACGAGGTGTCTCGACACAGCCGAAGGACTATGACCATGAAATGACGCGCTGTGCAGTGTTTTTTCACATTGGGTTCCCTCATTTTATATTTAGGTGTCTGGTCCATGTTAAATGATTTTTATACAATCTATTAACAGTGGCCACCCCACCCCCACCCAATACACAAAAAGGCAAAAAATGTAATTTTCTTAAATGTTTCACTTAATGCTGATGACTGCGACAACTGTAGCTTGACATGATGATAAATTAATACCGCCGCGCATAACAGCAAAAGAAAGTCTCATCTCACGACGAAAGTGCTGAATAAAATATTTCGGGTATGCTGTGCGCGAGCACTCAGAATATTATGCAAAATAACGCGTGCAGTTACCAATCTTATTCCGCAGAACATGATACCCTTCTATTCTTCGTAATACATTCATGCAAAATAAAATATCACCCTCTTTGTGATATTTAGGTTGGTCACGATCAGTCAGTCACTTTACAATTTATTCCGTAAATAGACCAATTGATTTTAGAGGCCACCCTGTTAATTGATATTAAATGATAATTAAGTCAGTCATAAATTTAAGATGACTAAGTGGCGTAAGCCTGCCAGTTCCTTGTAGGCAGTCGGCGGAAAAAAGCGCAACCAACCTGCCATCTGCAGCGGCCTTGCTGGGTGTAAAGGGCTTAAGGGGTCCCCTGCTCCCATCGTGGCCCGCTCCACGACGTCGTGGTCGGCCCTGCAGAAGAGGCCGTCTTCGCGCAGGGCGAACTCGTCCCCCGGGATGAGCTGCCGGCTGCAGGCCACGCAGCGAAAGCACTCGATGTGGTAGACCTTGGAGCGCGCCCTCATCACGAAGTCGTTCTTGCTGAAGCCGATGTTGCATTTTGCACACTTTATCCCGTATAACCTGCAAGACGGACAGCGCACGGCGGGTGAAAACGCTGCGTGTTTAGAGCGAAAAGATAGATGAAAACGCCGGAGCTGTCATTCTGCCAGTATCCGCAGGGATGCATGCGGCGGCCGGGCGAAATCTCTGTCACACGCAACGCGCAGCAATATTATTATTATTATTATTGTTATTATTATTGTTGTTGTTGTTGTTATTGTTATTATTGTTATTCTTATTATTAGTAGTAGTAGTAGTAATAATAATAATAATAATAATGCCTGTATTTGGTAATTATAGGGAACACAATATTGGGTCTTTCTGATTATTGTTATTTTAACATTGTTTTAATAATAATAATATCTATAAACGGTTAGCTAATAGACCCAATTCGTTTCTCATCGTTGGCATGTCGATTTAAAAATCCTGAGTTAAATACATCAAACATACAGGCCAATTTCAATGGTCTTAAATTGTTTTATTATGAAAAACAAAATTAAAATTACAAGAAATTACATAAAATTAATATGCGTATGTATCTAACAAATATAATTTGTTTAATTATATGTTTTTACAAAATGTTACTGTTGCTGTAATTCCGACGTTATGGACGTCTGTTAAGACTGATTTCAAAAGCTTTCATGCAAACACATTTAGAGCATGTTCTAAATACAGCCTATACATACACATAAAATGTGTAATATGCTTTAGCACTCCGTGATAATTGTAAAAATAATGTCTTAGTGCTAATTTCGCCGGACCCACCTGATATAATCCCTTTTACAGTACGTTTTTCCCTCTCGCACGAAGCAGGTACAGGACTCGTCCAGGTACTGATTGCACTCGGCACATTTCAAGCAAGCGGCGTGCCACTCCAGGTCCGGAGAAACCCGCAGAATGTACTGATCGTGAATCTGATTTCCACAGCCGACACAGAGCGAGACCAGGCGCTTTTCTAGGGACAGCACACAAAATGCGGCTTAATACAATGTACACGAGACATTTCCCCGTGGCATAACGTTACCATATAGCTGTCCAAACGTCCAATGCCACAATAAGAAAGTAAGGTAACATTGTAATGATAGGATAAACAGTAGCACTCTATTGCTTTGACCATATCATTAATATCAGTAGGTGTATTGTAACTTCTCAGCGTGTTGTTATTTTATTTTAATACAACTGATGGTAATAATAATAAGCATACCGTTAGTGTTATAAGTTTGCAACTGTAATTCCTATCAAAATTAGGCTATTACTCACGAAAAACGGACAAATGTCACTGGGCTATGAAATTGACTGTGAAGCTAATTCAAACGCATTGGACTTACTTACTTACAGATAATACAGTTACATTTTTATAAATTACACAAAGGAGTCCGTCAGACTTGTCCACTGTCACTCCGCAACTATAACGCAACTATTAAGAAAACTGTTGTTACCCAGATTAGAGGGAAAGGGTCTTCGCTCAGTTTCAACTTAAACTCTGCCGATTTTTTTTCCTGGAAAAAAAAATCATTTTTAAATATAAGAAAATACCAATTATTCCACTTACTTTTCGGCGGATCGCCCATATCTCCCATGTCAAGAAAATAAGGCGGCGTTAGGTCCACTTTTGAAAAACGAGGTGCTGCACTTTCGTGAAAAGTGATGTTGCGATTTCCCACCGCCGTTTCGGGAATGAGCAGCACGTAAAGGGTGCGAGGCGTCTCGGGGCTGCTCCGGACCGTATTGTTCGCCTTGAAAGTAGGGGTGTGTGCGCACGCCGCAAAGCCTAGTCCCAGTGCCGGCGGGGCACTCGTGTCCTTATCTCCCACCCATAGCGTGTGCTCTAACTCTAACTGCACCGCCATTGGCCTGACGTAGCCAAGGCGATCGTCATCTTTATGGGAAGCTGATTGGTCATGGAAGAAGCGAACAACTGTCCCTATTATTACTTTACAACTCCCCAAGTCCTGTAGTAGTCATCTGGGACGTATCCTTCGGGCCATTCTCCTCTTAAGACGTGTTTTCCCCTAAGTTTGCTCATATTCGTCTCTGTTGTAATAAATCAATAAGCTTGTAGTTTTCTTTTTAAAAAGAACATCTATGTACTAAATTATTTAGATATACTAAAAAAAAGAAATTATGGGTTTACATGTTGGCCTACTCATCTATGTACTCTTTTGCACGTTTTTGGTAAGTAGTAGTTGTGATACGCTGTGAAACTGGTACACTGTTTACCCGACAGATGTATGTGCTGCGCATTTCCAGAGCGATTCATTAGGAATGGTATAGCACCTGAGAGGTGGCTCCTACCAACTTAAAACATGCATGTGGACATTTTGATGCACATTGATGCTCATGATGGACATTTGGCCTATATACTACTACCACTTTACTACCTATGTACTGTGACGCCTCAGATCACCATTATTTCATTTTACTTAACAAAAAAGTCTTGGATCAATCCTGTCTGCAGTTAGGCAGAATGATCAGACAGCAGTTTTCGGGGGGAAAATCAGTGCCATGCTTTGACGTTTTTCGCTTTGAAAACTAAGGTAATTACTGAGTGTTATCGCAGCTAATGGCCGCTCTCAAAGGTGTGACACGCGTGGTTTAATACTCAAACCGAGGGCGGCTCTACAGGCAAAACACAATGTTTATACCGCTGAGGTGTATCTGGCCAGTGTTTTACCTAAACAGCAGGCCTTCAAGAGTTTTAGAGCCGGACAAATGCAAGGCAGAGATAGACAGCCTGTTTCATTTATTAAATATATAAATAATGTACTCATGATAGTGTTTGAAAATATTCACGGCCAGACAGTTGAACCCAATTTGCTGAGTAAACTGCAAAGCGGCAGGGAACGCAAACACGCCCTCTTGCGTTATAGCAGGGGTGGGCAATCTTATCCGCAAAGGGCCGCTGTGTGTGCAGGTTTTCGGGATAACCCTAAGGTCAGCTGTTAAAACCCAGGTGTGAGAATTCTACAGCCAATCAGTCCTCTAATTAGTGATCTAATTAGGGAGTTGCAACGAAAACCTGCATACACACCGGCCCTTTGCGGATAAGATTGCTCACCCCAGCGTTATAGAGAGCAGGTCGTCTGTCTCTGGTTAACAAAGGCGGAATGGAATGTGACAACGAAAATAATAATAAAAAATACGAATACACTGTGCCAGTTATATTTTTAACGAGAGGCGTGATTTCATTTTAATCAGTTGAAATAATCAATAATCACCGAATACATTAAAACACTATCAAAATATCAGTTAATTATTCACCCGTGAGAAGAAAAATAACTTATCTATAGCCTATGTTATTCTATTTTTCTAGTACTGGTATTGTATATTTCGTGTTGTTTTAATGTATATATTTGAATTATTTCATAACTTAAATTGGATATTGTCTTTAAAAGCATTGTAACATTTGATTGGTTTGATGTCTTCATAGAGATTAAAATACCAAAAAATAAAAAAACTCAGATTTTACATATATTTTCTTGGTCTGCATTAATTCAGAGTGTATCCTAGTAAAGACGGTATTCCCCTCATGTGACGCCCGTTCATCTTGACTTACAAAATGTAGCCTAATTAACAGGACAAATATAATATGCGATAGGCCTACTGTAAGCAGTCTACTCATTCCTAATCTCTCCGGTGTTTGATCCGTGCTTCCCTGCAGCAGGACTATTTGGAGTAAATTGTCCTCCCCATTGAAGATCGTGGCAAAAGGCAGGTGCCACTGCAGTCGGACGTGATCAAGCGGTTTCACACAGAATCGCACTGGTATACGGACTTTCGCTGAGAGACTGGCCTGTCCACAGTGGGCTTCGGCTTGATTCACTGCTTCCTATTAGTTACTGCACCTTTAGCTTATGCACGATGCTTTGCCACCGCTCATAACTCACGCGCTCGCCAAGACAAGTCAGTCGCGCGGCGAAGTCACCAGCGGAGAACCTACGTAGGTGCAGCCACGAGGGAAATGACGAGGAGAAGGCTGCTGCTGCTGATGACGGCAATGATGACATTCAGCTAATACTCATTATAGAAATCGTACAGTGTACCACGTCTTCATTTGTTTCCGTCCTGATATAGTGTTCATGTCCCAAAAGTATGTATAACAAAGGGAGGGTCTCTGTAAAAAATTTGTTTCATGCACTATACACATATCGTTTTGCTTATAAACCTTTACGTTTTTAACATACGCCTACATTATTCTTAGAAAATAGAAATAAAAGAGGACATAAAAGAAAATAAATGCATTATCTATGCTTTCCTGCAATTATCTACAATTCCGCGATAACAGCAGCTAATAAGTAACAAGTGTATTTAAAAATGTATAGGGCCGTTCTACCTGTCGCTGTCATTAATAATTGATTGAGAGAAACATCTTTAATACAAGAAAATGCAACAGTGTAACGTGGTTAAACTGTAACTTTTTAAATATGTTATAAGTGGGTATCCAGGTGGGTAACAGTTTGCGCAAACGAAGATTATTACACCCAACACAGGAAACGGGGGAATGGAGAAAATCAAAACGTATTATAATTTAAAAGCTATGGACAGCACAGTGTATGGCTAGAAAATAGAGCTGCCATCCACAGCACACTAAACAACATACGCAACAGAACATGCGCATCACTTACGCACAGCGGAGTAAGGAAAGATACGCTTCTAATACACGCTAAATCACCCAGGAATTAAAAGCAACTCAAATACGAATAACGGAAGCATCAAGTGTATTTCTGATTGGGATTAAACCCTGAAATAAATAGGGAGAATAATCGAAATATGAAACCAGTCATGCCTGCGTCAACTGCCCCCGTCTCCCTTAATGGGTGTATCCGAAATAGAGGGTATCTCCTGAAATCTCTTTCCAGCATCGAAGAAAGATAATATCTAACCTGGGGATTAATTAGATAAAAATAAATTATATATAGAGTAATAAAATGCCATAAGACAAAGCTGAACAACACATTTGAATAACTTTTAATGTCCCCACAATGTGACAAAAACCTATTTTGACGTAGTCGGGACAATTTTTCTTTTGGATTTGTAATTTTGTAGAAATCCGTGACTGCAATAAAAAAGCCAAAAGTCTTGTATTTTATTTAGTTACTTATGGTTAAGGTTAGGGCTGGGTAGGGGCTGAGGTTGTCATTTTTGGTATTTGGGTTTTTCCCATAGAAATTAATGGATGTCCCCCAGAAAGAGACCAATACAAATTTGAACGTATGTGTGTGTGTGTGTGGGGGGGGGGGGGTGTGTGGTACACAGTGTAGGTCCAAAATGCCCCCAATCATTGGTGAAATCTGTAATTTCCCTCCATCAGGTGTC
>JAODKM010000039.1:4470603-4482363 GCA_026780845.1 Petrocephalus sullivani
GGCGAGTTCTGGGATCACCTGAGATGGAGTACAGTACAGCACATGGTGGATTAATGTCTTCATAGATCACATTTGAGGACCAAAATGTCCCCAAAGTGTGGTAAAATCTGAAATTTCCATACTTTAGGGGACATATTTTCAGGTCCCCATTTGGATAACCTCAGTTTTATAGAATTTGTAAATGCAATCAAAAAACTAAAAATGCCAAAAGTCTTGTATTTGGGTTGGTTACTTATGTTTCAGGTTAGGGCTGGGTTGGGGTTATGGGAGTCGTGATTGGGATTAGGGGATCTCCCATAGAAATGAATGGAAGGATCCCATTTAGAGGTATGTGAGTTTGTGTGTGTGTGTGTGAGAGAGAGAGAGAGAGACAGAGAGAGAGAGAGCGAGAAAGAGAAACTCAGCCTATACTAAAACCTCAAGACACTGAATAGATCCCATGTTCTGGGTAATGGACAGTTAAAAATTTAGACAGTATGACTTTTATGCTTCCTTCCAGTTGCTTTGACTTGACTGTCGTCTCCATCGGGACGTCGGAGCATCTATCAAAAACACCCGACTGTGGCAAGACTCATAATAACTGGGAAACAAGCAAATGCAAAACAGGTATGCAGAAGGCATGCGTATGTCAGGTGGTTTTGAGGTTGTAAAAAACTGTAACAAAATCCACCACCAATAGATGGATCATAACTTGCCCAGAGAATGTCATTGTTGACCTCCCAGAAGCTCCACCTCGCTCAAGATGCACATGCAACATTTCCAAAATCACAGGTCAGTGGCCTAGTTAATCCACCTGAAGAGATGGATGGATACAATGTGAGACCAGAGTGGGAATCAGTCATTGATTACAATGTCTGGCACAGCAAGGATGTGCTAGTGATGTGCAGTGCTCAGCCAAGTGGACAGGAACATATATATCTGTATATGTCATAGCTTTCTGCATCACAAAACCTGCATGTCTACTATTATATGGATACTTCAGTCTGCGCTAAAGGTTACTAGTATCACAACTGGTTTCCAGCTGATTTAACTGCTTTAGAAGTCACTAGCCACTGTAATCAGCGAATACACCTGTTTCGCCTTTTGGATGGAGAGGTGTGGAGAATGCCCCCCAAGGTTACGAGAGCAGCATGGGTGTGTGAGATGATTTTCAATTTTAGAACATGTAGCAATGTTTAACTTTCCTCTGCCCATCTGCATGAAGGGGTGATGTTTTGGGGGACAGAGTGTGGCTCAGTGGGTGAGAACCTGTGTCTGTGATCAGAACGCTGCTGGTTGAAATCGCAGGGTTAGCAGAGTAATTCCATAATTGCAGCTTTGAGTAAAGTCCTCACACAAGGTTTAAGCAGTGTTGGAATGCTTGGGTAGCTGTTAAACAGGGTTTAAGCAGCATTAGAATGTTTGAGTAGCTGGTACACAGGGTTTAAGCAGTGCTAGAATGCTTGGGTAGAACTGAAACTCCTAACAGAATGCAACCTGGGAAGACCACTTGGTAAAAACTTTGTTATGGAACCATGTGAGATTTATTCATTGGTCACAGCAGCCTGATGTGATGGATATTTCTAGGAAAACCTGGATGCTACTGATGTGTGCATTAATGGTTAGTGTTAGTGGGGATGACGAGAGCAGTTAAAAACATGAGAAGATTGAATGAGGGTTCAGGATTTCAACTTGATCTAAAGACCACTATACCTTGCATCACGATGAGTTCAGTTGGATTTTGGACGGTGGGGGTATATCACAAAAATAGAAAGATGGGGCAGGGGGTTCAGCTTGACACCCAATGTGCAGCTGGTGCAAAGGTACTGAATCTCCAGAATTCAAAGAAATGCAGTGAGAGGCTTGGCTGAAATGTCTGCATGCAGAAATCCAGATTAGTGTGAAGCAATTCCATAATGAACTGGACTGCACTTTATTAATGAGGTGTGCAGAGGGCCCAAGGCGGTGAGAGGGCACATTGTGATTGATTGTGTGGTTTATTCCTTCTACCCACCTCCCCCCTTACCCCAGGAACTAAAACCTGCAGCCGCCACCAATTACTCTTCCAGGATGTAGAGATTATGGAGGTGGGGGGGGGGGGGCTATTTCATTTCTCAAATCCAGGAGGCAGACGAATCGCTGCAGCCAGCAGAAGGTCTCCCCTGGCAAACAGCACCATGACTGCCACCAATCAGAAACCCAGAGCAGAAGTCCGCATTAAGGAAGCTCTGGAAGTTCCTTCCAGGATCAGGAGAAGGCATGTGGTAGGGGACAGATGTGGGAGGCTCAGGGGATACAGCACTGAGAGGTCAAACTAGGGAAGCGGTCAACAAGGAAAGTGGCTGCAGCAACTGCACAAAAGTGAAATTCAATTCAATGAAACAGCAACACCAGGCAACAAATGACTTACGGTGGGAATCTTAAGATATTACTTTCTCTGTTACATGTGGTATTAGTGAAATCAGGCGAAACTAGCTACCTATCAGAAATAAATCAACTCATAATAATCCTTTATTGATCCCAGTGGGGAAATATGCAGGTTATGACCAGCTTGGCAGCAAAGGGCAGCCACCCGCAGCAGGGAGTAAGGGCCTTGCTCAAGGACCCTTGGACATGTGACTATCCAGCCCTAGGCCAGGCTTGAACCAGCAACCTTCTGAGCACAAGCACAGGGCCACACACTGCCCTAAGTAAACCAATCAATCTATTGATCTACCTACCTACCTGACCTTCAGCTGCCCTTTCTGCTATTCATGTCACATTAGTTGTTGAAGTTTATTATTATCATATGTACAAAGTACAGTGTACAGAACTCAATGAAATGCTTACCAGGCAGAACATAAAGACATAAAAAGACATAGCAGTGCAGCAACAATAAATAAACACAGGCTCAAATAAACAGTTTTAGCTGCAAGTTGCATAAACGAAAAGTGTCAGTGCTGTGTAAAGTGTTGTGTGCTACAGTATTTCACGTAGTATGAGAAACGGCTTTATTGCACAGAGAGAAAAACACAGTTACTGTGTGTTGAACAGTCTGATAGCGCCGGGGTAAAAGCTGCTTCTGAATCGTGCTGTGCGTGGGTGGATCGTCCTGAGTCTCCTCCCGGATGGCAGGAAGGTAAAAAGTGGCAATGCAGGGTGGCTCGGGTCCTTCATGATGAGTTTAGTTTTATTGTAACAGCATGTGGTGTAAATGTCAGATATTGCACGGAGTGGTGTGCCTATGGTCCTCTGAGCCATTTTCACCACTCTCTGCAGAGCCTTCATGTCCTGAGCAGTGCACCAAGATGCAACACTCCCCATGAGGATGCACTCCACATCACACCTGTAGAAACTAGTGAGGACAAAGGTGGACACCCTAGCCTTCTTTAGGCATCTGAGGAAGTGAAGTTGTTGGTGGGCTTTTTTGGTGACAGCTGCTACGTGTTCTGAGGACTTGAGGTTGGCACTGAGGGTGACCCCCAAGAAACCTGAAGCTGCTGACCCTCTCCACAGCATCTCCTCTGATGTAGATGGGGGGATGAGCTGCATCCTGCCTCCTAAAATCTAATGCCATCTCCTTAGTTTTGCTGACGTTGAGAGAGAGGTTGTTCTCCTGACACCAGTCTGCCAAGAGTCTCACCTCCTCTCTGTAGGCCGTCTCGTCACTGTTGTTGATCAGGCCCACAATGGTGGTATCATCAGCAAAATTGATGATGGCGTTAGAGCTGTGTCTGGACACACAGTCATGTGTAAACAAGGAGTAAAGCAATGCGCTCAGAACACTTCCCTGTAGCGTACCAGTGCTGAGGATCATTGTGGTGGAGGTGTTATTTCCGATCCATACGTGCTGCGGTCTGTTAGTGAGAAAGTCCGGAACCCAGTTGTACAGAGCAGCACTGAGTCCCAGCCCCAGCAGCTTCCAGATCAGCTTGGAGGGGATAACCATGTTAAATGCGGAGCTGTAATCCACAAACAACAGTCTGGCATAGTAGTTCCTATTGTCCAGGCGAGCCAGGGTGGTGTAAATGGTGTGTGATATGGGGTATTCAGTGGATCTGCTGTGCAAATCTGGTATGCAAATTGTAGGGGGGTCCAGAGTGGTGGGTATGTAATACCGGTAGTATATATAGTAATGATATGTGAATCTAAAGCATTATGAGCATTAATCAGTTTTATTTTTCGCGTAGAATGGTAATCAGTTCCGCATGCTTATACCTGGCTCACTAGTGAAGCAGCCTGTTCACCAGCCGCAGTCTCGGAAGGCCTTGATGCTGCCTCCAGGCTTAAGCACCATCGACACGTCACGTCCTAGTGTGGCAGATGCTGAGTACACGGCCATGGAGGGTCACAGAGGCTGTGGGGGGGGGGGCTGCGCCCAGTAGTGTGGGACATACACACCACACACTGCCATACAAAGGCAGGCAGCCTCACAAAGGAGTGCAGTCTCCCTCCTTCTGGCAGACGGCATGAGACAATAAGCACTTGGACAAGCATAGTGAGGGGCAGTTTTTACCCGTGGGCAATTAGGACAACCCGCAAAAGCTACTAGCTCCGTAAATGCTATGGCAGTCTTATACCTAATTCCAACTTCTAACTGCAATGTGCATTTTTTATATGTTCATGCTGAGTTTTTGCTCACTGCGATGTCATTTATTGTCATTTCCTACCCGCCTTGTAATTACTGTTTTATATTTCTTATCGTATATATCGATAAAAGCACACAGGTCAGGATTTCGCTTTGCCATTTATGCATAGCAATAAAATTTGAAAGAACTTCAAACTTATTCAATGGTATCATATTAACAAATTTAACCAATACTTGAAATAGTGTCATAGATCTCACATCTTTTATTCTTTTGGATGTTGAATACAAAGCACAAGTACATTTTAGGAATTCATTATTACTTTGTGAATTATTCTAAAGTTCAGTAACACTTTACTTGAGGGGGGCACAAATACTTAGTAGTAACTCAGTTACGACTTGAGCAAACAAAGTAGCTACTTGAGACAAAAGTTGCATCGTGATTCATTAATGATGAGCAAACATGACATCCGTATTTCACTAGTGTTATTTAGTACTTTACATGTTTGTTCCTTCAGTAGCTGACAAAGATATACTGAATTCACAGATACAGTAAAAGTATAGGAACTTGGGATAAAAAAAACGCATCACGATTAATTCCTGATGAACAAACATGAGATGAGTATGTAACTAGCTCTTCATTTGTGGTTAATTGATACATTAAGCTTAAGAGAAGGATTTGCCAAAACAAAGTCAGACAACGGCAGTGTGGCTCCCCTGCAGTGGGCCTTTAATGGCCATGTGTCTGATGCAAAACCTCAGCTGCTGACTGACAGGTCATCACCCCTCTACGAAGAATAAGGAAGATATCAGACCCCCTTCGTTCACATCAGGAAACTGGCATCAGAATCAACATGAACAATGATTTGACACATTGTTTAAAAAGATCTAGAGGGTCTCCACGCTTCACCCTCCGGGTTGTGAGCTGATTTCAAGTACATTGTTTCAGAAACGCTGATCTTTTAAACACTGTGTCTCTCCTGCCATATTATAGTTTTTTATTATATTGTTATAGAGTGTTGACAGGCAGTCTTGGGACGCTTCTATAATTCAGTAAAAATGCAGCAGAATTATTGGATTTATAGCAAAAATTACACTGTTCATTTGTTTACAAAAATATATAGAACATTATGAACAACCCCTAGTTTAACAGTAAACATTATAGTAAAACATTTATTTAAAGTAGTATTAATTTTAAACCAAATTATAGTTCTGAAAGCTGTTCTGAGTTAAGTTAATTGCCAAGCACCAAACAGAACATTTGAGTTTAGTATCCCTTTGGGAGCCAGTGACTACAACTGCAATTAACAGCAATACGACAAGAACGGGACTGAATGAGTCCGTCAAAAAACACATAAAAAAGGGAAAATGTGTGTGTGACAATTTGTGCAGATATTGTTAAACATTACTTCTCAATGGACTTCTGTAACATTGTTACTGAAAGCAAGCAAGCACCGTGTAGCACCTAGAGGAATTACCAGCAAACTATCTACCTTGCCAAGCTCAGTTTTCTTTCTAAAAATTTCAGAAAAAGATGGTCTTATGGAGCTAAAATACCATAATCTGGGCCCTGTGGCTGCCATGGGTCTCATACCATCTGGACCCTGTCGGCAGACCCCCCAGGCGAGGGCTACGGGGTAAGGAGCCACCTCCAGCAGTCCGGCAGATGGTGCTCACCGGACCTCTGGAGATCCACTCTATCTCAGGGCAGAGACTGAGCCCCTGGAGCCGAGCATGTGGGCATGTCTGTTTGGAGGCTCCTGGCTGATGAAGGGGTCAGAGGAGATGCATGGTGGAGCTCATGTTTCCCCTCCCATGGGCCGACCTCATGTGGCTACGATCTGAGAACTCCCAAACACATGTACAATGCACCCCTTTGCAGTAATATAGCAGCTATACAACAGAAAAAGTCCTGACTTTTGAGGATGCATTCTAACTTTATCCGTGACTGGCAGGATGAATGACACTGTAGCTAGTGTCAGTAGTTAGTGTAGCAAGTACTTGTGGGTGAATGAGAATTTTATGATCACTATAATCATCATAATCCTCGTCATTATCATCGTCATCATGAAATCCTGATCAGCTTAAGGTTCTGTCTCATTTAGATGGTACCCAATCAGGATGAAGGACTTTCATTGTTTGAACCTGTAGCCCATTTTATTATGCTGTCTTCTTGTACATCCGATAGAACCGTGAGGGAATTAACAGGGTACGATCTGATGCTTACTTTACTGTCAGTCCTGATTTAAGGAGCACTAATGGAAACTAGTTAAACTTTAGAGCACAACAGAGGAAACGTTTTTCTACAGAAAAGCTTCAGATTTCTGTTGTTGAGGTGCAAACCACAGCGTCATTCATCTGGAGATTAAAGAGGTCCCATCTAGCCCTTATTTTCAGGATGTCAAAGAAGCCATCTCCTCTCGTTTTCCTATGTATGTTTATTTTTAGATTATATCATATTATTTTTAGATTATATCTTTTTACCATGTTGAGGTGTGAATCAGAGAAGTGCACAACTTGGCATTTTTGGCATAGGGGAGAAGTGCCCCACCCCCACCCCCCACCATACAGATAATCAGCTCATCTGCAATAACAGAATTAACCAATTAATACTAATATTATAGTATAAGTAATATCTCGATTGTACTCATTGGGAGGGTTTTTTTGAATATCAGGTTCAAAGAGTGATAGATGACTTGACTGTCTACGGAATATTAGTACAGTTTTTCATCAAATAACGACAGTGTGAAGCACTGGAATATGTACTGTATCAAAGACACAGGGGACTACGACATTAAGCCTCTGAAATTAAGTATTTCTGAATTAGAGTGAAATCTAAGGCTCATACGCAGATGATGACCGATTACAACAGCGAGGGAGTGACAGCAAAACCATCACAGGGACACCTGAAATAAATGCGAGCAATGTAAGGTCAAACCTCTATTTTCTGGATGTGAATACAGCCTTCAGATGGCCTTGCATGAAGCCATCTGAAAACACAATGTGTCCTCCTGGCTGGCGTTGTGAAGATTTTATGGCATAAATACCACACTATACTCCAGCACTTACGGAAATTGTGTCCGTGCCTCTGAGGCATTGGAATGACTCGACAGGAACTGGCCGGTATGTATCGCATCAACTATTATGCAACTAACGCTTGCCGCATACGCCAATCATGAAATAACAAAATGCACAAATATGTATATACTTATATAGTAATTTCAGGCCATAGAGATCAGGCAGAATAATTTTCACAATCCAAAAAAATACAGGCATTGACTGTCCCTCCAAAATGTTTCCTCTGTAAAATGAAGCTCACTGTCACAAACACTTTACTGAGCTGTTGTAGTGATCTGCAGGTGGAGATCCCAAATCTGAGCAGGAAGGTTCTGTATGTCAGTATGACCAGGTGAGACTGTCACAGGTTTCACACTAATTCACACGTATATGTAAGTCTGCTTCACTTACACCTTGCAGTCTAAGAACTTTTACAGGGAAGCTGGATTGATTGGATCATTCAGGTTCCCTGCAAGCAAATGATAATTACACTCAGAAAATGGAGCGGCGTCTGTGGCCCTGTCAGCCAACAATCAGGATGTTTTAAGATGTCATCGTGTGCCAGGTGGGTTGCTGAAATTTTCATCTTGTCCCAACTCTTCTTGTTTATGAGCATTTCAAACGGCACCTCAGAGCGGTCAATAAAGCATCCTCACTATTGTGTCTGCCCAGTGTGGGGTTCTCACCTAAAGGGGAAGCTAGGGAAACAGTTAGTGGCTTGTGTGGCCGCCCAGAGCAGGGTGTAGGGACACGACAACAAGAATCGTGTCAAGAGTTGTCGGGACCCTGTCACAGACGCAGAACTTCTCAGGCAGCTTGAGCAACGAGCTACTGGCTAGCCGGGAGGTATTACTGCCTCCCCCCCCCCGCATAAACACGAAGAGGCTTTCATGCTCCCCGTGACCTCTCTCGAAAACGACACCTCCCTCCCCCTGCCTCCGGCCACTTCTCCGTACTGATCTTCTCACGTCTTTTGTCAGCTCATCAGTTTTCTTCTGATACCGTCCAGAAGTTTCATGCATGGGTGGATCAGTCAAAGAATTTATCCACCCTGAGGCTGTTCAAGCACAAAATACTCCATTTAGAATGTTTTCAGCTTCCAAGCCTCGCTTCTGCTGTTTGCTTAAAGTTGAGTCGAAGATAGAGAAATGGTGGAAAAACAAATCTCTTCAAGCTCAAGAAATCGGAAGTGGAATGAAATCTTATCTGCCAAGCTGCCAATAACAATTAACAGTAATGAGAACACAATACACATTTCTTCTGTAAAGGCCTTTGGGAGATTTGTACATTGGTGTAGTGATACATCTCAAAACAAGTAGGTGGAGAAAGACTGAAAGAAAACAAACAGGGTCCTTTTCAAACCTAAACTTAACCCCTATTTTAGGGGAAACGCTCCAGCTGATCAAAGGTACAACAGCAGTGCTCCTTCAATGTGAGCCACAAGTGTGCTTTGTGTTTTTAACCATACCATCATAAATGGCAACATAAACCTCAAATGTCTATAGCATCTGCCGTTTCTGTCAGGCTAAAATCAGCTCTGGTTAAGTGGACATATACTGGTGTCCCAATGCTTTATCTGATTCTTATTTTGGCCTCCTTGTCCAAAGATGTTTGTCTTTGGATACTTTCCTCCTATTGTCTCACATGACTTAGGCTAAGGGTAGCTGTGTAATAAGTTTCATGTTACATATTGGTTGGATGTGGAGGAACCCTGTAACCCTAGAGCCAGCTGCCTTATCTCCCACCGCATCAGGCTACCTGTGACGCTCTTGAAGGGAACATGCCCAGCATTCCCTCCAAGCCTTCTTACTTTGTTAAGTGGACCGGAGCATTTCTCCCAAAACACGGACCACTGCTGTGAATAAGAGCATCCCCTCGACACACAATCCAAGTGTGAAAGTGGTCAACCGATGCCCACTTGCCTCCCCTGAAGCTGTAACGTCCTTCACGGGACACCTGCAGCACAAAGCTAGCTTCATGGTGGAGATGTGCCCTTCAAATAGGGGGATCACCAACAACAGCCCCGATTGGTCACTAGTCTCATAAGAGGGTGTTTACCTTTACTTGGATGAAGGCCAAGGTCAAGGGTCAAGCACAGACGGAAAGCCTAGACAATAGCCCACAGCCACAGATCATGAGATCTTCACAGCACAGCTAATTTGTCTCCTTATGCTTGTCCATTTTTACCTCATTCTGTTTTTTAAGCCCGTCAAAACTAAATTTCTTTGCTCTTCATATTATATGAAGCATCGATCTGCAGAGAAATTTATCTAGGGTTGCCCCACAAGTTAGTTCACCAGTAAAAGCAACTTTTTGCGTTAAGCTCCTTCGTTTTACAGACCACCCATTCTCATTATCACTATGGGACTCAAAGTGCTTAGCGAAGGTTTCATTGTTGCCAGACCAGACAAGATCTGTGCAAGACACTCAAACTGAATCTACCCACCCATAATGCCAAACTCTCTGGCCATCAATCCCTGTAATTGTTGGGTAGGACATTGCAGGATGCAGGTCAGCAGCATGGCTGGAAGGTAATGGGTGGAAGCATGTGAGGAGATGACTCCAGAGCGGATGGTTACTGGTGTCAGGGGGATAGGGCAAGCAGGACAAGGAACCAGAAGACAAGAAAACATAAAACATAAAAACCGTACTATAAACAAGAACTTTAACCGATTCCTAGTTGTCCGACAATTAAACACTCAGGCTGGAGTGTTAAGTCTCACACTCTGGGAGCAACAAGCCTGATTCCCAAACAAAGCTCACTGATCAGTATCTGCTGAGCCTGGGACTTCCGACTGCAAGGATACTCACAGGTGACACCCAGCATGGTGTCGCGTATTAAAAACACACTCAAATTGTAAATGCTGCTTTCTGCTGACAAGACAAATTATTTTAAGCACAGAAATAAAGAAATATTAAAACAAATCATTTAACACTCATATTAAATAGTATATTGAGGTAGTTTTGATGCCGTTTTGATTACAAAATATTTAGACAGAAGGGAGGGTACCCCTCCAGAGAGACGGCATAACTCGAATAAACAAAATGGTCTGTTTTGTCGCTCATATTGCCATTTTTTCATATGTATGATGAATCACAGTACAGTTTCATCATCTGGCCCTTTACCTGTTGTCAATATCACGGACTTGTTGTGGAAAAGTGTTTAAATAACATCTCTGTTGGGAGTTTGTCAGGTGTTTTTCTGTGAGACACAAGAACAACTAATAATAGCCTCCCTGGAATGTAGCTGCTTTTATTTTTGAATCAGTAATTGCTTTCATGATTGAAGTTAAATTTACTAAACAGAAATTCTACTTTTGAATTGTATTACTGGACAATAAATTGGGTTTTTGGTGCAGATTAAATGAAAGATCCAATTAAATTTAAACTGAAAATTGAGCTGCAGACATCAGCTGTATATCCTATTATTATCACAATTAATGATTAAAAAAAAAAAGATTTATTAATGCACTTTTAAAAATGTCGTCTTTGCATATGATTATTGTGCTAAGATTATCCACAATGGGGTCACATGGCAGTGGATAATAACTGTGCTTATGCCCGATCCCTGCCTTATATTACAGTGAGTAATAACTGTGCTTATGCCCGATCCTGGCCTTATATTACAGTGGGTAATAACTGTGCTTATGCCCGATCCCGGCCTTATATAACAGTGGATAATAACTGTGCTTATGCCCGATCCCTGCCTTATATTACAGTGGATAATAACTGTGCTTATGCCCGATCCCTGCCTTATATTACAGTGGATACTAACTGTGCTTATGCCCGATCCCTGCCTTATATTACAGTGAGTAATAACTGTGCTTATGTCCAATCCCTGCCTTATATTACAGTGGGTAATAACTGTGCTTATGCCAGATCCCTGCTTTATATTACAGTGGGTAATAACTGTGCTTATGCCCGATCCCTGCCTTATATTACAGTGGATAATAATTGTGCTTATGCCCAATCCCTGCCTTATATTACAGTGAGTAATAACTGTGCTTATGCCGGATCCCTGCCTTATATTACAGTGGGTAATAACTGTGCTTATGCCGGATCCCTGCTTTATATTACAGTGGGTAATAACTGTGCTTATGCCCGATCCCTGCCTTATATTACAGTGGATAATAACTGTGCTTATGCCCGATCCCTGCCTT
>JAODKM010000039.1:4500995-4514031 GCA_026780845.1 Petrocephalus sullivani
GCGCGCTCCGCGGGTGACGGAAACACAGCCACCGGAGACAGAGACCTTCACTTTACACAACACGGCACAGGGAAATCACTTCTGTATCCCGATAATAAAAATGGGTGGGGTGGAGGAGGAGTAAAGAAGGGTAACTGCCACAAGGGGGGGGGGGGGGGCACAGTGGAGTAAATTTTAGATTTAAAAGCTCTTCGGTCAAGCGTTTTTATAGACTTGTTTACATCTGGTACTTTATGGTCATTATTTGCCTTGGAGGTCAAAGAAATATAGACAGGTCGGTACCCTCACCTTTGAGTCCATGTGACAGTTGTTATGGTTACCCCAGGACAAATGAGCACAACTGTTGTTAGCGCAGTGGGAAAATGTATAAATATTGATTAAAAAACTTAGCAGATACTGGGCAAAAAGTGACCTTTTTCTCACCCTTTTAGGGAAACTGTCAGAAATACATCGTCTGCTTTTTTAGGGGAGGCAATTAATTCATAATTCAGTCCCCAAAGCGAGCTAATTATCATTTCTTATTCCCTGGTATTTTGACAAGAAACGCTGCTACGTTTCAGGTAATCAGCGCTTTGCTGGTGGTACACTTAACGTTATTAATGGGACGGTCTAAAAGCGCCTTTTAATGGGCTCACCGGACGCGGCCGACAAGTACTGTTTATGTAATCTGCTCCACAAGGAAAAGAAAAAATCAATAACATCACCTGGGGATTCCTGTGCAAAACGGCGAGTGCCAGCCAACTCGGAAGGTGCCGCTTTTAGAAGACATGAGTGTCCTGGCTTAGCTAAGGAATTGACAATATCATTACATAATTTTTAAACAGCTTTAAATGAATAATAAACGTGTGATTATTTTAAGTACCATTTGTGTACACACACAACCACATGCATACACTGTGTGTTTATATATATATATATATATATACCCACACACACATTATAAAACAGGATAATAAGACATGAAATTCTACATCATAATTGTATCATTATAGTAATACATTTAAAACACAAACAACTATATTTTTGTAGACTAACAAAATTGTTTATAGTTTACATAAATTGATTGATTAGATGTCTCATTATTGGAAGTTGAATCAGATTAAATATGAAGGAACAACAAACATATAAATCCAATTTTCATCTAATTTATTCTTTAAGACGCCTAAGCCACATATATTTTGTTGAAACAAAAAGCTGCATATTCTTTTCTAAACATTTGCAACGGCATAATTAAATGACAAAGACACAATCAAATACAAACTGAACATCTTGTGAACATGTGACAGTTTTTTGGAAGGAATAAAAACATATTGGGGAACATGAGGAGGTGGCAATATTCCGGAAGGAACATGATTCCCTCTTTGTTTGTCCTGGGGGAGGAGCACGATGGAGACATTTGCTGCGGTCGCGGTTGGTCAGGCTGCAGATTTTACTGGGAGAAAAAAGCAAGTTATCAGTAAGTGAAACTTGCTTGATGTTTTGTGATGTCACCAAACCGAGGGCAGAGTTTCAACTGTATTTGGAAGTTTTTCCGAAACACAAAACGTCATACTAACAAAAAACTGATTTTCATAACATTGCACAAAAATTGTGCATTTTTTTTTGCTGTTTCTTCTTCATAAAGAAATCATTTAATAATTGCATGCAGTCAGGAATGAACTGTAAAACCAATTTTCTTTTTAATAATTAGAGCAGATTTTACACCCATCAAATACACTTTGTTAAACCGTCCCAGTGAAACACACGAGCAATAAGTAGTGTCAGGGTAAACTAAACACAACGGTCACATCAAATCAAAACAGCCGGCAGAGGCAGACAAATCGAGACGCTGCTAGTGTCAGCCCGCTGGGCCAGGGCCCTGACGCGTGATATGAATTAACGCCTGCTCACAAGTGATCAATCATTTCAAAGGTAAACTGCAGTCAGCCTCTCTCTCTCACCGAACTCTCTTTACAATGGCTACAATGCTGATACTGATTTAAAAGCCTTTCAAGTTAAAATTATGATTTTCCTGTATTTGTACTGAACTGGCACAATAGCTGATGAGAACAGCCAACCAATTACTGAAATGAATACACAGGGTGCAAGCCAAAGCTTCAGCAAGCCATTCCAGAACATTGGATGACCCATGTGACCTTTCTGTCCAATGAGCACCCAAGAACCTTTCCGATAGTCTTCAGGACAAGCCGCTGCCAAGTTATTAATCACAAACAAGCTGCAGGTGTTCCTTTTCCGTTGTTCTTCTTGTGTTCCTGTCCTGTTCTTCATTGTTGTATAAGGAACCTTCCAACTTGATGAGGAAGAGCTATTTTACAAAATGCTGGCAAAAACTGCTTGAAAATATATCTGATTTAGGCTCCCAAATAAATACTTCTTTACAGCTTAACTTTATGTGCACCTTAGGAGGCATTTTATTTTTCACTAATAGATATATCTGGCAAGAAGCTGAAACATTTGTTTTGCCAAACCATTTATTATATGGCCTCTTTCCATCATGAATTCTAAAGGCAAGCCAGTCCAGAAAAGCAGAATCCCCTTTGAAGTGCTATTCTAATTTGATTAATATTTAGTCCCATCCTGTTATTATGCACTTTTCCTTATGCATTTTTAAATGGCCAACACAAAGTGTCCCGCGCCGGTGAAAAAAAAAAATGCTGAATTTTAAATGAATAAGCAAGATTGATTTAAGAGCCCTTTCAGGCAGTGAGTGAGCCCCCAACCTCCCTCCCCCCCCCCAATGAAAAACCCAAGGTTAATTATTTAAAGTGAGTGATCTTTCCCACAACAAATAATTTTTGTTTCAATAAGGCATGGAGCAGGCTGCAAGAACCCAAATGGCCTTTGATGAGCCAAAGTCATTTCGCTGACTTTTATCCGAGATCTTTTATCCTCAGGCGCACGTGGGGTCAGTTCTTCAAGGAGGTCCTTCCTTCTCTGGTCCATGCAGGAACATCAAAAACGAGAAGCCACCTGAAGTGGAATTTCCATTATTCAGAAGACTTCTTTATTTAATTCTTCATTACTGTCCTATTGCCCAAGGTCTGATGTTTCAGGGCTGATGGCAGGACATCACAAGGCCGCTTCAAGCAGGCCTGCAACTGAAGCACCTGCCAGATCCATATCATCAATTGGTTCTTTTAAATAAAATTCAGCTTCACGTAGAATCTGACTGAATGCTATACTTTTCAGTCAAAGAATCTCCCCACATCTCACTGGAATTCCACCGATGAATCAGTTCTTCATTATACGGAGGACTAAAATGTTTATACAAAAAAACACAAAAAAATCTGTCAGCGCACCAGACAGAAGCACATCCAGAAGTGGCACTAGGCCAGGCTCCGTTCCAGCCCTGGGAGAGACTCGTGCTAAAGACCCAAAAAAATGTCTGTCACACAAGGCAAACACAATCCCCCCCACCCCCGCATACACACACACACGCAAAAGGTGCGCTTTTTTGTGCATTGTGTAGATGTGGCGACAGGACCGGAGACAGCGAGTGAGGGGGGGCTGCAGACAGATGACGTCCGCAGATGCTGAGTAACTGAGAAGTCGGAGGATAAGTGTACTTAAGTATTTGCAGGAGAATGCAGCACTATGTTTGGGCATTGTGTGACTTTGTGTATACAGACACACACACACACACACATATATATATATATATATATATATATATATATAAAATCTATGTGTAATTACGTGACGTGAGTGTCCTTATTCCCCCCACACTTTCAGGTGGTAGCTGCACTGGAACGATGCCGAGTCACTGGTGTTTTTCTGTAGCCCCGGGATGCTGGCTCTGCTCCCCCCCCCTAAGGCAGGCCCCGAGCCACAGCGTGTCAGACACCGCGCTTCAAGTTTGGGTGGAGGGGGTTCATCAGTGGGAACAACACACACAGTCAGTCAGTCCACAAAGACCATGTAATAATGGGGTTACGGGGCGGTACGAGGAATGTGGAAACACTGGGAGATGTCAACACCGCTTATTTCTAAAGTCATGCAGCACTCATATGATTTTATTTACACATTTGTATGCCCGTGTCTAAATAACTAGCATTAACTTCAGAAACATCAATTTGATGAAAAAAGTGATCTTATTCATTAATGTAACCATGCCCAGTGCATATATAAGGAAACAAGAGATGATCCAGGTATGTTCAGGGCTACTCACCTCCGAGCACCAAAACCGGCAGCGGTACATGTGTTGAGGTTCAGTGGTGTGGTGCATGCTGGGAGCTCACTGGTACACTTACACCTGGCACGTCCTGCTGTGAGAGGACACGCACAAACAATACAGGCAGATGCACAGCTCAAGCCAGAGCCTCCAAACTAGTGCTCCCGAATGAAAGAGCAAAGAGCTGAGCAAATCATTAACGCGTAATTATTATGACATTTACACATTACACAAATTTCAGAGCTGACAGTCCTGGAGTGGTGTAACAAGGCAGTTTGTTTACATGGACGTAGCAGCACGCGATTAACTCCTACATGACGTGGTCTGAAAGTTGCTTTCTGTTGCAATGTGTAATACACGTTACGGAAAAAAAACTTACATCAGCCCGAGCTCGGCGGCGCGTTCCCGGCGCTGACTCCGCCCAGCGCGCTCCCGCTGGCGGGCACCCCGAGCTCGGCGGCGCGTTCCCGGCGCTGACTCCGCCCAGCGCGCTCCCGCTGGCGGGCACCCCGAGCTCGGCCGGTCGGCGGTCCCCTCGCGCAGCTGCCCCGGCGTTGGACGCTGATCGGAACGGGGCGGAACGGGCTCTCCGGCCTTTCGAACGACGATGTGAATATCGGCTCCCTGGGAAAATGTACTGCAGGCTAGCTCAGCGGTATGCTTCCGAAAAAATACCTGAAGATTACATTTATTTAACATTTATTTAAAGATTTAAACATTTATTTACATTTATAAACAATATCTTATCCCAATAACTGATGGATTCCATTACACTTGTAACAGTACGCTGTAAAAGAAGACGAAATTGCTTAATCTTCTTTTTTCCTTTAGTAATTTAGAAATATTGCTTCTGAGATATAGGCCAGTTTATGGGAAAAGCTGACACCGTCCGATATCATGAGAACGACACATTCTAAATAATTGAACGTCATAGTATTTCGTCCAATAGGGGTTTACACTGTGGGACACAAGTGGTGGTATATATGAGTAGAATGCATAGACCTGTTACCTCAATGCATCACTTCTCAGTAATGAATTCTGTTATTTTTCATTTTGAATTTGTACATTAGAGATGAAGAATAGAAATTAATTTCCGAGGATTATCATTTTCTTATATGCAGTAGGGTCAAGAAAATGTTGTTTAGTTTTGTTTCAGTTTTCCAACTCTTTTCATATATGGTTAAGAGCATTTTCACAGATTGACAAGCAAAATATCTTCAGAAGCGTGTAGTGCCTGATTGATAGGGCATTGTTGTTGTTTTTTTTTGTTTCCTGCATAAGAGGACATCACTGAAATCCACTACTCGACTCTTTTCATCTGTGCAGCAGTTCAACATGTATAATATTTTTAAAGCGGAGCAAAAGATCACCTTTGCTTTGCCTTCATAGATGGGAGCACCATAAAAAATGAGAACAATTCTATGGACCCCAGAGTCACTGCTGCCCTAAAAAATTTGAAACACAACCTGATTGATCTGGGTTTGGGGGCGGATCTCTGAAAATAGCTCATATATTTCTATTTTCTGCTTACACAGTTGTTCAATAAACTTGTCATATTTTATTTCTTTATTTTTGCCTATGACCGAACAAGAGTTAAAAATTCTAATATGAAGATTGTACAAAGCAGGGGAATCTGGTAAAGCCAATACTGCAATGAAGAAAAATTCCAGTTTATAAACATTAACATAATAGGGGAAGTATAGGTTTTTCTGACAATAAATTTCATTCGTCCCTGCGTCTCATGAAACCAGTCGTTTTGTGAGACTAACTGAAGGAGGTGGCCGTAATGTGAACGGCACGGCACAGCAAACCGACAGCCATGTGAGCGTGGTGTCCGCTAGCGTCGCGCGGCCAGGCAAATGCCAAAGTGCTCTGCACGCATCACGTGAATGAGGCTATTATAACGAGAGTCAAAAGGGGACATAAACACTGAGAACTAAGGGGCCACAATACTCCATGACCTTCCACTGACTGAACTAATGTTTTTTTCTGCTATTATACCTGTTAGCAATTAGAAATGTTTTTGCTATTTATTTTATGCAATGTAAACAGCCTGGGACGAAGGCTTTCAATCCAATTTAATCCATCCATTCACCATCCCTGCCCTTACCCGGGGCAAGTAATCTTTGCACTTCCATGACATAAGAGCAGCATTTGCAAAGCATCACACCTAATGTTTAAAAGTTGTTAAAACTTCAGTAACTCTCTCTCTCTCTTGTCTAGTTGTTCCACTGCAGGAACTTCCTGTTATCCACCGAAGGCACAAACATATGGGGCTGTTGAAAAGCTCCTTCCTTCCTGCGATTTATCCCAGAATCCTTTCTGCTTTAGCATACCTCCGATGAAGCTAGGGGAGGGCAGAGGCTTAGTGTAAGAAGTTTATTTTGGTTGCCATGGAAATTATCTGCCTCATTGAGTTCTCACCCTAAATCTGCTGTCAGACAGGCCTTCATTTATTACGGCGGATCGGCGTTAGTTTGTTAAAAATGCTTGTATGTTTCTTTCTCCGGTTTGCTTGAAATCCACCTTAGTGTCATTTCAGGCTAATGATCCGAAGTGGATTTCCATGAATGGCAGTTTCCATTAGCATTGGAAAAAACAGCCCCCCTTAATGAGCCTGAAATGCCCTGAGCTCACATGGTGCCACGGGCTGCAGCTACACACTTGATGCTATATGCTGTATTTTACTATTCGTGCCCCTTTAGGCTGGCCAATAGGAATGGGTCTGGGTGTACTGTGGCTCCGATTTTAGCGATAGCTCATTTAGATTTTAATCCAGGTCCTGGGGTTTCCGGCTTGGTGTTACGTCTGGCTGTGCACAGTTCCTGCCTCAACTCTTCACCATGGCAGAGCAAAAGATGGCAGCTCGCTTCCATGAGGGAGTGAAATATATTTACTGTGATATTACATATGCATTACAGCAAAAAAGTCAATGAAGTTTTAAATAAAGGACAAACCTCCAGGTACTCCAGTTTGCTCCTGCACTGCAAAGACATGCATTTAGGCCAAGTGAAATCTCTGCATTGTCTGTATTATGCATGTGCTGGACAGGCATCCCAGGTGCTGCACTCCCTGGCACCAGCTCCATGGCCCATGCTATCCAGAACGGGATGGTTACTACATGGAGATACGTATAAAATCTGCGTTATCCCACATACATATTCATTCCATTGGTGTCCAATATCCCGACAGCTCCAGGTTTTCACAAAAAAGTACCAGTTGTAGTTAATCTGGGAACATCGCCATACTTATCAATGCATATTTGTCTGTTTTGTCCAATAGGATTAGTCTGAAACATCTGAAGCAAGTTGGAAACTTTGTGGTTTTTTCATGTCTAGCTATTTATAATGCTGCACTGAAGGGCCCCCAGTTTATGGATTTTATATAACAAGTGCTATATGATAGAACAATATATATGGGCTATATAGTCGCTAGAAGTACAATAGTGGTATTTATCTCCAGCAGCATCTTTACTTTCTTGAGACAGAAGCTCTTACACTGTAGTCTTATTACTCTGTGGCTGAATCATGTAACTTTTAGCCATTTCTCAGACGACGACCCCAATGAACATAATGTCCCCAATGCTGATCCAGATGTTATTGTTATTCAAAGCATGTAATACATCAGCACAACTCTTCCTACGTTTGCTAACATTGCTCAGGTAATGACTGAGGTGGAGGCTTGTCCTGACTGCATTAAGGCACGCGTTCTCACATTATCACTGTCTACTGTAACTAACACACGTGACTGAGATGGTCAGAGCAGGAATTAATAAAACCATTTGGAGACATATGTGGTTGTTAGTATAATATGACACATGTTAAAAAATCATTTGGTGGTTACAGTAAATAAACACTGTTAATCTTTATAGTGTGAAAGCTGAGAGCTGCTCTATAAAACGAATCACATAAAAGTCTGACCAAGAAGCGAGGGAGACCGAATTTAAGATCCAAATTTACATTTTTAAAGACTCTGTCTTTTATATTAGCATTACCATGGCAATTAGCATAGCAAAAATAATCTCTGATGCACATTATGCCGCAAAATTTTAAGTTACGAAAAGCCTGGCTAAAGAATTAAAGAATTATTGAACATTTACGAAACGTAATTGTATTCTATAAAGCAAAAGCATTTATTCAATTTGATACTTTTTCCCAGAATGCACTGTTTTTGTTGATTCAAAAACTGAATTTGTGAGTCATTTTAAAAATAGAAAAATTCTATGACACCTACACAAGCAGCATTTAAAATGTATTAAAATATACAAAAATATGTTAAGTCCTGAATTCTACTAGCCATTATTAAAAGGTTGCTAGCTGTACAAATCATACAAAGGACACTACTGCTGTATTCTGAAATAGGGAAAGTTTTATGGCTGGACTAATTACCATAATTATTCTGCATTTGGGATTTTCTTAAGGAAGGTGTGACATCTTGACATTGATTTAATTTGACTGTTTAACTGCATTCGTGCATTTCACAGTATATCTAAAACACGGGAAAGTGACCCCCTGAGTTCTATGAGTCCTTTTATAAGTAAAATTCATCATCGCTAAAAACTAATTTTTGAAAATAACATTTAGGCAAACAAACAAGTTGCACAGCCTTAGTCCTAGCTTCACATGGTTTTGGACATACACATATTACTAGTGTGAAAGGTCACTAATGTTGTTAATTAAAAAAAATAGGCGCAATTATTTAGATTTTTGAAGACGCGTAAGAGATAAATCGTGCATTTGCAACGTAGACTTACGTAAGTCATTTATCATAAAATGCTAATAAAATTAATTATAAGTAAAAACACTACTATACTTTGTAACTCAGTTTTTCTATGAAGAATTCCTAATAATCAAGTAAAATTGGCCTACCTATGCGCAATAGCATATCAAAACTCACATCTTTGGCCGTTCCAAAAAAGAAAGACGTTTAAGACGTTTTAATTTGCTTGCAACTGTTAACACTGCCATCCTTTAACTGTGCGGGCTTTACCAGGGTATTATTATGGCTGCATACTGTGCATTAAATGTCACACTCTAAGAGAACAAAGCGCACCTCGGAGCGCGGTGACCCTGCGCGGCCGCTCCGCGTAACACTGCGCCTCCCAATTAGGGCAGCATTATCTCCCTGCTAGCGGCTGCAGACAGACGCTCTGCCAAAACACCAAATGCATCGCTTTCTTTGCACTGTTCATGTTGTTCTTACCGAAAACCAACATAGAGATCTCAAGCCCGTGCTGCGAAACGATTATTCTCCCAGTGATTTTATTTATCCTAGTTATTAATATGATATTGCGAGCTTTTAATCGATTGATATGAATAATCGATTGATATGAAAACTCAAACCTTTGTTTTGGGTAATGTGCCCGATATACTTAACGTAAGTAATATTTAAGCCTATATAAGGTAATTGAACGTGTTATATACAATTCCAGGGAATCATTCAAAATCAAAGCCAATTTGGTTGTCCCCCAACAGATAGTCTATATGTGTAAATTCTGCTTCTCGGGACCCGGTGGTAGTAAGCAAATCGACAGGCACATTAAGGCGAGACTATTCAATATTCCTTTGGTTTAAAGGAGCCCATCTTGGTACCTGCCAGTATATCCTGAAAAGCATTACGCCGTCTGCTCCATTTCATTATACTACCCGTTGGAAGCATACGCAAACGAACACCAGTAAGTACCGCCACAGAAAGTAATGACCATGCTTGTGAAAATGCTTGTAATGTGCATCTTTCCTATTTATTTTTCTTGCCTTTGACCCGTTGTCACGGTTTATCGTGACGTTCAGAAATTAGGATTGCATACCGTGCATGCTGTACTTAAAATATTTTCTATGTGGAGCCGGCGGCTCAGAAGAGGAATTAAATGCTGCGCGGTTTAAAGATTAATGAACAAGTCTGAATGCTGCAGATTGCTGAAAACGATAACGTGCTAATTGGGTCCGGCACCTAAAACACAGATGACGGAACAGACCGTGCATCTATAATGCATCGCATTTTCTAATTTTACACTGTAACAGGAACTTGAATTTTTAGATTCACGGACGCAGCTGAAGAAGCGTCCATGTCACAGCACTGCGGGCAGCTTTCGAGCATCGGATTGTCCTCTGATCAGATTATAAATTGTACTTAATCCTTACCCTATCTGCCACTGGCCTCCTAAATTCAATATTACTAATGTGAAATCTATTGGCTGCTTTTAACAGATGCCTAAATCTCCCCAATCCGATTTTTCGTAATACTTTCACTATTGTTAAATCCTGTCTGATGGCCTTTCGCGTTTGTTCTGGAAAAAAAAATAAGTGTGGTGATTTATACACAGCACACAGATAAAATACAAGAGCGCATCATTCAGCCGAAATTGTGGATACTGTTATACAAAAGGTAACATTTTCCTGTAACCAGCACAACATGGTAGGCAGGTATATTTATCTTGGTTTCCAGACAAACAAATAAATAAATCCTTATGCACAAACTGTTACTTTGAGTCTTAATCGTCACCTGCCGAAATGCCCACCATACAGTGGGTGTTAAGATACGGAAGCCGAAAGAATCATCATGGCGCATGCATTAAAAGAAATAATTATTTCCGTATTCCTTTTATCAAATTATCTCTCTATTCTCACAAATGAACATGCATCTGTCCCATTTTAAATTATTTATTTGAAGATCATTTCCCGGCTGTCGGCTCCAGATTAATCCTCTTTTGCAGGTATATTTAGCTGTTACTACTTATTTTGCCTCGTTATACGCGAATCGCAAAGTGCAGCAGGCAGAGGGAAAATGTAGATATTTGACGTTTCTAAGTGTTTAGTACTAAAACAACGAGATAGGCCCACTAAACATATAAACAGACAAATAAATAATACACATACACTATACACACTCAACAAAAACACGACAGAACAATATTTGTCACTCTTGGAAGCTGAATACAGATTAAAACAAATTAAACCTACAGAAAATATACATTCTTCTCATAATAGTCATAAATTGACTAGCACATAAATATTAAAAATCATAAACGAACGGCAATGCTTTATTGTCTGTGTAAATTAATTTTTCCGGATATTTGCTGTTTTTACATCCAGAAAACTTTTGTTTGCATTATCTTATTTCATATTAAAATATATCAGCATCAGGGGGGACAGACCTCGTTATGAAATAATCAAACCTAATCTGTCCAAGTGATTTCGTTGGTCCGAATTGCTTTGCAAACATTATTATGATTCTGTTTTCTAATTAAAAATGTTTCCATCAAAAGCTTGTTTAGATTTCTATTTCAAAGTAATTTTAAAATCATATAAAAGCAAAAGAGACACGGAACGGTGGGATCTTTCGGTGAAAATATGAACGGACAAATTAAACTCATGATGAAATTAAATTAGCAAAGAAACTTAATACGTGCAATTTTAAACAGTGCGAACAGAGAAAGAATGCCCAAATGCCACGCTCATATAGACATTTTTAAGTTAAAATAACTGTGTATTAACTACGAACAACAGATATCTTGAAAGCAACATTAGGTACTGTGCATAGTGAAAATGAATTGATCAACATTCGTTAAATAAACAGAAAATTCATGGTTGAAAATATTCCAAATAATATTTTATTGTTTGAACGCATTGTTTCTCACTGTTCTATTTAATTCATTGTGCCAAGATGAAATGTTTAAAATTAACACATTCTTCTATTAACATCTATTGTTATAATACAATATCTAAATACTTCCAAAACATATTTAATATACTTACGAACGAGCTCTCCAGATTTCAAGAAATGCCCCCAAAACTGGACGAAGGTTTTTGATCTTCTTACAAAAACTGAATTTATATCTTTCAGTTCATCCTGTTGCAGGTGGCCAGTTCTGTGAATACTGAGCCGTTTCAATAGCACTGCCTCGCTCTTAGTCGAGCACCTTGTAATTAACTTTAAGTTACTAAGAGCACCATATAATTAGAAACATAATAGAAATCAGTGTCGGTAAAAGCGTGACTTACATTCAGCTTTCGGTTCTAGCGCCTAGTTGTTAAAAATAACCGTCAAGTTACTCCAAAAAGGAATGTAATTAAGTATTTTCTCATCACAGATGACAAATGGGATCTGTTTTCATATACATAAGGAATACGTTTTATTTATGTAAACAACTTTAATCTAACAATAATATCGTTATGATTTCAGCAAGACTAATAAAAGCACCAACTCACACATCGTGCTGGATTTCTGTTACTGTTAAAACCAAAGTACATAACCAGTAGATGTATTAGAGCGTAAGCTCGAGGTCTGATACATGGAACAGATTTTTTTTCCTGTTATAGAATTTGAGCGTATGTTGTTTTGGAGACCGATAGCACCACCTAGTGCAAAAGTAATAAAACTGCATTTTTTATACATTTGCCGCAGATCTATAGCGACCCCTACTGGGAAAAAAGATATCATTCGTTCTTCAAATTATCATGCGGGGAAGCGTTCAACGTGTTCATTCAAGAGTTGGTTGTATAAGAACACATGTACCCACGGGATTTGCTTGGCCTATGTAAATACAAATGTAAACTGTTTCTTATTATCATCTTTATAAGGCACTTCTCCTGTGAGACTTGAGGTGTCTCGATGCTAAGCAGATCAGACCAGATTAACCTTTCCATGTCTATAGACAGCTCTAGACTAGCCCATTCTGCATCTCCAGACATTCCTAAGTCATCTGTGAAATATAACCCCTCCAGCACACTCTGGGCATGTGCCAATGGCCAGTGCCTCCCCTTAGAAGTTAACCAGACAGCATTCTTATGAGATGCCCTCCCTTCTATCTAAATGAGAGGCAGAAACGGGCCCGGCTTCACGGGGGTGGGGCGGGGGAGAAGGGGG
>JAODKM010000039.1:4550854-4561579 GCA_026780845.1 Petrocephalus sullivani
GCCAGGTGTGATTCTTTGTGGTGTGCGGCAATGTGCCGTCCCAGCATATGCCCCTTACTCCTTGTTCTCTTTGTGATTTCTTGTCATGCCTTCCTGAGCTTGTTGTATCTGTTCTTCCTACCAGATTGCAATTAAAACTTGGATTCTTCTTTTTTTGGCCATGCATCCATTATTACTATATATTTTTTTACTTTGTTAGTGGTTGTTTGCTGTTTGCTGAGTCCGTAACCTTTTTCAGGACAGCAGTTGTATCACAAAGAAAGCGTTTCAAGTCCCACCACAAAAGTACCGAAAAAGTACCCCAGTTGGTTTGGCTCTTTAGATGCTGGAATGTTTGGTCCTGGTACTCTACCGGAAATCACTGGAAAAGGGAAAGGACCGAAAGTGGTAGCTGGTGCGGTGGAAAAGAGTCCAAAGATCTTTCCTACTTCCAGTAAAGCCACCCAGTATTAAAAAAATGCAAGAAGCACAAACAGAGAAACTACTGTACATGCAGATAAATCAGACTGGAGAAAAGCTTAAAGAAAATGAGGAACGAAAACCTGCAAGACTCTAATTATCAGATCATCAGGCATGTGGATGCAAAAGGCAGGACCAGCACATCTGCTGTGTTTACATGGAGCGTCCTCCCGGGAGCACTGGCGTAATTACGCTACAGAGGAAGTTACCCAAACACTGTGCGGGCTGTTAACACATGTTGCTTTTAAGGATTAACCAAAGCCACGCAAACAAAGGAAAGGGGAGGTTTTCTGACAGAAAAAGGGGCATTTATCTTGAATGGTGCTTAGAAGCCAGTACTGACACCCAGACAAGAATTTGTATTCTAATATCTACACTGTATAAATGTTTATACATAACACCATATTATAAAAAAGACTTCTCAATAAAATGTAGTTTTCTTCCCCTCAGACCCCATAAGAAAGATCACCTCCAAATAATTCAAAAACATTATATCAGAGTAGCGCTGAACGATTTATTGATTTCAATTTGAAATCATGATTTTTAAAACAATGCGATTAGCAAATCGCAAAGGCTGCGATTTAGAATATGCATTATTTAGCACGTCTGACCCAGGGTTTAAATCTATCGTGAGAGAATTTTTGCGAATTAATTCGGTCGTCCTTGTGTAACAGTCAGTCTCACCAATCAGAAGTGCTGTGCTCCTCACGTGCCACTCATACTCACCAATCAGAAGTGGCCCAAAGTGACCGCGTATACGCCCACAAACACAGACACGTGAAACCCAACATTCGTAGTGCAGAAAGAATATTGCTTCCATTGCTGAGCCATAGGTGAATTACCTACTTATTTAATGGTCAGAGATTGTCCACAGAAAGGTCCTATTATTAGGGGTCTAAGCAACGTTAGCTGCAAGATCCCTAATGGTTTTATTACTGGAATTGTATTATTTTCATTACTTAGTTTTACTTAACACAGTCGCGGCTTTTGTGATAGTAGTTGTGATACAGTCATTGTTCTCTGCTAATTTGACCCTTATGTACATGGGACTTTCCAGAAGCACTTTACTACTTTACTTTACTATGGGTAAAAAAAACAGTGGAGCACTGTTTGCAAACACGGTACTTACTGTAAAATGTGAATGTAAAAATACAATCACTTTAACATGTTTGGGTTGCTAGAGAATTGTTATATGGTTTATTAGGTGCATGTTCTATATCATTTTTTGTTAGAATAAATACATTTTGGACTGAATTAATATATTTCCATTCTTATCTTTGGATTAATGTATAGCACAGTTCAGATTTCAATGTACGGTTGCGCTCAATTACAGTTTTTTATACACAGATAGTGAATACTGAGTTTTAAAAAAATCACAAATGAAGTCACAGTTGCAATATCTGCCAGATCAATCGCCAATTTGATATTTTCTTAAAATCGTTCAGCCCTACATCACAGTCGTACTTCCCAGACAAATTAGCCTGAATGAATGTAGTAGGGTACTCAGACTGCTCACAATGGAAAGGCTACGGCCTGATCAGCTTCATCAAATGACAACACAGCCCAATGCTGCTCCTACAGCTTTTAACACATTTAATGAAGTACACAGTTCAAGTCTACCCATCCATTCATCCATCCACCCATCTTCCAACCTTGGGCGGGGTCACGGGGACTCAGCAGAAGAATAGTATATAAACTGTCATTGTCATGAAGCTCCTCGGAGTTTGACGCGGCCATTATATCATTCTCGCTTGCAACCAGGGTGTGGTCCACAAATGATAACATCTGGATCAGCTGAGAAGTGGGGTGGGCCCTATAGTTATATGAATTTTATGAAGTTCATAAAAACATCCTTCTCTCTTTGGCATGCATCTGTCACTCCCTCCCTTCTATTCAAAGTGAGAGAGTAGCCAGCGCCTGGATCCGTTCGCGTTAAGAACGTTGCTCACGCGCCTTGCTGACCAAGGGACTGGAACTGGCAACCTTCCGGTCACAGAGTCTTAACCCAGGGGGCCATGGACTCCCCCTAACCGAAGTAGTTTAAGACAGTTGTTTATGCCATTCAGAAAACAAATTGGATACAATTACGATGAACCAAAAGTATTCCAAATAAGTAAAGAGTTTTGAATCCTGAATAAGGCTGAGGAACCAAAACCATGGTTCCTCACCTTTATTCAGGATTCAAAACTCTATACTGCCATTCGTTATTTGGATCTGGTCCAGTGAACCACAAAGACCGGAGACTGCTTTCATGCAAATGAGACATTTCTAACGATTAACTCCATTAATTCATCAGTTAGCCATCCAGAAAGGTAGCTGCCCGGTGTTCTGCACCCGGATCATGTTGAAAAGTTTTTGAAGAATGATCTGTCTCAATGCCCAAGAAGCTCTTCGATTTTGGCTTCACATGTGCATTAAAGACCTTGCACTGAGCTACATAGTGATGAAATCAAACTGACTGACTGGAGCCGCCAAGAATATAACAGCACCATAAACACCAGCAGAGCCATACCTCAGTCCCCTTTCGACGATTACAGAACTAATTATGTTACTGTGGAACACAATGCCAACCAAGACGGAGACTATTATCTTCCAAGGAGGATAACAGCATGAATTCAGCAATATAATAATATTACGCAGTATGAGTGCACCCACTTGCACAGGGGATGAGGATCCAGGTGGGAACAAGATGTTGTCTGTTCAAGAAGAGAAGGTGATGCTGTGGCCTCAAGCAAGCAGAACTTCATGCTGCCACACTAAGCTGTACGAATGAGCAAGTCTGTAAACCATGATAATAATATTTACATAACACAGCCATTAGCAGAAGGAGCTGGGTTCTCGAGTTTCTCCTCCGCATTCCACCAGAGGTCTCCAATAGCCTGTTCTCCATGAGCCTCCAGTAATGGCAGGTGGGCCAAGGGTTCACAGGAGATGCCTAGACTTGCCACAAAACTCTCCACAAAAGCGGGCTCTGGTAAGGTCCAAACGTGAAGCAGGAGGAGGGGGCCAGGGGCTGGCTGGAGGACAGCGAATTCAGCTGCTGTTGTGAGCTAACAGTGGGAGAGGTGTGGCGGCAAAGCCAGGAGCGATTAAGCCTGGCAACGCTTGCAGCACATCCCCCTAAACAGAGAGCAAACAAGCACCACAGGCTAGCTTTACCTCACTGAGAGAATGTTTCATTTTTATAAGGTGGCCTGCTTCACAGATTCATGAGTTACAGTAGGTGTCAGCTGTGTCAAAGCAGAAGCCGAGGAGGCTAACCCACATGTAGCATACTGTGTTCCGTTCATGGGGTTTTTTATTTAGCTGACGTTTTCTTTGAAAACCATGAACATATTTTTCTCAAGATCTCGGCGATGGAACCACTTGGCCGATACGGGGTTTAGAACCGGCAACCTTCTGATTACAGACAAGGCGACCTAATCCACCGAAGCACATTCCACCCTCCACGAGATGCTTCTATGTAGTACAGGAGATCTGAAATTCATATGGCACTAATGTCTCCCCTCTGCATCACTATATTCCAAATTGAGGCTGAAATAGAAGCCCAAATGAAAGCCTGAAATAAAGCAAATGCCGTTTCATTTTCAGCACTTTGTGCGTCACCATGTACCGCTATAATAATGGGAGAACTGTCGGGAAGGGAACCGGCTGCGTCTAGCTATGGGAACGCACCATCGCCAGCAGGAAGGACAACAACAAGACAGACAAACAGCTCTTGTATTGCAGACTCGACTAGACTGTTCCAGAAAGTTATTCTGGAGTGATATTGCCAAAGAGCACCATTCCAATCCAACAGGAAGGAGGACAAGGCCCTTCACCTTGTGTACCTTCTCCTTTCACTTAGAATCCCCTCTCTGATGTCTGCCCCTGGATTTACCCCCAGTGCTTACATAGCAAGCAGTCACCCTGTGCTCAGGAAATGAGCACATCTCCGAACACTGCCTCACCGTGCTCAGAGATCTGCCTTCCAGCTCCCATAACCTCAAAGTTATCCTTTTTTCTTTTTTACTTTTCAGGAGAATTTTCAGAGCAAAAAAATACAAATATCCTGACACTCCAAAACTGAGCAGATAAAGCTGGTGATTATTTTTTTATTTCCTGTTGTTTGATTCTAATACAACTTAATATTTGTGCAAATATTTGGGCAAATAATTTTCCCAACAAGCCCTGGTATATTTTCTCTGGAGCTGCTGTACACAAACCAGATAGCAGTTAAAATGAAACTGAATTTCACCACAAGAAACGGGTGATAGAAGAAAAAACACAGCAGCCCACATAAATGCAGGAAGACTGAGTCTCGGCTGCAGCTGAAACCCCGAGACCTTCCCGACGTCTGGTAAACAGAGGGGGGCTGCTTTCCAATTAAATCTTGAAAGATCGTTAATTAACTTCATTTAAACCATAAACATGCAATGCTGACTTACACCATATGCATCCCGTACGGCTTAAAAGGAGGGGAACGTCGCTGTCAAATCTGAACACAGTGACAAACTATTTCAGGCATACTGTCTGCTCTGATTTTAAAAGGCTGAAGTCAATAATCTTCCAATGATCTGTGTTGCTACAATAATAAATAAATAAAAATAAAAACAATACTACAGAGACTGGAAATGCATAAGTAACAACCCTTTACATATTTAATTGAAAGACTAGAACAATGGTGTGTAAATGGCCTGGCTTCAAGCAGGAAGTAACAATAGAGTTATGCTGTCAGAGGGTTATGTAACACTGAAGAGCTACAAAAAGAAAATGTCAAATAAACTTATCAAAGACAATATCTTTTGGTCATGGCTCCAGCCTGGAGAATGGCACCACATTCATGCTGATGATATGCAAACATGCACAAGGGTTCCAACAAGACAATGGGAGCAATGATGCAATTTTGGTTTGTTCCTCATCCTCTCGTGTAAGTGGGGCACGCCAGCGGGTAGCACAATAGTTCAGTTCTTAGATGAAAATCTCTCATTCAGGAGAGGTCTTGCTGATGCAACCTGGACTGCATTACCTAACTCCAATAGCTGGAGTAAACTATCCCAGCTGCTCAAATTGGTAATGCCACCTTGGACATTCAGCTATAACTTCTGGCCATGGTCATTCTTCCACGCTAAAGGCTCCAGATCCTAAAAATAAGACACTCGAGTGCCACCCTAGTGGTTTTCTGGACTTTTCCTTCTGTCATTCTAACTTGAGATCTTGTCTATGAAGGAATGACTCCAGAAACCACAGCCAGATGTCAGCCACAGCTTTGCAGGTGCGATCGCCCCCTCCACGAGTCGGGGCACACGGCCTAGCTACTTACTGCTCCACCCCCTTCATGAAGTTCTCAGATCACTCTATTTTTGTTTCCAAAAGGTGCCACTCACACCAGAATTGTCTCTAGCCCGAACAATGACAGACTGTCTTACCAATTTCACTCAATTCACCAAAAGCCGGCCAACTGAATAACCCAAAAATTGCCTGGTTTAATGTTCCCACTTCGCGGCCCCCACTAAGCAGGCAGATTGCATCTTTATGCTTTAATTCCGCCTCCTAGTGTTTGCATTCCACTGTGTGTATATGTACAGGAACACGAAAGCAGTGTCTCAAACTGCAACTGAGAGCCTATCATTGTGGCAAAGCGTTCAGAGATTGAGATCCTTGGAAGGGGTAAATCCCCAGGACAGCAGGCTAGCCAGCTGTAAACATATTTACTTCGAAACGTTAAGCTATGTGTGTTAACATAGACTGAGCACTGGAACAAGCCTCCGTTATTCCGCCTATTGATGGTCCCAGCATGGCTGTCACTAAAGAAAATAAAAAAACAGTCACATGTACATTTAGCCGTGCCTTGCGATGACATGCATGTTTCAGTCAATGGTCATTGGCCAAGCCTTCATTAATACTCGCATTCCAAAAATGCCTAAAGAGCCTACAATCACCAAGGTGTAATCACCAGCATTACTAGTGACAAAGGTGCCTCAGAGGAAAGCGTGGTCCTACACCCAACCTGGAGGCTACAAGTGCAGAATCACTGGCAGGGGCTGTGGACGTTTCACAAAAGGTACTTATCCTAAGCACGATTCATTTTCCTTTAAATTCACTTTTTTTTTAACCTTAAACCCATCTAAAATATAAATGCATTATTATATTTCAAAAGTTAAATGTCGGCTATATCGCACGAGATAGAAGACGCATGAAATGAGACTTAGGACCGCGGCAGGGGTTTAAACAAGAGAATATCGCTGTGGGTCTAAGTTATGCATTAGGTGCATCAGATGTTAAAACCGCATGTAAACTGTTTTACAGAAATAGTGAAACTTTAAAATATTTTCTATACCTGGATGTCGTCCTTGTATCTCATTTTCGTGTCGGTATACCAGCCTGTTCGGGAGATTTGACCGAGCCCAGAGTTGATGGCATAGGAAGCGCACGAGATCCTTTGCCGATCTAATCACCTGCTGCAGCAGCCACTGCCTTTTAATTCACTTTCAGTATGAATCAAAAAGGCACGTATTCACTTCATACGCAGTATCTTCCCCCCAGCATACCCGCAGCGCAAACTTCACTTCAGTAGCTTCGCTGTACTTCTGCCATCCTGATGTGGGCCAGATGTTCACACGGTCCGCTTCACTGGCCGCGTGGACGCCGCGCGCCGTGCTGCAGCTGTATCCCAGCTCTGGTCCTTCATGGGGACCTTCCGCGACAGCCTACGGAGATCCCTACATCTGAGCACTCCAGAAACCACTGCAAAATGAATCCTGGGTGGGAAAGGCACGGGCACCCGTACTGTTTCATGTATGTCCCCGCCTCTTCGCAGAAGTCCGGAGAGCCGCGTTAGGAGCTTGCTGATGTGCGCTATAAACGCGAGGGGTGCTTCGCCGCAGCGATAGTCCGACTGGCGAAAACACTTACGGGACAGACGCACTGCTGCACCGTGCAGGTCCCTCCCTGTGACACGGAGCCAGAGCATAATTGTGAAACAGAGACGTGTTAGCGCAGGCTCGCCGACTGGTTTGGCCACCGGGATAATGATATTTCCCTTATCATTCCAGGGTAAGAGATTAGCATTTTGTCTGATGTCTGAACGTTCAACTCCCCAGCCAATACCGCTATCATATAGGCGAAGGGCGTGTGACTGGCGGATTTATGATTGCCCTTAAAAAAAGTAGGCTACAGCAGAAACGATTATTTTATACCCTGCAGTGTTTGCATTGGTGAGTGTTTTTTTTATCGTTCAGTTGCTTTACATTTAACTAATCTATCATTCGGGGACATAAATATTTCTCCACAAGGCCGACGCAGACTGGACTATGGCAAAAAAGTTTTCCTGCCAGGAATGTTAGTAAGGAAATCGCGCATAGCCTTTAGGAAATGTAGCAGATGTTGCCGACTTTCGTTGTCTCTATTTGGATTTCGCCCCAGTCCATAAAAACTATTGTTACTTGATATGCCTAATATATTACCGCCGTGCGTGTCTAAACGTATTTCCCTCAGAAAGAAAAGGCTTTTGATCGCAGCTAGAGAACAGAAGCGCTGATCACACAGGAAGTTTAAGATTCATTTGCAGGTTTAAAATGCGCCCATGGTTGCGTGCCTTCTAATACATGTGTATCCGTTAAGATTATCCTTTAAAGTTGTTGATTTTCTAAGGTATAAAAATAAAAATGAGAATATCCCAGGACGCCGCGCAGTGAGTGTGGATGCGGTCCGCTCCCCCCATGTCGCTGCTTTCTGAAAGCCTGCGGTTTTACTGCCGATAATGACAAGAGCGCCTTGGCATTTTCCGGAGCGGGCCGGGGGACTATCATTACACTTGTCAGGGGAGCCCCAGCCCCAGCCCTGTCCCCTCCAGCTCCCATTAAATAAAAAGCAGAGCGTTTCAAATCAAGCCCACGTGGGACGGGGCACTTATATACACACTGCAGCATGCCCCCCAAGCTGAAAGGGCTTTACGGTGGCTTTCCACCTCGGAAATACCTGTTCTGCAAGGTAATCATTTCTGCTCACTGGTGTTTCCTGCGACATATTTACATCACAGAGCTAATGCCCCTGTCACGGGGGTATTCATAAAAGCCAAAACACCGGAACCGGGTATCTGTCCCACAGCCGGGCGCAGGATGCTGGCGATTTCAATGAATAATAACGCAAATAAACAGAAACAGTATCAGCTTAAAGAAAATATACGTACAGTGTGCTGATGTGTATGCCAGTGCGTGGAGGGACCAGTCACCATTTCACAAACCCAAGTAAAGAAATGGTGAAATTCTAGACATTTTTAACCAGTTAGTGAGAATCTGACACAGAAACTTTTCCATGTCGGCTATACTCCCCCTGCCTGGACGGTGATGGTTATACCGTAAGCGCAGACTGCGTCCTCCTGACAGGAGCGGCGCCTGCCTCCTGAGAAAGTGACTCACAGGATCCTTCCCGCTCTGCAACGCGTACACACACGCACACACAGACGCGCGCACACAGTACGCACACACACATATACACACACACGCACACAGTACACACACATATACACACACGCGCACACAGTACGCACACACACATATACACACACACGCACACACTACACACGCGTACACACACGCACGCGCGCACACAGTACGCACACACACATATACACACACGCGCACACAGTACGCAAACACACATACACGCACGCACGCACACAGTACGCACACACACACGCGCGCACACAGTACGCACACACACATATATACACACACGCGCACACAGTACGCACACACACACACATACACACACGCGCGCACACAGTACACACACGCACACAGTACACACACATATACGCGCACACAGTACACACACACGCACGCGTACATAGTACGCACACACACACATATACACACACACACACACACAGGAGACTTCAGGTGGCACCCCCAGAGCTTTACGCTGCGAAATCTGCAGGAGCAGCATCCCAGAATCACATTCATTATTCATAAACTAGATCCAGTCCAGTTACTTTACACCTAGTCCAACCTTTGGAAATCTGCAATAATGTGAAATGTTCAGCCAAAGCCAGACACTCACATGCTCCTCAGAATGAGGATATAACAGCTCAGCATTCCCCCCAAAGTTCTCTGCCATACAATGAGTAATATATAAAAACAGAGGTTTAATTAAGATTCGCAGTAGAAAGTTGTTCACATGGTATTCAAGTTACAGCTTAAACCAGTTTAAACCTGGATTTTTGCCACTTCTGCTGATCTAGCCAATATCCCCAGAACTGGTTAACCATTTAGAAACAAGTTAATCCTTCACTCAGTGGTGATGCCAGAGTTTGAACAATTCACGTGGTTAAGCTCCACAGGAAACAGGCAGCAGGTGCTTCAGCTGTTATGGGGAAATGGGCTGTTTAGGGGAGGGGCTCGTATCCCAAAATGCTGCCAGAGAACGTGCCAACGTTCTCCTGAGTACGGCACAGTGAGAAGGAGCCACGTGAAGCTGCAAGATCCATAAATCAGGCTTCCTGAGTTGTAGCCTGTCAATCACCTCGTGTTTAAAGCAGTGACTGATGCCACACAGTCATCCCTCCCAAGATCTGTTATAAGCCAGAGAGCTTTTCTCTTTGAGTGAAATGAAGGTGATTAATCACCATTGTCAACACACCACAGCACGCAACAACGAAATGTGTCCTCTGCATTTAACCCATGTGACATAGCAGGGGGCAGCTACGTGAGCACCCGGGGAGCAGTGCTTGGGGACGGTACCTTGCTCAGAGTACCTCAGCGGTATTTGGGGGTCGGGGACTCAAACCATCAACCTTCTGAAGTCACGGCTGTTTCCCTAACCACTACACCACCTGCCTGCCTGCCTGTCTGTCTGACATGTCATGATGTGCCTCCGTCAACACCACCCTGTTCCTATTTGGTCAGCATGATGAATGAATGAATGAATGTTGCTTTTATAGAGCACTTTTTTCAAAACACCCAAAGCACTTTACAATCAATGGAGAACCACATCAACCACCATCACTGTGAAGCCCCCACATGACGATGCAACGGCAGCCATTCTGCACCAGTGCGCTCATCACACTGCAGCTAAGGTGGTGCAGGGGCAGGAGAGAATTTGCCAGTTAGATATCGATGATGATTAGGAGGCCAGATCTGATTGGATTATCATTAATCAGTGCTTATATGTGTTATATCTCACACCTGCCCCTCATGTTCTCCTCATTATCAGTGCTTATATGTGTTATATCTCACACCTGCCCCTCATGTTCTCCTCATTATCAGTGCTTATATGTGTTATATC
>JAODKM010000039.1:4570978-4585504 GCA_026780845.1 Petrocephalus sullivani
AGGGGCTGGGAATGAAGGAAGGAAGGCAGAGCAGAGCAGAGACACTGCCACCTGACCTGCACTGCAGGGGCTGGGAAGGAAGGAAGGAAGGCAGAGCAGAGCAGAGACACTGCCACCTGACCTGCACTGCAGGGGCTGGGAATGAAGGAAGGAAGGCAGAGCAGAGCAGAGACACTGCCACCTGACCTGCACTGCAGGGGCTGGGAATGCACTTCCTGGCAGTGCACCAGCACTAGCTGGAATATCTTTTGTAACCTCACCACTGCAAACGACAGTGACTCGCCTCTGCACTGCATATGATTCCCAATGCATCCTGATTCACTTCACTGCAAACTATAGTGACTTGCCTCTTCACTGCATGAATGTAGTAATGAGAATTAACTATTAAAAAAAAAAACATCAGTTTTTTAAGGTTTTTGCTCAAGAGTTACTGACTGGCAGTCATTACAGATATGGGCAAAAATTTCCATTCACTAGCCAACCAGTTGGTGCATCCTTACTGCAAACCACAATGACTCACATCTTCACTACATAAGATTCCCAATGCACCTCAATTCACTTCACTACAAACCACAGTAACTCACTTATTCACAGCATTAGATTCCCAATGCATCCTGACTCACTTCACTGCAAACCGCAATGACTCTCTTGATGGTAGTAAACAGAATACAAAACTGATGTTCCAAATACAAATAAGTATACCTAAATTCTAAGATATTCAATCAAAAAATCTTTAAATTAAACATCATTAATTACAATCAGAACTTGAAATAAAGAGGCTGATGGTATGCAAACTCGTCTAAAAACTACCACCCACTCTAAATCAGCATCAGAAATGTATCCACAATGGCACACTTGGTTACCTCAAGTCCACCTCCTTTCTTTCCTAAAACCCACAGTGATAATGGGTCATTGAGCTTTTAGACACTGTTACACTCCAGCAGGACACAGCCTGAATGCTCTAAACAGCTGACAAGCTCCTGCCTTTGTCCTATCAGCAGGGGCTGAGGAGGCGGACTGGCCGCGAGTGGTTCAGTGTGGATTCACATGCACACACACACATGCACAGTTCATATATTCCTACCAGTGTGAGCACACTCTTCAATAATGTCTATGGGCATACCCCTAATCCTAACTATGATAACCCTAACTCTTACCTAGTCCTAACCTTAGCTATAAGTAACCAAAGAAAATGCAAGACTTGTGGCTATTTAAGTTTTTGACTGCATTCACAGATTTTTATAAAATTCAGGTTTATATTGTGGGGACCAGAAAAATGTCCCAACAAGCTAAAAAGTATCAGGTCTTACCCTTACCTTACACACACACACACACACACACACATGACACTCAGGGCAGGATACACCAAGGACAGCAGCGGGCAAGAGACACTAAGGACAGCAGAGGCCAGGAGACACTCAAGATACAACACACTAAGGACATCAGAGGACAGAAGACACACAGGGCAGGAGACACTCAGGGCAGCAGAGGCCAGGAGACACTCAAGATACGACACACTAAGGACATCAGAGGACAGAAGACACACAGGGCAGGAGACAGTAAGGACAGCAGAAGGCAGGAGACACTAAGGACAGCAGAGGACAGGAGACACTCAAGATACGACACACTAAGGACATCAGAGGACAGAAGACACTCAGGGCAGGAGACACTAAGGACAGCAGAAGGCAGGAGACACTCAGGGCAGGAGACACTCAGGGCAGGAGACACTAAGGACAGCAGCGGGCAGGAGACACTCAAGACAACAGAGGTTAGGAGACACTCAGGGCAGGAGGCCTCTCAATCACTGGGTCCACGCTGACATGCTACAATGGGAGAACGGGCAAACTGTTGAGACTATAATATGCTATTATCGAAACAAAACATATGAGAAAATATAAATCTTACAAATCTTAGACACTGTGTTCTGGTAAACTGACTATGCTGACTGCAACCCCTGTAAAAAAAAGTCAATGACTTGTACTCACACCTCGTTTGACAAATTTTATTTGTATTATAAACAATACAAATAACCTTAAGTAAACACTAAAGCTTCTTTTTGTGTCTGTTTAGCTCTTTATCTGTACCCAGGGATACACAATTTACTTGCTGAATAAAATTCCTGACAGCATGGTCAGAAACTGAGATCCTCCTCCCACCCCCCATGATATTATGCTATTATTAAATCTCCATCCAGCCCCACCCAATACAAACCATCTGAGCAAATTCCCCCAACTGTTGTAAGGTAGAATGAGAGCAGGCATGCATACAGATGCCACCAGATCAGTCTGGACTCAAGTAGTCCCCTGGTAACCGAGACAGGCAGTCAACGAAACAGAAGCCTCTCAGATCCAAAGGACTCCACTGGATAAAACTAATTTATTCTTCAATAATCTTTATTGACACCAGCTATAAAACAGGTCAGAGCCTTCTAAGAGAGGACAGCTTGGGTCCCAACATCACCCATCTCTCATACTGTGCCTGCATTTCATAGTTACCGCTTCTCATAACTCAAGACCAAGACTGGTGACCTTCAGCCATTAGAGGATCACAAAGAAAAGTTTAATCAGTTTAATTAGTATAATCAGGTTAGGTTATTAATATTAATATAGAAATATATATTAATGATATATGTATATGTTGGTATTAATATATACAATATTAATGAACAGTCATCTTCATTATTACTGTTATTAATTACAGTATAAAATCAGCAGAAAGGTTAATATGCATTGCACATTAACAAATTCATCGACCACCTATCTAACACAGGGCCACCGACACGGATGGATTCTCTTCCAAGCATCATAAAACAAGTCCACATACACAGCGAGTTGGAGCTCGTGGGTTTTACTCACACAAAATGTTCCGAAGGCAGAATGAAAAATGATTGGTTCAGAAAGATTACCAATAAAGCAACCAGCAGAGGTGGGCCCAAGACATCTGATTGGTTGGTCTGACATCTAACACATCTGCCCTTAGAACATTTTTGTGTGAGTAAAATTCCCATGAGCTGACTTGGGGCAGGATTCAAACCCACAACACAGTGTGACTCAGCAGGTTAAGAGCAGTACCTACAGTATAGTTGTAATAAGGTGACCAGTTCAAATCCCAGGGCTGCCAGCCAGATGTGACTGTTGGGCCCAATTGCTCCTGGGACTCCGGCCAACCATATACTGGGAACTCCCACCTGTATGTATGTCTCATGCAGCGTGAGATGGGACAGGCGAAAAGACAGTTTTCCCCGGGGGGGGTGAGTAAAGTATCACTGTTCTAAATGCATGCTTTTAAGATTACGTCAGTTCTACCCAGTTCAAATTTTAAGAGGTGAAATGGATGTTTAGTCTGGTCCTTAAAGACACATGGTGCAGCAGTGTTCCTAACACACTGTAAAAGCTCCCACTGAGGACGGCAGTTTGACGGGTGACGGCTGGTGGGACCAGGTGTCCGGGACCTCGATTGGAAAACACAAATCTGCACTCATGGACGGGATCCAGCATTCAGATCCAAAGCCTGTACACGAAAAGCCTTCAAAAAAGAAAGGAAAAGGAGAGGGTGGGAATGTGACCAAGCTCCACCTGAGAATTCCTCTTAGCCGACATTCCGAGCCATTTGCAACGTCAATCTTGCACAAAAGACGTGAAATATAGAGTGAAAAAGCAACTTCCAGACGCAGCCTGGAGAAGTATTGCTCCTCTACATAGGGGCTGTTCTTTTCTGGGGCTTCGCAGCCACTCATTACCGGGCAGAGTTTGCGTTCTGCATTCCTGTGGTCAGTGGAGCAAACAGCACATGTCACGCAGCCATGAGCGATGACATCACCTCCTTCGCGGGGAGGCGGCTGGGCCTCCTTCTGCATTTGTGCTCGACATTCATGTGATGCTAGAGCAGGAATCTAAAGAAATGCACCTAAGACTGGCAGCCACTTTCCATCCCACTGTCTGAGGTCCATCCTATCAAAGCACAGGTCTAAAAGCAAATGGCTATTAGCGCCTTTCTAGCCTAGAAAAGCTGCAGTTTTCACAACACGCTTCGGATGGCGATGCCAGCCCCTGGTAGCACATGGAACGCTGTCCAGGGAGCACTCGGAGTGGAGATGGAGATGGACGCTTCACGTTGATGACAAAACATTCTGCACTTCAGCCATTTAAGGCCTTGGAAAGTTTTTTTTTTTTATTTAATTTTATTTATTTATGACTCTGAGCATTCTGATCAGCCCAACCCAATTTATAGAGGGTCACATTATAACAATTTTCATAAATAATGAGATCCACAACATAGCTTAGTAAAGGCAGACTTTAATCAGGTTAATCACCAGATAAATGCCTGTACCTTGGGTAGAAATCTGTCTAACTGTCAAAAACACTAAAAACACTACAAAATGATTCAGGTTCATACTAGGCAATGTCTTAATCAGCATCTGACGATATTGGCTGCCACCTAAGAACATACAGAATGCACACCGTTTCAATAAACGTACTAAAATAGCTAAAATAACACCGTCCTCATATCATTAACATTTTTTGCAGGTTTACCCATTGGCTGAATCTGAATCTCAAAATCGACTTCAAAAAGATCCATTCCCCAACCGGAAAGCTCAAAGCGGGTCTTGGTCCTGATTATCCTGCTGATCCACGTTCCTTATTCCCAAAGATCCAAGAGGATTGTACCTTTTACAAGTGGCCGCCTACCTGCCAGCTCCCACAAATGTCAGGAGGCGCGGGCAGGTTCACCGAAGCCGACATGACAAAACGCCAAGGCGATAGCCTCGTCTCCAGGGCAACATATAGCAGCAGGAAAAAATATGTGAACCCTTTTGAATTACCTGCATTTATGGATGAATTTGTCTTAAAACATGGTCTCATGTTCATCTAAGTTACGATAATGAACAAACACAATCTGTATGGACTAGTAACACACATTATTGTATTGTTCATATACACCACTGTTCCCCAATCTGGTCTTCGGGGAACCACAGACGGTCTATGTTTTTGCTCCCTCTGCGCTCCCTCCCAGACAGTCCACATTTTTGCTCCCTCCCAGGACGGAGCAAAACCTGGACTCTCTACTGGTCTTCGAGCACCAGATTGGGAAACACTGTTATACATATTGAATTTATCATTCAATCAATCATTCTCAGTGTAGGCAGGAAAAAATATGGTAACCCTCAGGCTAATGAGTTCAACAAATGCTATTCGTGGTCAGGATTCCAAATGATTAAGTTGATAAGTCCAATTAATAAGCCGATAGTGTGGAATGTGGACAACTCGAGAGGCTTTGCCTGCTTTTTCTCGCCACTGTAGTCTGTCGCTTTCAGCCATAAACCCAGCCAGCTGACGGCCGCGTGTTTTATAACTGTTCGCACTTCGACCCAGACCTCACGCATTCCTCCGAGGTCACACGCAGTTTGCAAAGTCTCACACTGCAGTACGGACACAGCCATGCCGATCGCTTCATCCTCTTACTGAACCCTGACGGTTTATCTTTACCCAGAGCACCTCGGCCCAGAACACCCCCTATTTATAATCACTCCTCCTCCGACAGCCAATAAGAAATCTGGAAACAGATCCCCCCCCCCCTTGTCTGTTTCATCTGTGACAACTCGCTGGTAAAGATCTCTCGCTAATTAATAATTTTGGCTTTTCTTCCACATTTTCATTACAGGAAACCTTGCAGCTATGGTGAATCCTACCTGTAATTCTGCCCGGCTTATCTGCACTAAGACTCTGTATTCCGGCCAGGTTCGTCAGATTAATTATGGGTCTTGTCTGGAGATACGTTGGCAGACTGCATTTTTGCTTCACTGATTTCCTCCTTTGCCCCAAGGTGCTGCTTTATGTCAGCATATCAGAAACACCCTACACCCTAACATGACTCCAAGCTACTGATTTCTGTAACATAATAAAAGCATAAAGTCAGAGAGTGTTTCACAGTAACTTATGCATGGTTTCACAACACAATGTAACCTCTGACGGGCATGACAATATGAACAGCAAATACGTGCAGCTGAGTCTGCAGTTAGCTGCTCCTAGTCACTGCTCCTAGTGGGTTGGAGGAGAGAAGCCTTCCTGTCCCTAACTGGCATTATTATATCTATAATCACATCATACTCTTGCTGTAAACTTCTGCAAACATCTGGCTGCTGTAAAGAGCATAGAACGAGCCTAATGTCGCCGCTCAGAAGAGATGCTCCTACTTATGGGTGTACAGAACCAACCATGAGCGCGTCCCGCAGTAGGGGGGTCTGACCTCACAGCCATGCCCAACCATAAAAAAGGGAAAATCACACCACCAAAAGCACTCTGTCTGCTGCAGCTACAAGCCCCCCCCACTCACCCGACGCTGTCTTTCCGCATCCAGGCCGAGCCAAAATCAGGCTGGCGTCCCATCCCAAAAGGAGGCCCCGCCCGCCCACCACCACCACTGACAAACAGGATAGTATACTGTAAATTCTCATTTATCATTCACGACTTATCCTGCCCTACCACAGGAAAAAAAAAACCTGCTTAATTGGACACCTTCCTTCCAAGGCCAGCTGGAACGGCTTTGGGTGCCCACCAATGGGGCACTGTGGGTAAAGTATCCTCAAAAAAAATAGCCCAGCATTAGGGGCTTGGCGTGCTGGATCAAAGAGCCAGGGGGCCATTTCTTGACTGCTCCTAAATGGTTAACCAAAGAAAAGGGTGGTTTTCTTGTTTAAATAAAGGTCCCTCGATAAACTCAATTAAACCTTCAACCACGTACTTCTGTTATGCAGTGTTTCACACCCATACCTAAATCACAGGAAGCAGCGCAGAAATGATTTATGAGCCTCAGGTTAGAACACCCTGTAGCCTCATTCCAGCGATTCTTTAAAATTCCTTCACAACAACCATCTTCTAGACTGTCCCGCTTCTGGGGAGACCTACTCCGCAAAGACAATGTCGCAGGGTGTCAGACAGGAAAGAAAGCCACTGGACACCTGCAGACTAGGCCGTCCAATCACAGGGGAGCCTTCACCTTGGGGCGGCACAATACAAATCGAATTTTTTTTTCCACTCATAATTGAGATATTGGTTTTCTCTCACAATTCTTGAGCAATAGATTTCTCTTTATTATGCCTGTATTGTTTTATTATTATTTTTATGATTGTTGTTGTTGTTGCTGCTATATTCACATAAAATGAAACCTGATCTGCTCTTAAATATAACATTTTCAAACATGTTTTTACTATGGATTATTCTCAGGAGGGTTTCAACATTATTGCTTGAACTGGGGTTGGAGAACCTTCTCCTTCCTCTTCATCGCCGCCATCAGAAGGATGTTCTTGCATCTGAACCATTTTGTTCTTGTTTTCACACATTTTTCTTTCACCCTGTCACAAACAGATTTGTCTGGCTGCAACGAAATGTGTCCTCTGCATTTAACCCATGTGACATTGTGACACAGCAGGGGGCCGCTACTTCAGCGCCCGGGGAGCAGTGCTTGGGGACAGTACCTTGCGCAAGGTATAATATAAGGCATAAGGTATAAAGGTCATAAATCTGCTCGCTCTTACTGTGCACAATTAGTTTCATGGCATAAAGCATGACATCAATTGTCGATACAACTTACGGAGAAGTAGGGTGCACTTGGTGTGACGCGACAGCTGTCCCTGCCGATGCAAAGACGGTAGAATTATGATTTAAAGATGATTAATCATGCAGCCCAACTTCATATGGTGATTTCACGGCTTATATGAAATTCCCCAATTCGCTCCGTCCTTTGAACTGATACCCCGTCCACCTGCCCAACTTCTATTGTACAGAAATTCAATCCACTATATTTATTCAACCTCTACAAGCTCTATTCCAGCATATTACTGTCTTCATTCACCCCTTAATGCAGCTGTATTTATTGTTTACATGTGCATTGCACTATGTACACCAGGGGTATCAAACTCCAGTCCTGGAGGGCCAGGGTCCTGTGTAGTTTTGCTCTGTCCCTGTACCACCACAAACGATTGAACTGAAGAGCTGGGTGGTAATTAGCACAAAGAGCTGCGAGGCACTGAGTCAGGTGTGTTAAACGAGGGTAAATCCAAAGATGTGCAGGGCTACGGCCCTCCGGGATTGGAGTTTGACACCCCTGGTGTACACAAACTGTTGTGACCAGCCCCCGTGTTTCACGTTGTCTTATGTTTTGCAGTTTAAGTCCTGTGAAAACCCTCCCTGTCACTTTCAGTTTACAAGTGGCACCGAGGTGCTAGAGGAACACCATTTTGTGCCATTGTATACCTGTCTATGGATGGCAGGACAATAAAGTTCATTTGACTTGGCACTACTGTGGTTTAATCATGATAGAGCAGAGTAGGCAGTTTTCTAACAGAACATGGTTTCAAACCCTGAAGATATTAAGTCATTATAAGGACTGTGATGTATGTGATATATCCTAAGGATAAGCATAACCACAGGTACCTTCCTCCCAGAACATGTTCAGTAACCTCAGGAACTTACACAGCAGTCACGACCAGAACAAGGCTGTACAGGAGACACAATTTCTGCCCTCATGATCACCTGGTCATGGGTTAATCATATGGGGAATTTCCTAGAGGACCAGAGGGCACTGCTATGCGCACAAACAAATACCACAGAACTTTCCAGAAGAATCCTGCTATTTGGCCTCTGCCAACAGAGGCAAAATGGATGTTTTGTAATAGCACTATGTCAGCTGTTAGTGCTGCTAAAATGAAGCAAGAATGAGTTCCTTCTACATAATTCTCTCTTATATTTGCCATAACGACCCAAATATTTGCTATTAACAGACGAATCCCAAAGCATTACTCCTTTTCTGACTAGTGTGAGTACTTACCACTGTGCTGCTCTGACATGACCTCCAGTGAGCACTCTCATTACCGACGCTCATGCAGGCCTCTCCAACAAGTAGGCCTAACACTGAGATGTGAAAACTACACGAGAGTCACGCTAACGATCCCCACCAGTGCCCCCGATTCGGCGGCACTTGTCAGAACCTGCCGCGTGACTCTCCCGGGGGGGGGGGGGGGCCTGCACCCCCAACTTCCCCCCCCCCCCCTTCCCCCCCAAACCCCCCTTTGCCCCCCCCCCCCCCCCCCCCACATCCCCCCCCCAGTGTGATCATGTGACTTTATGTTGCTGTTGCTGTTGGGCTACAGGGGGCAGTTTCTTTCCTATGCCATCCGTTGCTCCTGAGGTTGCGGTTTTCTTATACGATGGTCTGGTATGGTCGCTTGGACCCAGCGTGACATGTGGTCATGTGATCCACTTGGTCAGGTGATGTCAACAGAGCCCAAGGTGGTCTTTCAGTTGACTGCTGGTCTCCTCCCATCAGGCAGGCTTTTATGAGTGCTGGGTCCGGCCGGGCACACCCCGTGCAGAGAGCCGGGCGGGTCTCTGGAGAAACTGAATCGCTGGTCTGGGGGGTCTGAGTGCCAGTTATGGTCGGGCTGAGGTTAGCAGATGATGTCGTTGTTTCGCGGATTCCGCAGGTGACCATCATTTGTGCGCACGCGCTCGGAGGAAGTGCGGCTCTGCTGCCGTCACTGGCCGCCTGCTGCTGGCCCGCTGGGTAGTTTCCCACCTCCCTTTCTGTTTCACATCTGCATTTTTTTGCCTGGCGGTTTGGTGCCGTTTCGCTGCTGGGTGCTGGTCCGCCAAGGAGACGTCCTCACCCCCATTGCTCTCACTGGGCAGCCTAGCCTCTTGGGTTTGCCCCGCGCGCTCAGGACATGGCAGGGTACTCCTGTCCCACTACCTGGGAAGTACTTGCTTCCCCTAGCCATCTGCAGGGTCACATGGCAGCAGCAGGGAGAGGAGCGAGCGTCGAAGGGGAAGTGATCACCGTCCCCTGCTGACAGACTCCCTGGAGGATGGGCAGTGTTGCATAACACCTGTGACACACTCCCACCCTTCATGTGTTTCTTTTTCTCACCTCCTTACGGAGTTGTGGGGCGGGGGGGGGGGCAGTCCTGGCTGTGACCATTAGATGACCTCAGTTTCTTCTAGGACCAAATTTAGTCTAAGTTTAGCACACGCATGCTTACAGCCCTCTCTTGATCATGGTGCCCTAAGAGCAAGAAACCAGTTGTGGCTGCAGTTTGCTGTTCCGTCCACCAGATGGCGGTGTTGGTCTCTCGGTCCCATATTGGTCATGCTATGATTTTTGTGAATAATATGGAGTTTTGTATCTATGGCCCTTCTTATTCCTGCTGCTGTCCTCACTAAATCCTCTCCACTTTCTCTAGGCAAGATGTAGCCTAGAAGGCTCTAAGTACATTTATTAAATTTGAAGTTTGGGGTGGTAATAAATTGTCACTTTAAGGGGGAGAAGTGGTGTGTGTGAGTGTGAGTGTGTGAGAGTGTGAGAGTGAGTGAGTGATTTGTGTGGGTGTCTGCCTATGCTCCAGCTCCTTGGGAGTGTATGTATCAGTTGGTTGTGTTCTGGTTTAATGTGTGTGGGGATGGTGTACCTGGGCCCCAGCAGGAGATGTTTCAGCTGGCCGCCGTCATTCTGGGGTGGGTTCTGATCCAGCAAATCTAAAGCTCCGCCCCTACCTTCTGCCTGGCAGCATCTCCACTAAGTTTATTGGTCTTGGTGTCATTTCCTGACTCTTAAACTGAACCCGTGGCTCTCCTGTGGCTGGTTCCTGTCCTCCACAGGCCTGCATAGCCCTGTTGCGGGCTGGAGTCCTGCTCGGGTCAGTGTGGCAGTGCCTTGAGGCAAGGTGCGGTCAAAGCATACGCCCGTCAGCTTTTCACTGAGCCTGACGAGCCCCTGGGCGATTTTTGTCTCCCACTGTGGTAGCAGAAGCCTTCTTAGGGTGGGAAAATGTCACGGTGGAAACTGCTCTACTGGTGGTTGCTGGGATGCACAGATCCAGCAAGTTTTATTATAGATGTATCATATATGATTATTTGTATGTATGTGTATGTGTGTGTGTGTCATGTGACCAGCCAGTCAGGGGATATACTGCACCAGGGTCAAAATAAAGTGGAAACTCTGAACTCTGAAACTTTTTTTCTTCTTCCATTAAACATCCCCAGACTGTCCCTTTCATTTATCTCTGCTTTATTGCTTTTTATTTATTTACTTACTGCACCTCATTTCAGAGCTGTGATCCAATCAGTGACTCGTATTATGGGTTTAATGCGCGCAATGGATCGTGGCAGCGAGCGCGTGTGACGTACGTTATACACACACACACGCCCAGGCCGGCCTCTGCCCGCCGGCTGGGTGTCTGTCCCCGTCCGTCCGCAGGCTGAATGGCAGTTTCATTATCCCGGGTGATGCTCAGACTCCCGAAAGCTGCCTTCTGTGGTGGAGGTGCTGTGTGCTCAGATGATGGTATCGACCGGATGGTAATAGGTCTCTGATGATGAGTGTTAAAACTGTTCAAGCTGAAAGACTCATGATGGGAGTCTTAATTACTGCCAAAGGCGCTGGCAGGGGGCCGCCGCCGGTGGGCGGAGTCTCGCGGCTCCGGGCTGCGTTCCGTTCAGCTGTAAATGGGGGGGTGCTCTCCACTGGGGCTTGGCAGGATTTAAGGGAGAAATGGTGCCCCCTGCTGGCCTGACCGTGTCCCTCCCTCCTGTTTAATTTGTGCTTGCTTGATAAGGTAATCAAGGTAATTCCTTCCTAGCAAGTGCAGCCTTGAATACCCCCCTGTTCACACCAGGCTCTCATTCTAATTGGTCGTCTCATTGATTAATTAGAAATTGGCCCCACCCCCCAGCATGACCGCATACTGACCTCCTCGCTGAATGCATCTTCCCTCCCCAGGCTGCTGCTGCAGAAGGATTACAGCTTCCTGCGGGACATTAACCTGTGGCACCCCTTCGTCACCATCGGCGTGTACTCGTCCACGCTGTCAGCGGCCATGAGCAACCTGATCGGGGCGTCTCGCATCCTCTACGCTCTGGCACGGGATGAGATCTTCGGTAGGGCTCTGGCCCAGAGGCGCCTTGCTCCCGCACCCCCCACCCCTAGGTGCTTAGCTCGCCTCTCGTTTGCTGCCCCCTGCAGGCCTTGCGCTGTCTCCTGCCAAGAGGACATCTCGCAGTGGGAACCCCTGGGTGTCTGTGCTCATATCCTGGTTCCTCGTTCAGGTGGGGCAGGCCTGGGCCCGTGGTGGGCGGGGGGTCAGGCTCTGGTGCGGGCAGAGGTGTGGGCTGCCGGTCCTTCTTAGGCTCGTCATCCTGCTATTTCCGCACGCTGCTGCTAATGGCCGCCTTGTTTCCTCATGCTCGCCACTTACTCGTAATTGGTCTTTCAGAGGTATCCCAGCATTCCTGGCTCCCGCCTGCGACACTCACCCCTCCCTCGTTCTTTTATCCCCGATCATTTTCACCGTAATGCCGACCGCCTTCCCTTTTGTTTGGGGCCCTGCCAGCCGTGCCATTCGACACCCGTAGAGCTTCCTTGAGTCCAGTGGTTTGAGATTTGGCAGGTGTCCAAAGTAGGAGCACCAGGGTTGATGTACCAGGGACTGTGTGCTCCCACGCATACACGTGCGCACACACACACACACACACACACACACACACACACGTGCGTGCACACACTTCGCTTGTTCGGTTGTGCACACTCCCTCACTTGATGCATCCGCACAGTCAAACCCAATATAGCGATGGCTACAATTAGACTCAGACAAAGAATCATTAAATGGACAAAAATCTGATTGCCTCTTGCTCTGTAATGATGGCGTTCGATTTGTAGAGGTGAAGATAAGGGGGTTTTTGACTTCACCAGTGTATTCAATGCACGTGTGAGTGAGATGTGTGCGTTGGCTCCAGGGCTCCCCTGCTGGCTGCTGGTGGTAGTGTCAGGGTGGATATTAAGGTATACCTGCATGTGCTTTTTATCCCCTGCAGCTTGTTCTCTTCTCCGGCAAACTGAACACCATCGCCAGCATTGTGACCATTTTCTTTCTGCTGGTCTACGCCGCTGTGGATCTGGCCTGCCTGGCCCTCGAGTGGGCCTCTGCACCAAATTTCAGGTACGGCCCGCCTGACAGTGACCGGGAAGCCTCCAACTAGAGATAAAAGCTGATGTGCACACACAAGTCAGGTGCCAGTTATTCCAATTAGCGCATACAGAGTAGAGGAGGGATTCGAACCCACAACCCTCCTGGTGTGGGCCCCGGAACATGGGAGATCACAGCTATCCCAGCTTCCTTGCCTGAATCAGTCATGGGCCCGGGGTGGGGGGGAGGGGTAGTGGACACCAATCAGTCACGGGTTAATCAGAGCATGTCGGCCTTTATGCGTCGCGTGTAGGAACACGCTCGTTAGCGCTGAGCCCCTCGCCGCTTTCGTGTTCCACTCATTTCCTCTTTCACGCTAATTGTCGAGCTTCGGTGGGCCCACGTGTGTGTTTCTGGTACTGATAAAGCCCACCATGCCGCCGGGGAGGATTTTCTATGTCGCCGTCCTTTGTGACCATCGCAGTGTTTACGGTAAACAGCCGGGCCGGCTCCGGGCTCCTCACTCCGGGCTCGGCTTGGAGCTGATAAGAACTCCCCCCCACCGCCCCCCAGCTCCTGCGGGGGCCCCCGCCTGCCCATATTCCCCCCCCTGACCCTTTGTTGTTTGTCAGCCTCGCTGGCTTCGCCGTTTCCCCCCCCCCCGCCTGTCTTCTGAGGCGAGCAGAATTAAACCCATTTAGCTGTGTGTCCTTAGAGAAATGTGCTGTAATTAGCATAACTAATTTAGCAGAAACATTTTTGCTTTTTGCCTAAATTCAGCTGTGTTGTTGTTATTGGACTCGGATGACAGCCGGAGAGTGGTTCTGCTCGGTCAGCCAGTCGCTCCGTCTCTCCTCGAATGTGGCTCAGTGATCCGTCCTGGCCTTTCTCTCTGCGCAGACCAGTTTCATCAGTCTCCGAGTCTGTGGTGTTTCAGGATCCGACTGGTTTTTAGGCCCTGAACTGCTTGGAGGTCCTGTAACCTGCTGGATGAGGGTGGGGTCGCAGTGTAATCAGCCAGCCCTCGTTAATCAGTCCTCATTAAGGAGCTTCAGCCTGGTGTGTTTTGGCGCTCAGTGTTTACTGTGCTCTGATTTTTACCCAGGCCCCCTCACTCCCGACAAGTCTGTCCTCCGCCCGCCTGAACAAGGACTTTGGCACAATTTCCTGCTAATGTCAGCAAAGTGACATCAGTGACTGGGCCATTGGGGGACCCATTTCAGAAATGCACTATCACTGGAGCCATCAGATACTCACGGGGGGGTTGTGGGCCAGCTTTCAGCATAATTACAGACCCAGAAAGATGAGGGGGGGGTGAAGCCCAAGAAGATGGGAGGAGAGAGGCGTATGGGGAAGGCAGCAGACATCAATAAAATTAAACTGAACAGGAAATTTTAAAAAGAAAAATATATAGGGGCCAGCTTGGGAGTGAGCGCTTATAGGCGTCCGTGTGCCTGCCTGCCTGGGAGTGAGCGCTTATAGGCGTCCGTGTGTCTGCCTGCCTGGGAGTGAGCGCTTATAGGCGTCCGTGTGTCTGCCTGCCTGGGAGTGAGCGCTTATAGGCGTCCGTG
>JAODKM010000039.1:4601995-4614234 GCA_026780845.1 Petrocephalus sullivani
CATCACGCCCCCATTCTACACATTGCAAGTATCCTAAAATCGCCAGACCCAACCCCTGAGATTACGCCCCCCCCCCCCCAACCAAACGCACCCCCCCGCCCCCCCCCGGGACCCCCCCCCCCCCCCCCCACTCTGTTCTCTGCCGGGAGGGGTGGAGAGGCAAAGGGCGGCATTTGGAAAGCAAATGAGTTCCTTGATCATGGGGATCTTTCATCTAAATGTGCTGTTCCCCCCGGTAAACACTCCAGTAGACACAGATGTCTGCGGTTCACCTGGAGGAGCACTAATCTCCTCTATTAGTCATAAAGACATTATAATTCAGTGCATTTTAGAGCATGTCCCTTACATAGAGATGGAACAGCAGGCAGAAGACTCCCCTTTGTCTACTGGTTGATTCTGAGGGGAAGGTCATCTTCTCAAGCTGGAGTTTGTTTTTGCTATGATAGCATCAATTAGCTCACACATAATATAACTTATGTAATTTTGTACTCTCCTCTAAAGAGAATAATATTAATTTGATTTGTGTTAGTTCTGTAACCCTGTTCAGGATAAGCAGCTGGGTGGATGGATGAATGGATGGATGTGTCTGTCATGTGTTTGCTATTCTCCAAATGAATAAGTCAATTTCTAACTTTAACACATCTCTGTGCATCACACAGGATGATTTAAGATCAAAGGCTGTGAGGGGGAAAAGGAAACCTTTGTTTATTTTAGCTTTAATATATGGTTATATTTTAACCTCCAGTAGCTTTGAAATCCAGGCCAAAAAGTGGTAAATAGTTTTATTAACATTTACAAAGGTTTTATAGGGCAATGAAAAATCACATATGTACTGGTAACTCAGAGGATCAAAATCAAATGACTTTGGAATACTAATCAAACATTTTCAAGTATGCAATTCCAGATTCACCAGACTGCAGTGTCTTATGATACACACACACACACACACACATAAATATATATATATATATATATCTCTCTCTCTCTCTCTCTCTCACACACACACAATCCCTTGTCTATTATCCTAGCTCATGAGCTTCACCCCTCAAACCTCCAGCCCAGCATAACCTAACCACAGATCCTGAAATTTCTGCCAAATATTCCCCAAGAACTTGCCCGCCACTCTGGAACTGAGGCATATTATACCTAATTTGTTGCAAACTGTATGAAAAGAAAATTCTGATTCAAATGCTTATAAAGCATACAGTAGCACCCAGGACAGAATGGATGCACGTGAAGTGTAACAGAAGATGGTAGAATTCCTGTCTTTAAACACTGCATTAACTCACCACTAAATTGGTCATTAGTTAGGAAATTACTTATTCTTTTCCACAATCCTGTGGTTGTGGTCTTCTCATTTACACGATCTTGCTGCACTTATACAGTGCGTCAGCACTTTTAGAGGTACAGTCAAGCATCCGTAATTAATCTTTATGTTGTAACACGCATACAGCTGCATCTCTCATCTTAGATTCCCGATCTTCTCAAAGCATTGCTTTCCGCTTTCTCCTCCGTTCTCTTTTTTTTTTTTAACCCTAGAACACAGTATTCGTATCATTAATTCCTTGGCAGTGGAAATGATCATTAATTCCTTGGCAGTGGAAATGATCTATCAAAGAACACAAATGGAATCCTTTCGCAAACAGCGTCATTAATGGCCATTCTGGGGGTCTTGTGTGTTCCTCTCCGCAGGAAATGTAAGCGGTGTCTCCCCGTCTGCTTGACTCATTCTACTTCCAGCCTTGGTCTTGCAGACAAGCTTCCCTGAAGCTCAGACCAGCACCAAAGCAAGTTACCGTTAGAAGCTTAAAGCTGGGAATACGAGACTCTGACAAACGTCCCTGTCAGTGTCCCTATGAATAGCACGGGACACTAAAGGGCAGACAGTGATGCCTGAAATCATGGAACACGTCAATAAAATTTCAAACAGCTCTAAACGCATAACTTTTTATCATATAATATACAGTATGCGCGCCAAACCCCTTGGGTGTCTCTGGTTTACGTCGTACACAAAATTTCACGGGCTGCTAAAGGGCCAGAACAATTTAAATGCTTCCATTTATTTCGGATACTAACCGAACGCCCAAATGAGTCATATATTGGAAAATTCATAGTTCAGTTTTTTAAATCAACCGACTGACCTGTCTGAGGAGAGCACAGACACACACACACAAACATCTTCAGCAGAAATTCATGCAAACACACACCTGTCAGGGGAATAAAGATAATTATAAGAGTAAATTAAGTAACAAAAATTATACATAAGTGTATGCTGGGTGTTCCCATTTCCCCTTTTGCCTGCCAGTTAACGTAAGTTATTGCTGCCTTTTTTGAAAAGGGCATCATGTTTTACTGGAAAACAATTTGGAGAAAGAATTCAAATGTTCATATACTGCCATGTCAGACATCTAACAACAAATTACAGCAATTTGGAGGAAGAATGTTTCTATAAAAGCCATGGATAAATCTTAAACGGAAGCATTAAATACTGCATAGCTAAATTAAGCACGTTTTTCCAGTTACCTGCAAGTCCAATTGCATTTCAGCCATGTACCTTTCAGTGGTCAGTGCTGACACCATCTGACAGTAATGGGAAACTACAACCCTTCAAAAGCTATTCATTTTACCTGCATTGTAACTGCAGTTTAAGCAATTTACATGTATTATCAGATTTTTAACACTAGTCTAAATTAATGGAATATTTACTTCAATAGGTCTTCAGATTTTTATTCCAGATTATAAATCTAATTCATTGAGTACAATAAAAGGTGATTTTCACCAAACAATCATTCGGTATTAATGGTTTTCAGCATTAATTTTTGTCTGCGTTTTTCAATTTTTGAATTTCTTTTTGCACTTTTGCAATTAGCTCCATTTTAGAAAAAAAAACAGAAAAACCAGTCCAGGCAGGGAATGTCTACAGAAAAGCCCAAGAGGGCTGTTCTTACAAAATTACATCAATGAAACCCCCAAACTACTAAAATGCACAGGATTTTCCAGAAAGCTGGGATTCTTGCAAAAGCACCTGAAATGATTACACCCACCCAAACCTACCTCCATTCATCCATTCCACCTGTCCTACTCAGGGTTGTGGGGGGTCCAGAGCCTACCCCAGAGATTACGGGCACAAGGCGGGGAACAACCCAGGGTGGGGTGCCAAGTCAAAGTATCATTTAAAAGGGAGCGCCGGAAATGTACCGTAACGCTTACAACTATATGAAACAATTACTGAAAGACTATTATTAGAAAGACGCTACATTTATTAAAGTCATACAGGAATAAGTAACAGCAAAAATCTGGAATAAAAGACCAAATCTCTACATAGAGCTAACATCAACAGAGGCTGCACAGGTTACACGGCCTACAGAAAACAGTAGGTGACCTCAACGTATCTGCGCATATAGCCGGGGAAGTCTACCCGAGAAGATAATTCCGTTACGCACCAAGTCTCACAACACAACACTGGCGATGACGGCATAGGTGTCAGAGACCCTTGGTTCCAGGAATTAATGGGGTTGGGAGGATAAAGACTGCCGTCATGAGGGGACAGTCTGTGGACAACCTTGGGCAGTGTGAGCGTGATGCTGGATGGTGTCCCTTTGCACAGTGTGCTTAAATTCATACTGCCAGCGCGCTCACTGCTAGACTGAGAGTGTGACACGACTCGCATGGGCCGTCTATGCGGACAGCCTGCAGGGTGGCTGGCTGGCAGGCCCGCGCCGTAACTCGGCTCCATGCCGCACTGCATGAAGTCCGGAGAGGTTTGCCCAAGCAACCGGGGGGGGGGGGGGGGGGGGGGGGAGGGAGATGGGGAGAGGGAAGAGTGTGAGGGGACAAAGGCGTTTAAACATAATGAGACCCTGACATCAACCCACCCCCGACTGGACAGACCGGGCAGCCACAACTCCTCCGTGCGGCGGGGGGCGACGGAGAGAAGATAAATGGGATGGAGCGCAAGACGGGAGGGGGGGGGGCGCTAAGCTTAGCTGTACAATGGAAGACGAAAAATTTTGGACCACGGTGTCAAGAAGGTAAGTCATATTTACTTACACAACAAAAAAAACTCCAGTAAGGCCCAACTGTTGTGCTTCAAGGGACACGCAAACAAGTAAACTGGGCAAAAGCTTCTCAGGTCGGGCTGAGATTTAACACTCCCTCCTGAAGACATCCTCCAGCAAACTGGAGAGACACTCCACTGCAGGCACGCAACTGACATGGTGCTCAAAGTGCTTGGCCTTCTCTGACAGTCAACAGAGAGCCAACGTCCACAAGTCTGTGGCTTTAACCAGATCCTACAATGACACTTAACTGCAAGAAAACATTTGGGGTGTAAATTTCCAAAAGAAACGTGGTGTTTTACCATCACATGAGTCCTGAACTCAATTATTGGACCAGACAGCATATAACAAAGACAGCAGAAAGTCCAGCAGTCACCATATCACCATGCCCAAGTACCTAACAGCAAAGAAGAACAGTACGACCATTCCATGTTCCCTCTCGTTTATGCGGCTGAATAATGATCTGATTAAATGACCATGCTTTACTGAACTTGGTGACCTCTTCTGCTTTCAATCAGCAGAGTTACTTTCTGTCTAGTCCCCTTTCTCTCTATAAAACCAGCCTCCTGACAGGTTCATACAGTTGGGCGCCCTGGAATTTCTGTGAATTGCTGTGCAGAGAACAACCACACTCACTCTCTCCATCTCTCATACACTCACTCTCTCTCTATCTCTCTCCCCTGAGACTCAGATTGATACCATCCAACAGCAGAGGCACGGTGCAGCCCAAAAGTTGTAACAGCGGTGTACATTATGGGACTGGGCAGCAGACACCAGCTCCTTCGCCTTCGCCGCTTCGTACCCTCGGTGTGGGCAGGCGGTCCGATCTGCGCCCTCGTGGCTGCAAACGGTCCGGATGACAGTCTGTCTATGCTGGGCCTTATCCACTTCCCTTTTCCCTCCCCGGTTGCAAGTCACGATTTTTATGTTGTAATGTGTAGTGATTATGTGCTTATGTTGCTGAGGTGTTTTTTTTCTGTTCCCACACTGTAGCCCTTATTGGATACAGACTGGAAGCTGCTTTTTTTATCACCTCCTCTTTCCCGTTGTAACTCCATTTTTCTCTGTTTTTCTTACATCCCTCATCTTCTCGACCTGTCTCCCAAATTGTGATGTTTGTGTATATGTATGGTCGAGTTGATGGCCAGTAATTTCACTGGTACTTGTGACCATGTGACAATGGTGTATTGCAATTGCAATAAAGGGTTCTCATCATCATCATCATCAAGTCCATCACAATGATAGAGCCATTTGCTTAGGCCATGTGTTGTTATTGGATATAAGGGGGCGTATCTAACATCAGACCCATAGACATCCCTACCTTCTCTCACAGGCCTGGGACGCCATATTAGGAGGTTGCGTTTCAGCAAAAGGCATATCTGGGGTCAACTGTTTTTAAGCTTCAAGGTGACAAAAATGCTTATGTGCCGTTTCAATAGAAGAGAAAGATAAAATCTGACTGAATTATGCAATCCAATAAGCAGGTTTCAGTGCTGAAATGTCAGGTAGAAAATTAATACATACAATGTACAGTGGTTTTTGTTTTTAGGAACATAACACATACAAAAAAAAAAAAGCACTTTCTCCAGAATGCATTTATTCTCCCCAGGGGAGTCGGGGGGCCCAGTGCTTTATAGCCATACCCGGGAAAATGTACTGGGACCCCCCCCCAAACCGCAAACTCCACAGGGGCCCCCTAATTTCGAGCCAAACCCCTTACCCTACCCCTGCCTACATTTCAAAGGAGCACCACTGAATAAACTGACTTAATCTCCACCTGACTTCCGAAAAGAATCTGTGATACGGGTGCACCAGCACTGGGGCGGCCCCCCAACCACATCTGAGCACAAAGACCAAACACAACACCAAAAAATGTGAAATGAGCATCTCAACCTCTTAGTGACTTAGTGACAAATACTCTGAGAAATGCATTTTGTAATTTACAAAAAGGAACAGAAAATGGAAGCATAAATTGCATTTTCTAGCATAGAAAGTATAATTGGATTCATTGCCCAATCAATTTAACTTCAATGAATGAATTTGCCTGATGAAGGGAGTTGAGGCAGTTTTGTATGTGGTGAAGATGCTTCTGAGAATTTTTTAATGCGGTATGAAAGTTAGATATATCGGGGGGTGTTTGTTAAATGTAGCACAGTGATTGCGTGGGCTGTACTGTAATCGGCTGATGGTCAAATTATTTATAGAGACGTAGACTAAATGTAATTCAACGCATATATGCCGTGATTCAAATATGGGCTTCCATTAGGCAAGTTAAGAAAATAAATAATATTCTCAGTTGGCGAGACGGTCTGAAAAGGCAACCATAGATATGCATCTACCCATTATATTTGATCATGTGACACGTTAAAACACACGGTTATTCAGACAAGTCAAAGCACGCGTAGGTTATCAGTAGTGTATGGAATTTTACGACGACACGCTTTCGCAGGAACATAGCGGCGTGTAAATTGCAGCAAGGACCCGCACCGCCAGTGACGGCACTTGTGAGGCAGGAGGGCTGCTGCGGACCGTAACGCTGCCGCGGACTCCCCCCACAGGGCAGCCTCAGCTCCCTAAAGCACCGGGCGCTTAGCACAGCCATCCATCTAAGCAATAAGCGGATGTACCTTCTGCTCCCGGTCATGAGATTTATGTCAGATCAACATTTCGCAGCTTTGTCTACAGCTGGAGTTGACATTAATTGCACTTCTATTAATGCAAGATGCCTTTAAACATGCCGGTCAAGTAATCAAACTGCTTTATGCCACAGCCATAAACTATTAGCGGGTATTACTGTTGATGTTTTTAATAATATTAATAATAATCCAATACACACCAGCTACAATAATAAACATTATAAATAATAAAACGTAATTAATTTTATTATTTAACAATAATGAACAAAAGGGATCCAGCTCCAGCTGGACCGCTCATAATAAATAATGATGATGATGACAATAAAGCCAAATGAGAAAGCGCGGAGACCTCTCGGTCCTTCAGACCCAGGAGCAGCACCTCCTCCATGAGCGTCAGCCGCGTCTCCTTGGCGTCGCTGCCGCCGTCGCTGTCCTGCTCGTCCCCGCGGCGCGGTCCGAGCTCCTCGTCGGCGGAGTTGCGCTCCTTCTCTGCGGCGGCGGCGGCGTTGCGGGACGCCTCGGTGCGCCGCTGCACCAGGCCGGAGCTCCGCTGCGTTATGGACGTCATGGTCCGCAGACTCGCCGGCGCTGCCGAGCGCTCTCCCCGCTGCCGAGCGCGCAACCGGCCGCCCCTACCTCCCCCCGCCGCTACAGCGCCGGTGCGCGCTTCCGCACATGCATCCGCCCCCCGGCACGCTCCTTAAGCTCCTATATCTGTTATTTGCGGCAATGTCAGCATAAACATTTGTTCACGGCCACTTAGGCTCCACTTGCCGCTCTTCCTCCTTCTCCAACTTATTCCTCCAATATGGTGGAAATGATGACGACAGCCGTGGATGTGACACGTCGGTCCCCTTTAGGTAGCATGATGGACGAGGACCATCTGGAGTAGGGTGACCAGATAATCCATGTCATCCCGGACACTTTGAGCTACTTCAGGGTTTACAAACTACTTTAAACCTGAAAGGCTCCTTTGCTTGGCTAATAGTCAATTTCTTCTTGCGCTTTGACAGGTTTGTTTCAATGATTGAAAGACTCATCCAGCTGTTTCACATTAGCATTAGTGATACGTGCATGAATATCGGAGACTGACCAATCAGCGCACAGCAATACCTCAGCGCTTAAGTGAAATCCATGCATGTCCTTTTATTTGAAAGGGTAGTTTACAAATCTTGTCCTAGCTCAAAGTGTCCGGGATGACATGAATTATCTGGTCATCCTAATCTGGCGATTTATCCCGAATTTTCCAGAACAGACCCTCCCCAGAACTAATTGGTAGAACTTAGTGTTGATTAGAATGCACTCGAGTTAAATGAACTTGATCATCGTATTGATCGCTGAAACTTTGGTGGGTGGATAACTTGCTGTTGTGCAATGTGAATTGTTTACTTATTTATCGCTTATCTGTCCTTTTGTTGGGAGTTCCTTGCTGTGAAATTGTACTTGTTAAAAAGTACATCATCAGACCCCCACCCCCACACACACACACACAGACTGCTGCCATGCCCTCTCTGAAGAATAATAATCCAGTAGGTGTGGGGAACGTTTAAACCTGGGAATATTGGAATCTGCACTCTGGCCAGCAGATGGCGGCATGTGCTATATGTTAATTTTTAAACCTGGAGATTGTCCACACCAAATATCCTGTTCCCCAGCTCCCCCCTCCGTATGTTATTACCCTCCCCGTTAATTGTCCCTTTATGAGTTTTTAAATTTCTTTCCATTTCAGTCACTATCTGAGGCAAAAGGTTGGTTTCAGGTCCCGTTTTCAGGGACCAGCCACTTCTTTTACTATTACGCGCAGTTACTAAGAAAGCAGAAGGCCGGAATGATGCGGTCAGTTACGTTTTGTGATATGAATGAGCGATGCTTGGGGTGAGGCAGCAGGACTGGACAGTGTCCTGTAAGCAGCAGGGGTTAAGAACTCAATGCCACTATGATTGCCCAAGGGATCCAAACACAACAGAATCCCCTGAATATGGGCCTATATGCTTAACTCCCGAGCCATACACCATTCTGCCTGTTGTTATTAATAATTTGTCAAAGCAGATTATTAATTATGTTGATATTAAAGAACAATAATAAAGTGAAGAATCTGTAAATTAGAAGCTACCTCCCTGATCCGTTTCAGCTCCTGCACCGTTTACATGTCGGCTCACTTTAAAATGTGTTGCACTTAAACTCTCTGAACAGTGGCATATCTTGGAATAATTGAATGAATAATTAAGGAATGAATGACTGACTGGATCATGACAGAAAGCAAAGTGAGATATCTGTGCAGAACCCCTTTTAGATCACTTAAGCTTCGTGTGGAGATCGGTTGCTGTTCAGTTGGTTTAACTGGACCTTCTAGAGGGCTGAAGTGTTACAGGTAGATTCAGAACATTCAAAACCATTTTTGCTACATTGTTTACATTTACAGCATTTGGCAGACGCCCTTAGCCAGAGCGCCATGCCGTGCTCAGGAGTCTCCATCAGGAATACATGCTGATACTGGTGCAACAGACCCTGGGCTAAGAACACCATATGTCTAAAAACTCTGTTGGGAAATACAGGATGTTTTAAAGAGTAGAATTCTGGAAGTGCTAAACCAAACTGTAAGTGCTAAACAAAGTACTTCTCTTTTATTTCTGCAATATCCACCAGCAAACAATATACCTATTTGGATGAAAGAATTTACTTATTTAGTATTAGACAAGATATAACTTGTCTTATAGCCAATGAGACTCAATTTTCAGTCTTCTTGTCAGTATTTAATTGCACTTTTGGAAAGTATGCACATTCAGGCAAATGCAGGTGCTTGTCACTTTTTTTTTGTCAACTTTTTTAACTGAACTTTAATCATGGAAATGTTTTTAGTTAAATTTTCATTCCTGATAAGTCAGGTTAACGTCGTCAGGGAGCTGTGAACAAAACACCACGTGACCACCTAGTGTGTGATCAGGTGGGCGTTTTTATGAAAGGGGAATTCCAATAAAACTGGTATCATTTCAGAAGTTCTACTTCACATTCAGGGATCTAAACTAAAAAACTGAACTTTTGTATGTAAATGAACACTTCATTCTCTTGTCATTTGGTGTGTTAATCATAGATAGAAGCTGGATGTTCTGCACACCTTTCAGCACTTGCTTGTATCTAGACCTGGTCTCTCTTTGTAGCTTTTGAATGAGGGGTTGCTGGTAAGTGTATAATCATAGACTGCAGACACAGTACTAGCAGTACTGCTTTCAGTTCCGAATGCTGACTGACTGAAGGCAATGGCTGTGGTGACAACTGACAATGATATCAGAAGACAATCAACAACCTGCATCAACTACACTTTCCATGGACATTTATTAAACATCCAGACAAGACAGCCCTTGATAATTTCAGAGGGAAACTTTAAAATAATAATATTAAGAAAAAACAGAAAAAATGTATTGTTACACAAAATAAACATATTTTGGGTTAAAATTCTCCTTTATATCACCCAAAATAGGGACTCTTTACATCTGAAAAAATAAACCCTCAAGGAATGATGTTACAAACCAGAAACCAAGTCACAAGGAACAATTAAACAAATATGGAACATAATACCATCATGTACTCCAGTACTAATCCCTGTCCCTTTTCAAATGTACAAAAAGTAGCCTCTCTTTACATGTTTCAATACATAAAGTTAATGAGGTTAGAAAAGTTATAATGGGAACTGTACAATTCACCTATATATAATTCTGTACAAAAGTCATACTTATTATAGTGAAAACTGGTCTATGAATAATGAATGGCAGAATTCTGTAAACGGGATATAGGATGACTTGTGACCAGAAATAAAATTCCAAGAAATGCAGGAGTAAATATCACCCAGTTCTGAATGGCTTGACTAAATATGCAGCACCAGTCAAAAGTCTGGACACACCTCCCATCACAACAGCATTGCTTCTGAACAGGACAACCCCACCAAGCGCTATACGAAGGACAGTGATGGAGCAGCGCGTCACATGACCTGGCCACCTGACCTAAACCTATTAGAGACGGCATGGGAGGAATTTGAGCAGTGAGTGAAGGAAATGTGGGCAATCAGTGCTCAGCATGTGCAGGAACACCTTCAGGACAGTTAGGGAAGCACAACAGCCGGCCACCTCAAGAAGCCTGCTGTTGATGATGCCAAGAACGTGTAAGGCTGTCAACATGGCAAATGGCAGCTACTTCAAGGAATCCAAATATAAGATTTTGCATTTATTTAATTAGCTTTTATCCAAAGTAGTGTACAATTGAGAGGGCAAGTTAAGCCAGTCTCTGGAGCGATTCCTCTTAAGGGGCTTCCTCAAGTGCCCAATGGTGGCATCACGCTGCCAAGTACAGGATTTAGAAACAAGGGATTTGGACAATCAACCTTCTGAGACCCTACCCACAGTGGGTCATTTCATGTGTTATTTTATAGTATTGATTACCTTATAATTATGCTAAAACATAAAAAATTCATTCTTGTAAGTAAGTCTGTCGAAAACTTTTGACTGGGGCTGTATTTAAAATCACATACAGAAAGAGAGTTAAACTTTTGTTCATACACCATGGTGAAGACCCCCCCCCCGTAAAGAAAAAATAAAAAAATTATAAAAATGATCCCAAAAGTTTGTGGGAAAAACACAGAGAAATGCACACTTTAGTTTCATATACAATTTTACATCAGTATATATCTTTCAGTTCCTTAACTGGACCTCAGTCTAAACAAGACTATGATAAATAATTTAAGTGGTTCAAAATACAAACATAAAGAAATCTACACAATGTTCATTTTACATCAGCAGTGTACATTACATATGGAGCAGTCTCAGTGTGTCAGTGGAAAAACAATGCAGATGACTGGATGTATTCTGGGGTACATCAGGTAAGAGCTTATTTTCAGGTTTAGCATTGTGCTGGGGGCCGCTCCATCTCACCCAGTGTTTCCCATTACTCTCCTCAGGGACCCACAGACAGTCCACATGGGAGGGAGCAAAAGTGTGGACTGTCTGGCAGGGAGCTAGAGGGGAGCAAAGATCTGGACCATCATAGATTCCCAAAGGACCTGGCTGGGAAACGCTGATGTAACCACATGAACATCAAGCCTCCACTGCAAGATATTTACATCTCACACAGTTTCTCCAAACCATAGCATGCTGACTTCATTAATGCATCACAAACACAGTAAACGCAGCTTGAGTCTTCTGTTAATTTGATAACTTGGTGACCCCAGACGTAAACAAGGAATCGGCATTTAAAGAAAACATCCATTGAAAGGATACTGAATTACTGTTGTGCAATAAAGGATCAGTAAGGGTGTGTCAAGACCACGAGACACGTGGATCTTCACTTTACTTATTAACATCCAATTAAAAATATACATTGTTATTCAATTATTAAATATGCATCATATAAAGACTATACATACCAAAACATCACATTTTCCAAAATAGAAGTTACGTTTTCCAAAAAGTAATTTGTGCATATATATATATATATATATATATACACACACACACACACACACACATATATATATATATATATATATATATATATA
>JAODKM010000039.1:4620086-4652797 GCA_026780845.1 Petrocephalus sullivani
CCTAGGGCCCTCCATTGGAAGCATATACACTCACACTGACCCATGTACCCTAGGGCCCTCCATTGGAAGCATATACAGACCCACCATACCACAAAGTCCAAAGTATGTGGAGAGAAATTCCTCCAGTTTATCCACTCCCCGCCCCCACTGCCCCTAGTGGCACATTCCCCATCTGTCCTGCTATTGCAGGGTTCCCAAACAAGCACACATCCCGGGTCAGAGGCCCAGATGGGCCCAGCCATCTACAGAGGCATTGTTACCGCTCACGGGCAAGTTAATAATCTGAAATGTATTTTTTCAGCTGCTCAGTGATCATTAAACCTTAAGCCCCATTAAAATGGCCTAATTTCCTTGAAACACTCCTGATGGCAGGACACAGTGAACACTTACCCTTCCATGTAGCTTTTGTATGTCTGAGAGCCGCCGTCTTCTTGCATGAGTGGCAACGAGGCCGTTTTGAACAAAGCACATCCACTGTGATGCGACCAGCACCAAATCTGAGTGGAATTAAGAGAAACACAACACATAGCATAAATTAAATTACGTCAATGCTTCCCATCTTAGAGTTCAAGGCATGGAATGATGAATGTTTAGCATGTTCCAGCTTGGCTTTGCTGTCGGTTCACATTCACTCTCCTCGTCACCACTATCACCGCCACCACATTGCAGCATTTTCATCATTTGGCACATTTTGAACACAGCTTGACATATTTCACACAGCTGAAACACTCCTCCCCCCAGACATTTTTTCCCCTCTGTATGACAGACAGATGGAGGGCAAAACAGCACAAACAACCCTAAAAATACCAACCGGTATTCCTTTCCCATCAAATTTTGTTAAATCCTCCTCAGAAACATGTGTGGGGACGACGAAAAACTGAGGCAGCCTGCGGAGGAGAAAATCCACGGACAACATTGTTAACATTCTAATTTTATGGTCAAAGCAGCAATTCCTTCCACATTCATACAGATAAATATTTGTATTATTTATTCATTTAGAAGTTACACACCTTGGCCACTGACCATGTATAAACTGCAGGCCTACCTTTCCACAACCTAACCCTAACAATTCAGGAGCTCTATAGAACAGCATAACAATTTGCCAGCTCTCACCATGTTTACGCTCACGTTACTCAAGCACGTTACTCGGCTGCGGCGTCAACGCGGGGCTAAACTCAACTGCTTATCGGCTACGCACCTGTCCCTCTCAACCCATTATGATTTATAAGATATTTATTTTATAATTTTGTATATTATACAATGTTCCAAAACTGACGACATGGGTTTGACAATCTACCAAACGAAACTTTTTTTGTCAGAAACAATTCAAAACTAGATCCAAAGATGTCAAACTCCTGAAAGGCAAGGCGAGAATGCTCCTTAAAACTCTAAGTCTAAAGTCTAAAATGCGTCGACTTACTTTGGAGAGAAGCTGAAACTTGCGTTGACTGAAAGCAGCTTAGCGTTCCCTTTGGTCCGTTTTATCTCCTGGGCCCAGTCCTCCCAGACGTCAAACATTACAGTCTTTGGTTTCATTTGGTTCTCTAAAATTAAAGGAAATAATCATGGCATACCAATATAGTGCTAATATGAGATATACACACATATATAAGAACAGTGAATGCATTGAGGCCTTCTAATTGTGCTGGCCTTTATTCAGAAGTAACTAGCAAAGCTATGTAAATAACAGCTCAGTCATTGCTTTAAAATAGCACCAGGGCTAGAAGATGAACAAATGCAACAAGAAAATAATCACAGCTCGCTCACAGGGCCTTGCGGCATTTCGGAAGCCTAGAGACAGTCAAACTACGCTTGATCCTTTGACCTGGACTCTGCAGCTGGGCAGACACTTCAGAATCAAAAAAAGAAGTGAAAAGCCTATCGCAAGTTTTGCAAAGAAGAAGCTTTTTAGAACGTATTTTTACCATTTACGGGGCCTGTTATATTAGATAAAATGCACTAATCGCGGGGGGAGATTCTGTTTAAAAGCAGGGGCAAGAAGCTCTGCAAGCAGGAAGACAAACGTATTCTAAATGCAGCAGCTACATGCAGCAGTTACAATAAAAGCAAATACTGACCCTTATGTAAAGGCTGCCTTTCGCCGTAGGAGAACGCAAACACACATTTCAGTGACTTGGGTTCAAGGCAGTGGCGGACAATCCCTTGAAAAATCTGTGGGGGGAGTAAAATAAAATAAAATCAGAATACTTTAAAGGACGCAGGAACATTTAGTCACAGATGAAGCCGGGGCGGGGGGGTCGCTCCCCTAGCCGGCCGGTCTCCTGCCTTTTTGGCGTCCTCCTCTTTGGCGTACGCCAGTGAAAAGTGGAAGACCCTGAGATCCTTGCAGCAGACAATGATCTTGGAGGGGTACTTGTTCTTCACAGAGCTGCTTACTATAAGCTTCTTTTTGTCATCGAAGCCTGAGGAAAGGCAGACACAATCGCATACCATACATGCACCGTCCATAACGGGTTATCCAGTACAAGGTCATGGTGAACCTGCAGGCTTTACAAGGAAGCAGACCAGAGACAGCCTAGACAGCGTGCCTGTCCATCTTAAGGTCATATACGATCACATATCAAATATGTCTCTAATGTTTCCTGCACATGTTCTTAATCACCAACGCTACATTAATTTTACACAAGGCTGCGTGTCGACTTGCAATCAGCCGTACCTCCATAGATGTGATCAACACATGTCAGAGGAATGTCATTGTCTCCATACAGTTTATTCTTGAATAGCTGGGCCTGAAATATATAACAGGATTTAGGATTTATTATTATTAACCAGGTCGGGTTAACCAGGCATTACAAACCATTTCCGAACTATTTCCAACTGCAGGGCTCAGAACGTGTCCAAAATTGTTTAACTGGTTCCCACAGCCAATACAGCCAAGAGTTAAACAAAAGGAATGTGGGTAACAGTTCCCATCATGCAACACTGCTCTCTGTACCACTGGCACATCAATAAAAACCCTTTATCTGGACATCTGATGGCAGAACACTGAAGGAAAAACTGAGCCGGTCTGCTGAGCAGCTTTCAAAAAACGAAGGACCAGCCAAGGTTTCACCCGACGCGTAATAAACATCTATTTAATTGTCTGATTTGACCTTCTACCCAAAGCTCAGCTGGTGACACAATGGGAAAAGAAAAGATGGCAGAATCAACATGATTAATTAAACTAGTCTTTAGCATTAGATCAAATTATTTATATTGAAATGAACAGCATATCAGACGTAGGGGTCAGGTGCTCTTTAACATATCTGGTACTTCACCATTCACAACTGGTGAACCTTAATACTACTGTAAATAAAAAATAAACTGCTAATTTAGTGATTGTGTTCCTGCCACACCTTCCTTTTAGAGTACTATTCTGCTGCTTTTCCCAAGCATTTGGCCCTTCGACATGTTTATGTAACGAATCCTATTACCAAGGCTCCATGATTTGTTAAATTTAGCTGGAGCTTTATAATAATAATAATAATAATAATTGATACTTTATTTATCCCCGTGGGGCAATTCTTTTTTCACCTGCCCCAACCTTGCTCTCCATGAGAGTAAGCTTGGCCGTGAAGGGCAGCCACTTGTGCAGCGCCCAGGGAGCTGGGGGTTAAGGGCCTTGCTCAAGGGCCCACAGACAGCCGGAGGCTGGGCTTGAACCGGCAACCTTCCCATCACAGGCACAGAGCTTTTATGAATATGATTCTGAATTATGATTATGAATAACACCTGTGATTATGCTCACTGGGACAGCATCAATTCCACCTTTGGTGAATTTGCTGCAAACGGAATTCGTGAGTGGCCCGGGAATATTTAGTGCCACAGTTCCTGCACCAGTGAAGGATCCGTAGTGTGTGCAGAGAGAAAACTCAAGCTGAATAAAACAAACTGAAGCACCGGGCATGGCATCAAGGCCCCATTGGAAGCAATACTTAAAAACCCTCTATCAGTCACCATTAAAAGTACAGGGGCCACCCCAGGTGCCCACCCCAAGCGCCCACCCCAAGCGCCCACCCTAGGCGCCCACGCCGCCGAGGCGGGACCCACCGCCTCCTCGTCGGAAGGGGCCTCGTCGCTGGCGAAGGAGACCCGGAAGTTGGTGCAAAGCAGCGTGCCGTAAACCCCCCGCTGGGAGAGGTCATCCTGCGTGCACTTCAGAACGGGCCCCGCGCTGCAGAAGATCACCTCCCCTGGGGATCAGGGGATTGTGAGAGATGCGGAACGTAACCAGATTCCCCGAAAGCCAAAACGAATCAAAATTATATTTCATTTTAGATTCTTACAGTTTTATTTTATATACATTTGAGGCAAGAAGAACTAGCAAGGTTTATTTCTAATTCAGAGTTTACCTGGCAACAAGTCAGGATGTTTTTCCTTTCTTGAGCATTCTTCCTTAGTTTGATTTATTTCCTACATATAAAGAAAATAAAAGTGCAGAATTTAATAGTTTAGTGAGTGAGACTCACCCTTAAGTAGATCAACAGCATAAAATCCCTTTAGATCACTTAGCATAGAGCGATAACACAATACATCAGTCAGAATGCAGCAGACTGACAGTGCTGATAAAGGCACATAAAGCCAAAATCATATCCGGCCAGTCACACTGTCACTGCACTGCATGCCCGGGAGCTCTACAGGAGGCCAGTCTTGTTTAAACAGCACTGGGTAAATAAAAGCAGGAACATCCATCCATCCATCCATCCCCAATAGATGTGGGAGTGCAGAGAGCCTGAAACCTATCCTAAGGAGCACTAGAGATAAAGCAGGGAAGACCTTGGGCAGTCCGTCACAGCAGAAAGCGTGCACACGTGTGCGCGCACGCGCACACACACACACACACACACACACACATGCATGCATTGTATTTATATATTTGTGGGGATTGTCCATTCATTTCTATGGGCAAAACCTGAACCCCAGTAACTAAACAAAATACAAAACTTATGTCCGTTTTAGTTTGCCGATTGCAGTCACACATTTTATAAAATTGAGTTTCCCCTTGTGGGGACCAGAGAAGAAGGTCCACATAACGTCAAAATAACAGGTTTTTATCACATTGTGGGGACATCTGGTTGCCCCAATGTAATGTACACATGACCCAGACAAACACAAATACGCACGCACGCACACACATGCACGCACAATATGGAAATATGGAGCCAATGATCCACCTAAACAGGATTGCAAGAACAAATCAAGGTCTTCTGTGGGAATGCAAAGAACATGCAAAGACCTGCAGCAGTGCAGCTCATTATTACGGCTGATGGTAACTGTAACATCAAGGACAGGCACAGCTGAAAAGGCGCCCAGTCTGGTCTATCGCAAAAGGACATTCTGAGAACATCTCACATTGTTTACCTAAATTTACAAAGGGAACTAAGGAATGCTGCATGAAATAAGAATTACATCCAACTGCTAATAATAACATTTGGACCTTCTCACAACTGTAGTTTCTCTAGGCTGCATACATCACAGCATACATCCACAACGAGGCTTGATTTGCCATCTTTAATTACTGAGCATCTTTACACTCACACATTCAAGAGACATGCAGGAACACCCCAGCGCAGTCTGTATATTTATCAGCATGCAGCAAAGTAACATTGCTGTATATAAGTTTCAAATACACAACTTCCAGCAACATACTAACATATGATCCAAAGTAAACACAGGGCTAGTTTATAGTCACTAACACAAAGCATTACTGCACCACTGTGGATTCTGAGCAGAGCATGGGGCACGGCTATTTTTAATTACAACACCACGTCCCTTGATGCCTCACACCTCAAATGCAAGCTGCGAAGCAATTTCTACAGCTGAGTAATGTGCTGATTTAAAGGCATGCAGTTCTGAATGTTTAAGGCAACATTTCTGAATGCAAACTGCATGCCCATTTTGAAATTAGAGTTTCAAAAACTGACCTTATCTGAATAATATTTTGTGAGAACTTCTAATAAATGGGACGTTAATGTGCTTCAGACCGTGACCTCACTGCACAATCATTCAAGAACTGACACCCTTTATAACCATAAAAGAAGCTGAAGGAAGATTGTTTTTAGGTCAATAGCAGCTGTTTAAGTTGATGAAATTATCAGTTGGAAATAAAATAACGTTATATCCATCATCATCTGTTACTTATCTAAAGATTCTTGCAATGCAAGTGAAGATCTGACCAATTTTTACAGCTGTCTGTTGGGACTGAAGTATTTACATTACAGGAACTTAATTAGATGCTTTTATTAAAGTGATGTTTTTTGAGAATGCAGGTTTAGCCAGGCCATGGAGCTATTGGGAGTTCAGAGCTTTGCTCAAGTCCCCAGTAATGAAATCAGTCTGCCAACACCGGCATTAGTCACCGGTTACTGCTGGAGTGCCGTAGAACGGGCCACCCACCCCAGCTGGCACTGCCACACACACACATTTCAGTGACTTGTGCCCCCACTCCTGCCCGTGTTTATGTGACAGCTGCTAGGTGTGAATGCTGTGGGATGTGAGCGCTGTCCCCTGCATCGGGTGCCACTTAGACACTACGGGGGGGGACTTTGGGGAAAGTAAAAGACAGCCATCACTCCTTTTGTAACCTGGCTATGCTCTCACAAAATACCAATAACATAAAACAAAATATAATCACTATTAAATAAAAACGTCAATGACATTCAAAGAAAAATAAACAGAAATGTTAGTTTACTTAATAGTCATATACTGAACTCTTTAATAGTGTTTTGCAGGTTAAATGCCAATTTGTTAACATGGGAAACCGTAGACCTGCTGCCAACTGCTCTTTAGAAAATAACACTGTCTGAGGATCCTAAAACGGCACGCTTTAAACAACCAAAGCCGGCCGCTAACAGTGAAAACTCCCAGCCTTGGCTTCCACTCACGGAGGCCAATTACTACTGAGCCACACTTGTCAGGCTAATGAAGACCAACTCAGCAAAACAGATCTACGCCCTGCAGTGCCACTGGGCATTTTCTACAGGCTCTCACTGACAAAACCAGTTCCCATCAAATGACCAATTACAGGGAACAGTCCTGACTGAAAAGTGAATACAACCAAGCGGAGAAAGTTATTGTAATGCAGGCCATTGCTTTTATTTGGGTGGGGAGGGGTGGGGGGGTCAACAAAGTTTCGTAACCTAATTTCCATGTAATCACAACAAATTATTGCTATAGACATGCAACTTTTCAAGCTGGGTACATTTTGCAGGGCTGTTCTGCCGGGGTCGCTCCCTTTTTATGGCTCATACTCTGGGGACCCCTTGCAAAGTAAAACAGCTGATGCCCCATGACTTGTGATCTGCTTAAAGCACCCCAAGTTTCTCACTGCGATTTGTCAGCCGCTGCTTATTTCCCTGGGCAAACTGGGACTTTCAGAAGGGACTGTACATGCACGCACACACACACACACACCGATTCAGAAAGGCTTCTGCAATCCTCCTGCTCTGTAACTTCTCCCGATCAGACAGGTCCTGCATTCGGCAGAAGCAGAACTTCTCGCCGAAACAGAACCGGCTGCATTTTCATTAAACTCACACTTAATAAGTGTAGGACGAGCGCTGCCTACACACGCCATACTTCAGACTCTTCACAGCAGCTAAATAAACTCAAACACCTGCCCAAGTTTATTTTGAGCACTTACGACTGAACAGATTTTCGAGGGGGTAAATAAAAAGGTATTGTGGTGATTCTGCCTGCCGAGCCGCGTCCAAACTACAATTCCGGCCATTGTGTCTTTTTCCTCGTTTCCAACTAGCAGCAACCAAGTAGTGATTTCTGAAATAACTAATTTCCGCAGAGTAGTGGCCGGTGCGCCTTAGGATCCGGGCTGCATTAAGCTGATCATAACAAACCAGAACGCCAGCTCGGGGTTTTACACACGATCGCCTCTTTTCAGCCGCACATGCCCCAAAGCAGCTCAAAAACACCTTTATAACGAAGCCCAGATCGTTATTACGTACCTCTGGAGTTACATAGGAGACAAACGACGGTTTAGCAGGCTTCCCCCCGCCGCCGCTCAGGCTGCTTAACATTTCGCCAAAAGTTTACCAAAATCCGGCGCTTTGCGAAAGCGGGGGCAGCCCTGGCCGACACTGGAGCGCACCGCGGTGACAGCTAACCGCGCCCCTTCCGCAAAAGCCGCACCGGCCGCTCTCCGCGAGTGCCCGTGCATCGGCGCCGGGAGCGCGCAGCCACCAGCGCGCCCACCCATTGGCCAGGCGAGCCGTCCGTCAAGCCGCTGTCGCCACCCCCGTCCCGCCGCCCGAAAAGTCACGAAGGGGCTACGGAGCGCACGGCGCGCGCTTCAGTACGCCCGTCGGGAGTGTCGGCCGGTTACTTATAAGCTGATGGAAATTGATCGAGAAAAAAAAATAGTTCTAAAAGCACATGTGAAACGTGAAGTTTTGTATACCTGGAAAAAAGCAATGCCAGAATAATAAAAACCCGATCATTACAGTTTACAAGTTTACAGATGATGATGATGATGATAGTTTTCCTGAATGGAGTGATTGTTAAGAGAGCATTTTTTCGACTAAAACGGTGCATGTAATGTGTGGGCAATGCTCCCTCCCTTGTTGTTGTTGGATTTTGATAGGTGGCCGGGCACACCTTGGGGAGTTGTATATAGACAACTCTTAAAAGTAAATATCAGAATTTTCAGAAATAGTATTTGTAAATTTACTTAAAGACGTTTTATTGTTGAACCAAAAACATTTTTCCGTTGTTCAGAAAATGTTGAATTCGAAATTTTTACTTTTGCGTATCCAGATTAAGGTAAGCTCTATATGTAAATGTATTTGATTTTCTACATTATTCTTACTTATTAGATGTGCAAAACACAAGACGTTTAGTTAGAAAAACATGAAAGGAATTCAAAGGCAAAACCTATTTTCCAGCAAGATTTATGCTGGTACTTTAAAAACTGTACTTGGGAAAGAAATTAAAACGTGTGACTTATTTTTAATATTTTCATTCTTCAGTGACAGATGCAGGGTGAGGATGATCAAATTAAAGTGTGATGGCGACGCGCTCTGGCTGCAAACGACGCGCTGTGACGGACAATTGCAGGAAACAGAGGAATATACTGACACGAGTTTCAGCACAAGTTCCGAAAAACGTGCTTTATTGGTCCACAAGAAAATGCCGTGTTACAACAAAGCAGCACTTCATTGGTCTTATAAAGTGCGTTCCTTATTTAAGCAAAAGCGCAACTGGGAAGCAGCAGAATGAACCCCCCCTTTCCAGGTTTTATTGGTCATGACAGATTGGCGATTGCTCTTCAAAGAGTACATGAAGAAAATACAGAGCAAACTATAGTCAGTGGCCAAGTTGCACGGCAAGGGCGTAGCAGGCCGATCGCGGCTCTCGTTACAGCTTTTACCCATCAGGTTTTGCCCGTGTTTACGCACAGATCCAGCCCAGCAAAGGGAGGATCTTGGCACCCCGCGGATCCTCGGAAGGTGCAGCGCCGCACCGCCTTGGCAAACCCGGGCAAAACGTACACACGTTTTCCGTCAGAGAGCGAACACCCAGGGCTTTCATCGCCTGCCGCGCAAACAAAACAGGAAACACCGCTTCGACCGAAAAGAAGCGGACTAAGTAAGCTTTGCGGACCTGGCTCGTTTCCCCAGAGACTAGTTTTGTTTAGTCACCCCCCCACCGGCCCTATGACTCATACATTTAAAATTAATACCTGGCACGTTACAAATTATATTTAGGGGAAATACATTTCCACTGCTTTCAGGGAGTAACAGACACTATGCATAAATGCAGACTGTTAAAGAGCGAAAAGCACTCGAGTCTCTGATTTACGCCGCTCGAGACGAGGGAGTTATTCGTCCTTAAAGCAGCTCCGACGCTGAAGTTCTGCTAACAGGGGAGGGGATGAAACGCTCGCAAAACACATGCAGTGAGATCAGCCCGGGCTTCCCTTTCCTCCCGCATGTCGGCCGACAGAAGCCGTGCGGAATAACATCCTGCCTGATCGCCGGGGAGAGAGAGGAAGCGCCTTTCCTACCCCGGACTGCAGAATGAATAACTCAGGGACGGCTGTGACTGTGACCGAGATCTGCGGCAGCGATGTGCACGGCATAGCCAAGTTATGCCATGCGTTCCGGCTTTCAAAGGAAATAAAGTGAAAGACATAGGCGTTAATCCAAACAAAGACAGCTTAATCCATTCAAGAACAAAAAATAATAAAAAAAAAAACATTACCCGTCTTTTTCGTTTATATTTTAAACTTCACACAAATCTGCATAAACGAACACCAAAAACATGACAATATTCATCCTTCCAGAAGCGTCAACAATAATGCAAAGACGTAAAATGAAACCAGCTTTAATGTTTTTTTTTTAATCTACCATTAGACATGGCCAGTCATACATTGTACACAATATATAATTAAAATATAGCTTATTTTAAATAAGCAGAAAATGGTGTTTCTCACACTGACTACACACTACCTGCAAATTTGATTAACGGAACAGTAATAAAAGAGTAACTTTTTTCCCTAATCCAAAAACATAACGGATACATTTAGTCACTTGTTTAAATGTTATTGTTTGGGGGAAACACTTTCTTCTCCAAAGAACAAAAAAAAAGCACCAAGACTGCTGGAGAGCCTGGGAGACTTATCACATCATTATGGGTTTTCTTAAGCTTATGATCAAAACCGTTCCCTCTAAGGGTGAGAAGTCAAGGTCACAGGTTAGAGAAGTCAAAAAGCAAAAGGGGAAGGCGAAATGGAAGCCACAGCAGAATCCTGACACTGGTCAGCAGTTACTAGGGGACTGGCTGAGAGACTGAGGACTGGACAGGGTTAGTGTAAGGGAGGGGGAGCGGCGCCACGTCTCAGAAGGGCTCAGGGTCCTTCTTGTCCTTCTTCCCTTCCCTCTCGGAGCTGTCCGTGCCCTCGCTGGTGTCCCGTCGCCGCTTGCGGTTGTTGTGGATGTTGAAGCGGGGGTTCATCTGGGGGAGGGGGTCCACACCCAGAACCTTGTGGATCTGCCGGAAAGCCAGCAACCTCAGGGCGCACTGAGGGGAAGCAATATTAAGGGTTAGGGACGCAGCCCGGGGAGAACTCGGCAAACGTCGGAGAGAGCGCGCGGCTTGGCCGTCTTCATCGGGGGAAATCCGAGGGGGGATCGAGCTACTGTTTGGATTTTACAAGGAAGTCCCCAGAAAAGCAGAAATGCAAGTGAAAGTGAGCGTGAGGGTGTGGGCGTGCATCAGGAGCACCTGAGCGCTATGAGAGTGAGCGTGAGGGTGTGGGCGTGCATCAGGAGCACCTGAGCGCTGTGAGAGTGAGCGTGAGTGTGTGGGCGTGCATCAGGAGCACCTGAGCACTGTGAGTGTGAGCGTGAGGGTGTGGGCGTGCATCAGGAGCACCTGAGCGCTGTGAGGGTGTGGGCGTGCATCAGGAGTACCTGAGCGCTGTGAGAGTGAGCGTGAGGGTGTGGGCGTGCATCAGGAGCACCTGAGCCCTGTGAGTGAGCGTGAGGGTGTGGGCGTGCATCAGGAGCACCTGAGCGCTGGACGTGAGGTCCTCCCTCTGCTGCTCGGACATGGGGCTAAGCGTGTCCGTGGGGTTCCTCTCACATGGATCCAGCAGTCCCGGACCGCCTACATGGGGAACCACTCAATGCTCAGTGCTGCTTATAATTTAGACACCTCAATCCTCAGCATGGCAGGTTAAACATTATACTTTAAATGGTACTTACACATACACAACAAAAATGAATAATCAATACCAGTGCCCATGATACTACTTAATCCCGATTTAAATAAATTTTGGCCATAAATGCAACTTAATATACAGGACATCTGCCATGGATATAGTTATACATAATGGAGAAGATATGAAACCAACTTCCTCAACTCTCCACCACCATGCACAGCACCTACCAGGCCACCGGAGAGCACACACCAACTCCTCCAGGCTCACCTGGTAACAGTATTCCAGAAGCAATGCACTCAAAGACTCTCCTCAGTGCATCTCCAGGGCTCAGAGGTCCTGGGGCACTGCTGATGGCCTTCTCCACAAGCAGCTCCATGGCCTTAAAAGGGACCCCCAAGCAAGGGCAGAGGTTTGGTTTCACCATTGGTAGGAACTAAATCAGTCCTGATCCCCCCTGCCCCCCTAAACACACTGTACTCCCACAATATTGGCAGGGACATGTCCCTACCATCCATACACAAAGTTATAGTCTTGCCTCCAAAAATAAGCCAACAGCTCCCTCAACATCAGGACTTTTACTTTATGGACAGACAGACAAATACTACAAACACACAGCTATAAGAACTAGCCTTGCAAACTCAAGACTTAGTGTTAAACAGACTGGATTTTGAATCGGCTGCAGTTCATTTACATTAAACCACCGGTGATGGGAAACATCCAGTAAAGGCTAACGTTAGCACATTAGCGATGACTCACCCAGCAGGGAAAGGCTGACCAGGTGGGCACTCGCTGGCAGAGGTCACGCAGTATTCGGATGATAATCACACAGGACTGGAGGGCATTAGCTCTGGCCTTGAGCACGACAAAGTAAAATTGTGTCATAAAAGAAAATCAAACTAGCTCATGACACTATTGGAGGAGGGGGGGGGTATTTAAAGAGGTACGACACCACTGCTCAAAATGGAAGCTCACAGCCAATCCAAACAGCAGTATTTTACCTCGTAGCCAATGAGAAGTCATAGTTTGCCAGACATACTGGAGACCATGACCTCAGAGATCAGGAGCTAAACATACAGAAGGACCTCTCCTTTAACTGGCCTCGCATTCTAGGCAAAGGCTAATTAAATCAGATGTCCCTCTTTATCTTTAACCCCCATCGTGGGGAAAAAAAGAAAAAAAAAATCACAAAAAAGGGTTACACTGCAGCCTTATGAAGTAACACAAACTACACTGGAACCATTATTAGACGTTACACAAAATGTCAGTGAAATCTACAACATTACAACTTCAGGCATCCTTGATTTTTTTTTTCCATAGATATAAAAAGGCTTTCTCAGACCAAATCGGCAGTTACGGATGAGCACCTGTGAGGGTCATAAGGCTACAAGAGGCAAGTAAAATGTCCCAAACCTGGAACCACTTAGCGTGGCGTAGAGCAGCCAGAGCGTCAAGGCATTTCTGCCTGTCCAAGAGGTCCACCGGGTCTTTCCCCAAACCCGAGGTTACATCTAAAAACGGATTGAATCATCAAGGGGGAGGGGGGTGAGGAACGGGTGTTTGACCAGGTAGAGGGGACATAAACAAACACAATGCCACGCATGATGAGTGTCAAATGCAGTGACTGCTATGGAAACCAACCGTCCGCAAGTGCCGCTGTCCAGGAGAACTGCTTGCCGTGATATGTCACATTTTTGAGGTCTACTTGAGATCCGCCCAGTGTTCAGACCGCAAGGTAAACGAGCATGAGCAGAGCCCAATCGGCTGGCTGCCTCCAGTCACAGCGCTTTGCATATGAAACCTCAACCAACAGAGCGGCAGTCATGCCAATCCTTAATGTTACATTTGGCTGTGATTGGTAGGTTCGTGTAAATATGGTGCCCATTTCGCTCGGCCAAAGAGATCGACAGCTTATGCAGAAGGCTGCTCATTCAGGACTTGTGCCGCCATGAAGGACAGGTGAGAAAGACCTGCATGTTGACAGGAGGATAAAACAAAAACCGAGACCCAGAACACCCAGTGCTATGTGTGGCAAAGTATTTGAAGCAAAACTTGGTCAAAAATCCTTCCAAAGTCCTGTGACTCAACATGTCCCACTGCTTCCTACCTGGTTAGACTAACAGAGTGGAGGGGGAAAAGCCCCCAGACCCCATCCGCACATCACAGCTCCAGTCCCTATACCCTGCCCCCCCCCCCCCCCCCGCCCCACCCATGGACATTCACATTCGGGCACTCTCTTTGTTGCCCATTTTAATTCTCAAGAGCCACATTAGATGGGGTCTTGGTAATTGCTTGGTGTGTCTTTATCACAGTAGTATATTTTATTGACCTGTCCATGGGGAAGGGGACCTAAATACTAAATTTTACTTGGGTTGGCATGTAATGATGACACTGTGCAGGGGAGGCAAGTTTCACTCCCTGTGGGTATGTGGGGCGTGAGGCCCTGCCGCAGCAAACCATTTCCCCCCTTCTGTACTTTTATTTGGACAATCCAGTGAAATAATAGCTCATTCTTCACTGAAATGTTGGCATTTCCAAAAAACAAAATCCAAATTACTAATGTTAATTCAAGGACCAATCAGTGGGGCTATTTAAATTGAGATCAACCCCCAAAGCATTTAAAACTAATGGCCCATTTAGGAAAAAATGAGTCACCGAGAAAAGCGAAAAGGAAATTCCCCAGGACACAAAGCAACCGCATCCAGTGGGACTCACACAGCGGAGACATGGCTATGCTGGCTTTGCGGGCAGGAAGGGGAGGACGACTGCGTCCTGTCGCCTGAGAGCAAATGGCGTGCAGAAGGCAGAAGCTGAAGGGCACAAGCCGCATTCCAAGGATGACGTTAAAGGCGGAGCTTAATGCGACCGCCGGCGTGAGCATCTCGGAGTGAACGCAGGCTCACGCACTAAGCCCGGACACTCCAGTAGTGATCTGACACGGGGCACATGCTCCTTCAGATGAACCTCCGTGCACCGTCAGGAAACCCGAAATGACCCGGCAAACGACGGCTGCAAGAGCACATTCACACAGGGCAGACGGAGTTTTATCCATTTTAGATGTAGACCAAGCTGAGAGACGAGGATATAAAGCTTTTCTGAGCCATCAGCAGACGAGAGAGACACCACCACAACAGGACATCAACAAGAAGACATTCATCACTGTTATGACAGACAGATTAACTGGATTTTACACAAGAAACAAAGACGTTTTCCAGACCAGAAGAAACCGCGTATTACTGTGGGAAAAGGGCTGATCTACAGTTGAAACTAGGCATCATAGTTTTTTTTCAGTGTGGTTCAGGTTTCTCTCGAGACTCCTTACACAATACACAAAAGTGTCTAAATTGTCTCACAGGAGACATTACTTCATAAGCTTTACTATATGTTTGGTTTTTAACAAGGAAATCACTCTATTACTGCCATTACTTCATTATACTAGGAAATGTAATTCCCACACGGAGCCTTTCAAACACACAACAGGCCACATAAGCAGTATGCACCATTCCATCCCGTAACCATGGACCACTCTTTCCCAGAAGAGACACTAATAAAAATGACGAGCATTTCCAACCTCCTTGTGGCATGTTCTCCTCCCGGATGATGGGGGATGTTAGCGTGATGGTCACCTGCATCTTCGGCTCCTCGCTGGACGTCAGGATGATGGAGGCTTCCTGGCCGGAGCCCTTCACCTCGTATTTCTCTGGTGTAACAACCTAATGTAAAAGCACAGTGAATAATGGGCATTACAGAGAGCCACAAGGTTGCTGCAGGTTGAATCAACTCTGCAAGATACTGCTGAGGATGATCGGAAAAGGCAGATTTCTGCAGTGTTTATAGTGGCCACTAGGGGTATCTAATCACAAAAACACTCAACCCAGGAAAAACACAAGTACATCATGGATGAATTAATGGTGAAAACTCAATGGCATATGGAGCCCTAGTGACAGCCAGGAGATGGTGCTGCATCAGATTCAGGGCCGCCGTCTGACAGCAGTCACGAGGAGGGCCTGGCTCATACCACAAGCTGCTTGGGCAGCTGCTCCAAAATGCGTCTGAGGAGGTTCCTGCATGGTTTCTCAGAGCAGAGGAGCACCAGGTCCACATTCTTGTCTCCTCGAAGCAGGAGACCTTTGGCCAGCATCCCCACCCTCATCACCCCCTTCAGAGTCCTGGGAGGTAAGGGGGGCAGGGGGTAGGAAAAACAGCCATTTTAAATTGCAGAACACATCGAAAGCCATTCTGAAGAAAACTATGAGAAGCACCAAGATGGCATAGCAGCACATCAGCAGACCTCCTACACCATGAGGTGGAGCTTAGGACAAACATGCAGCTGACCTGTTCCCCTGCATATCCTTCTGCTCCTTGTCTTCATCCTCGCCTTTCTCCTGGTCACCGATGATGTCCGACACCAGTTTTAAGGCTCGCTCTGTGATGGACACGATCTTCTGGATAGCCTGAAGTTCGTCCTCCATGGGGTAGATGTTGGCATGTTTGGTCATGACGTACCGGTCGTCCAGGGAATCGGGGCGATGTATGGGCTGGAACACATCCGAGAGGTTACAAACAATCAAGGGAGGAACGAGGAACATTTTTGGAAGCACATGCACCAGCTGCTCCGGATTCAGGACAACGGTCATTCATTCTCCTTAATGGGACAGGGAGAAAAAAAATAAAAATCAGACCCATTTATCTTAAATGCATTCAATGAGCAAACTGACTTGTATGCTGTTTATTTAGCCTCTGTCGCAATCCGTCTCAGGAGGCATGCTGTATTGGGAGCCTCTCTCTGTCTTTCCAGGATAAACCTAACTAATGCTGTAATACTCACTACAAACACAAGACAAACTGACTGACAATCCATCCATTCCTCAGATAAGGGAGGGAGGGGCACGCTTCTCAGGAGAGGGGGCGAGGAGAACATTTTTCGTGGACAAAAAAAGGTTTTGTAGATTTTGTGGACAAAGTGTTTCTAACAAGTTTTCCACCAAGTCGGGGGTTCGGTCACCGGGGGGGGGAAAATAGACTCCAGAGACTGATAAAACACATTAAATACAATCAGCAAATTCTCTCCAAAGCGCACAAATTAAAGTCCTTATTTCAAAAACATTCTAAGCGATTTACACTGCAGCCCATCACCTCGAGCGGCAGGACCACCGGACGGGAATTCCACAGCTCCCGCGGCCACAGGCTTTACTCCGTTATCGACTGCATTTTTCACATTCAAATCACGGTAAAACACTGAAAGTCGCTGAGAAAGTCGCTTTAAATCTTATGTAATGAAGTCCGACTAACAGGCTTAATTTATCTGATTTCTTATTTGACCTTAAATACACATCCAAGCATCCTCTCTTCCAGTGTTTTACTCAGCCAGCTTCACTGAGTGAAATCTATTAAGATTCACATCCAACAATTACCGGGTGTCGGGAATACAAATGACAATGGAAAATACCAAGACGTTTCTAAATATGCCTGGCTTTTATATTTACTAATGAATAAATAATCCATCCATCCATCCACCATACTCCCTATTCAGGGTCACAGGGGGGCCAGAGCCTATCCCAGAAGTTACAGGTGAAGGCCAGGGAATAACCCACGAGGGGGCGCCAGCCCATCGCAGACAAGCTTTATTCATTTTAAGTTTCTACAACTCATTCGTATCACTTGAGCAACAAAGATCAGCCTTTAAACAACTTAAATACAACAAATTAGAAACTGTGGGACTTCACCAAATGCAATAGATAATCTCTGAACCAGTACAGAATTAAAGCGCTCAGCAGGACGTCCAGGGGCGGGGCCTTACCATGGAGCCCTGGGGCTGAGGGGCCAGCAGCCCGGGTCGCACCCCCAGCAGGCCGGGGGGCCCGGGTGGGCCTTGCGGATATCCCCCCCCGTCGGGCATCCGCCGACACTCCTCCCAGTGATGCTGCTCCTCTTCCACGCGGCGCCAGTACATGTCCTCCTCGTACCGCCTGTGACACGCGTGTGTACACGCGTGCCCGCACACACACACTTCAGTCACTTTCTACCTCTACACTGCACACATGGAAAAAGCGGCTTCCATCATCCTGTCAATATTATACTGCCGATGCTTTCGACATAAACCTCCCATATGAGAGTGGACAGATCGGAGGGCCGTTTTATATGTCATACAGTTCATTTACATTGTTAATTTACCATTAATTTAATTAATTTACCATTTCAGCTGGGGGCTACCTTATCTGTCAGGTTAGGGATGCTCATCAAGTGTGCCCTAATTCAGTTTACCTTATGTATAAAGGAGGTTCACAAACAAATTTCAGCAATTTCTAGACCACCCCTAAGTAACTAAACTCCAAAAAGTGGCTCCAGCTGAAATCTTAAGGAGCATAAAGTTGCCTCCTGTGCCACACCTTGATTCAGAGCAGAGGATGTCCCATAAATCAGGGTGTGTCTCTTTGCTTCAGTCCATCACATAAGCCCACCTCATCTCCATCCGCCACCTCTCCTCCTCCTCCCTGCGCCTCCAGTACTCCTCCTTCTGCATCTGCTTCCTCATCTTCTCCTCCTGGATCTTCCGAGCTCTGATGCTGGGCTTCACCTCCACCTGGAGGTCTGGGTTCACTTTTTTCTGTACAAAAAGCCACACACTGAGCAAACCGTCCAGTGTGACTGAAGCACGAACGCATTTGAGGGGCTCCTAACACACTGTACTGCACCCCCCAGAGCAGCAAGTGGAACAAGAGCTCAGGACAGGCCTGCAGGCCGAAGTTTGCTGGGTCACATCCCAGCAGGGTGGGCGTTGTAGAACTCCTGACCAGACTGACCTGAACTAATCCAAGGGTATAAAACAATTAAACTACCCTGGCTGTGAAATGTGCTTGCTACCGAAGAAGGTCAAACTGTTCTGGGAAACAATGAGTGTCTGTAGCTATATCACCCTGCACTCATCCTACACGCCAGAGTCACTTTCAGTGCTAAACTAAGCGACGTGATGGTAAGCTGGGAACGGCGTGGAGGATGCGGCCTGCTGACCTTGTACTGCAGTCGGTGCCTTCGCCCCTTCAGGTGCATGTCTTTAGCGTTGGGGTCATTGAAGCTGCATTCGCAGAGCTTGCAGTGAAAGCGGATCACTTTGCCTTCATCGTTTCGCACCTGAAAGGTTTACAGACATGGGAGTGGCAGGAGAGAATCCTTTCAGGCACTGTCTGACGGGCCCGAGAGACAAGGAGCAACATCAATGAGCCGGGCTGAGACTCTGGGCCAGCAGATGTTTGACATGACAGCATGGTCACTCAGGGACCCCCAGCACTATGCTAACACCCCCCTGTTCGGCGGCCCTGATGACTGGCGCACCTCCTCTACGTAGTCGTGGCCGACAGGCTGCACGTCATTCTGCAGGGCGCACAGCCCCGGAATCTTAGGGACCTCAGGCTCCACTTGCTGTGCTGGGATGCCCGGCAGTGCCAGCATCTGCTGCACCGAGGTGGCCGGTGGTGACTGCATCTGCTGCTTGGACGCCTCAGCCTTCGTCTCGTCTGCCTTCGCGCTGGAGACTGCCGGCTTGCTGCCTCCTTGAAGCCCAGGGAACACAGTCAGGCTGAGGGTGGAGCTTCAGCCAGAAAAAGCCAAGAGAAGCAATAGCTCGAGGTACTTCACTGCATCCCATCAGAACCCCATCTCCTCACCAAACTCACCAATGAAGTTGATCTTGGGCGCGTTGACCTTAGTGACAGCCACAGCAGAGACGGGCACAGCGCTGGCACCCTTGCTGGCTCCGGTAACCAGTCCAGCAGCGGACAGACCACTGCTGACGATGTTGACGGGTTTCAGGTACGAGGAGGGTGGCACGGAGGAGCCGACAGCAGAAGTGGGGGTGGCCGAGCCACCCACCGTGGTCACGCTGCTCCCGGCAGAGCCTGCCGACCTGCTGGATGCGGTGACGGTGACTGGGGAGCTCTGGGTGACCACGCTGGGCTCCGTGGGGGGAATGGGCTTCCCCAGTTTGGTGTGCAGCTTCACTACCTGCACAACATGCAACATGTCAGAAGGTGGGACGCAACGGGCGAGGCAGAGAAATAGTGACATGTATCCCATGGCAACAGTACACCGCAGAGAACCTGTGTGTTATGCAAGACGGAAAAAATGGATCACATACATGTTTATGTTTATATACACACATATACACACACTATATATATATATATACATACACACACACACATACATACACACATACATATATACACATATACATATATATACACATATATATATACACACACACACACACACACCCACCCATACATATATATGCACACATATAAAGACACACATACATACATACATACATATATACACATATACATATATATATACACACACACACACACCCATACATATATATGCACACATATAAAGACACACATACATACATACATACATACATAGATATATGAAATTAAAAGAACAAAAATGCTGATTAATATCTGATAGTGTGGACAAAGAAGGAATCTTAGGACTAATCTAGGTGGTGTTACAGCATGTCACAGATCAGGGAAAACAGCACAGACAGGCCAGGGCCTCCTAAGCAGGTAACCAGGACACCTCGACATGGTCCCCTGACGGAGAGGCGCCCCTATACCTGATCCTGCAAGGGTGCTATGCCCCGCTCACCTTCTGGTGCTTGGCCCCACGGATGTGGGCAGAGTAGGCATCGGCACCCGTGCATGACACGTCACAGAGCTCACAGCGCAGCTGATTGGGTGCCCCGCGTGCTGGCCCCGCCCCACCACTGGCTCCACCCTGGCCAGCCTTCAGGGCCGCCTCCTTCTTCTTGTGCTTCTGCCCTTCCAGGTGCTCCTTGTAGGTCTGGGTGGGGGGGGGGTCAGAGCCTCTCATGAGGGTTCAGCACTGACTTTGCGATCAGCCACGGCAGACTGGACTGGAGCATAAGTGCTGTATACGCATTTTTGGGTGTGTTTGCTGGCTTTGGAACACTAGGGAATTTCTTAAGCTTATTCACTGTCTCCTGACCCCCCAACCCCCAATATTTTGAAATATTCAAATTTATTCTATATTTACAATATTCTAATATTTATATCATAGCGCATTAAAAGCAGTGGGCAGCCCCACCCCCAAATCAAAACCCCGCCCCCATGCTGAAACCTCCCGGACCTGAGGCCCAGCACAGCTGATCTTGCACACTTCGCAGTAGTGGATCTGGGGCGGCTTGGGCGCCGGCTTGGCCTTCATCTGCTTGTTCTGGAGGGGGCTTTTGCTGGTGAAGGCGCCACTGGCCCAGGTGGTGGCGGCTACAGGCGCGACGACCGGCGGCGGTTGCTGCTGCTGCTGCTGCTGTTGCTGCTGCTGCTGGTAGTAGGACGAGGCGGCGGAGTAGACGGCAGCTTCATAGCCCGAGTATGACGACCCTGCCGGCAGGTGGGCGGGAGGCACAGCGAGCCGGTGAACACGCGAATTTCCATGGCGACAGACCGACAGCGCCAAGGTGGCCATATTGTGGGGTGTGTGCGTGTGTGTGTATATATACAGTCAGGTCCATAAATATTGGGACATCGACACGATGCCAATCTTTTTGGCTCTATATTCCACCACAGTGGATTTGAAATGAAACGAACAAGATGTGCTTTAACTGCAGACTTTCAGCTTTAACCTGAGGGCATTTACATACAAATCAGGGGAGCGGTGTACGAATTACAATGGTTTGTATATGTGCCTCCCACTTTTTAAGGGACCAAAAGTAATGGGACTTCACCAGAATACCACAAGGTGTAAACCATTGGTGAGCCTCAAAAAACAGATGATGCAATGGCCATGGATCAACTTATACCAGAGTGATGGGAAGAGAAGAGCATGGAGACGGAAAGGAACTGCTCATGATCCGAAACAGACCACCTCATCAGCATGGTGGTGGTAGTGCCATGGCGGGGGCATGTATGGCTGCAATGGAACTGGTTCCTTTGGATTTATTGATGATGTGACTGCTGACAAAAACAGCTGGATGAATTCTGAACTTTTTCGGGCAATATTATCCGCTCATATTCAGCCAAATGCTTCAGAACTCATTGGACGGCGTGTGTATATATACACAAACACCAAAGATACATGCACAAGCCTACCAGAAACGCCAGTCTGTGAGGTCATGTGACTGACGTCAAAGCCCCACCCCATTCCAATAAGGAGTGTTTTTATAGTTCATGAAAGGAGACCCCCCCCTCGTAATAAAGCACCCCAAATGAGAAACTGGATAGATTACACAGGTTCCCGACCGGAATGGGACCTGTGGTGGAAATCAGATACTGCTTTTTCAGGCTGCAGCACCTACCAGTAACTCCCCACTGTGCATAATGACACCATACTGAGCACATTTCCACCCACGTTTGACCAGCTCAGTGCAGGCTGGCAGTAACCTGGAGCACCAGCCTGCACAGCTGGAGCCCGAAGGCTCTCTCTGGAGGCTGCCCGTCACGTCGCCTGTCCAATGAGGTTACCATAGCGACGCAGCCCTTCACTCAAGAGGACCCGAATGTGTGGTCTATCACCTGCTGGCTGCTTACCCGAGTATGTGACGGCATTGGTGCTGTAGGTGGCGCTCTGGGAGTAAGATGGGACCACAGAGGCGGCGGCTGCTGCCGGCTGCACCGCAGAGGACACTGGGTAAACTGGGAAGGTGGTCGTGGCGGGACAGGGAGCAGCTGGCTTTATGGCGGTCACCTGGCGGGTCTGCTGTGCCTGCGTGTACTGCGTGGCGGCCTGGCTGTAGCATGCCTTAGGGACTGCCATAGAGATACATATCATCAGTTCCTCATGAGTTCCGTCTGCCCATTACACTGCTAGCACAGTAGCATTTCCAGCAGCACGTTATGAAGGACCCCAGGGCTGCCCTTGCTGCCTGACAATCTCCATTTTCACTCCGTCGAGCCATAGAGACCGTAAGCAAACTGCATCCTCATGCACACTACAGCAATACATTTTCAGCCCTCCTTCGTCGTTATTAACTGACCGCCAACTAAGGTGACACCGATTAAATTCGAACACCCCGGCCAAGGGAGGCTCCCCCAGGCACACTGGCGAGTACCTGTCTGGTAGTAAGATTCGGCCACTGCGGGTTGGGACTGCGGCACAGCTGGTGTGGCTGTAGGCTGCTGGTAGTACTGTTTACTGTCATAGGCCACAGCTGCGGCAGTGGACCTCACATACGAGTATGAGTCCTGCAGGGGAGGCCAGTCAGTCATTCATTACCAGGGTTCTCTGTGTGACCATAGAACACACATGCCTCCCAAAAGCTTCTGGGAAATGTAGTTTACCTGGTAGTTTTGTGAGGTCACAGGTGGAGGAGGAGGCGGGACTTCCGGCTGCCTCTGGGCATAGCTGAAGTCGGCAGCGGCGTGGGCCGGCTGGTAGCCTCCATATGCAGCTGCGGTCAGTGGGGCCGGCCGAGCTACTGCCACAGTGGCAACGGCGGGGGCGTAGGCAGCGGCTACTGTGGGTGCAGCGACGGGTGCCTGCCGCACGGTGTAGCTGGCCACCGTGGTTGGGTGGGTGTAGGCCACGCCGGCCGCCGGCTGGTGACTGAGTGTGGGAAAGGAAGGAAAGGACAGGGAGAGTCAGTCAACACAGCAGCGGGGAGCACAGCGCTAAGCCAGCTGACTCTATACCATCCTTTGAAGATACAGGAAATAAAAAAAAAATACATTTTCATCCATCATCCAACCACCTACCCTGGTGTCTATTGCAGGCAGCACAGAGGAATACTGGGGTAACACTTCTGACAGGATGCCCGTTCATTGCAAAGCAGTTACATGCATCACTTGTAAACAGTCATACACTGCACACAATTTAGAGACGCCAATAAGCCTACCAGGTCTTTGGAAACCAAAAGGATGCAGGAAGAACATGAAAAAGCACATACACAAAAAAAGGATTTGAACAACTGGGAGGTATCTGGCAGAAGTGTCAGCCACTGACAAACCTTTACATGCATGGCTAACTGAACACCTATCTAATGCCTGGCCCAATCACTGCACTTTCCTCTAGAAATAGGAGCCCACAAGCAGAAAGGCATCTAAAAGAAGAGTAACTTCCAAAGTAGTTTCCCCTGGACATTCTGTTTTAAAAAGAATAAACCTTAAAAGGAGTTCATAGACCACATAAGCTGATGGAGACAGTCATGCCCTCTGTTCACAAGATCACAGTATGAAGGAGTATGATTTAAATAAAGATTAAAAAGTGAAAGAGGCAAGTCTGCCAGGGCTCTAAAGTGAAATGTACACAGTAGAGGTCGACCGATATATATCGGGCCGATATTTGGCATTTTTTTATGTATCGGCATTGGCCGATATCCGAGTGTAGGACGCCGATTTACAGATTTACATTTAATGTAACTAGATATGTAAAAGATAGATTTATTTTCGTGTCTGCTCAGGTTTTGCTCGCCTGCTTCTCTCTCTTTTCCCCGGACTTTTGCATAACTTCTTAGTTGCCACCGGTGGAATTTTTCGGATATTGTTTTTATTTTATTTATATTCGTCAGACGCAAAATGTTTAATGTCACTGGCAGTATCATACTTAAGGGGATAACTTTAGGTGTTTTGTGCAACCGGCCCCTGACCTCCATATTTAACTGATTTGCTATGAAGTGTTGCTTTGAAAGAACGCAAATAGCCTACAGAACAGTCGGGAACAGGTGTAACGATAGCGAGCTGTCAACCAGCTCTACACGGTGAAGCGTATAATGTGCTGGTAATTTTTTGTCAGGACATTATCAGTTTTCTGACGGATTTTTTTTGTTAAATTTACAGACGACATTAGCAGATGTACTTGCTCCCACAATGCAACGCAAAATTCAAATTAAAGGGTAAAACGCCTGTGAAAAAGTATACGGAAAATTCCTTCATATTGACACGACACAGAGAACTCTGTTTTTACGGACTTTTCTTACAGTGTAGCTTACAGGTAAAGTTAAGGATGGGTATTAAAACCATCACTGACAGAGAAGTTTCGTACGTTTAACTGTATATTTTTTGTTTATACGTAGGGTGACCAGGTAATCCATGTCATCCCAGAAACTTTGAACTAGGATTTGTAAACTACCATTTCAATTAAAACGACCTGGATTTCACTTAAGTGCTGCATTCTTGCTGTGTGCTGATTGGTCTCCTATAATCATACGTGTCACTAATGTTAATGTGAAACAGCTGGATGAGTCTTTCAACCAAGAAAACAAACCAGTCAAAGCACAAGAAGAAATTAGCTATTAGCCAAGCAAAGGAGCCTTTCAGGTTTAAAGTAGCTCATAAAACCTGAAGTAGCACAAAGTGTCCAGGATGACATGGATTATCTGGTCACCCTATTTATATCAAATTATCACCCCCCCAAAAAAAAATAATAAAATCGACAGCATATATCAGCCATCGGCTGACCCTGACTTCTAAATATCGGCTACAGAAAAACCCATATTGGTCGACCTCTAACAGTACTCTAACTTTGGCTTGAGCATTAGGTGAACTCCATCATACGTTTGCCTTGGAAACCCTACCCAGGTGGATCACAGTTCACACAACGTCATATTACTAAAACAACATTGATTCTGCCAATTACGTTTGAAGCGTATGGTCAGGAGCCAGTTAAAGGATCTACTGTTGTAGGCATATAATGACATTTAAATTTGTAGTCCTCCAATATAAAGACAACCTCAAATTAGTAGATGTGATCATTTTGGGGAAAAAACCCAGGAGAAAATGTCAGAACTAGCATTCATTAAAGTAAATGGACACTTCTGTCAGGGAACACAGCAGCCAGAACCCAGCAGGGCTCTTCAGATTAATTACATGTTAATTAATATCATCTTTGCCGTTAGTCACCGCACACAACATGTCTGGCAACCTGCGGCAGCCAGCTTCAGACAGAGGTCTGCCTCAGCTTAGCCTGGGTAACCGAAGGCACACAATCAGGTGAAGGTACTTCGCTGCACATTTTAAAATAACGCACATGCAACAAAACCATTATACCGAAGTGAACAGATAATGGCACAAAAATGTGGTGGATATGAGACGGAGAGACTTTTATAGTGTATATTGTAATGCAATGTGACGGTAATATCAACACCTATATGTATGACTGTTTTATAGAACATTCTATAAAGTACCTTTGTATTGGGCAATTCCAGCATTACGGAGGCAATATTTAGGCTCATACTGTCAAACAAAATGCCACAGAGAATGGACACGCTTTGTATCAATGAGTCAATTTGCATACCTTTTCATGTAAGCTCTCGGCTACAATCAAATATTAATTTACATGTTACAGCTACACAGCACTTTATCAGCATTTTGAATGTGACAGATGGACCATTGCATTATATAAACATCAGAAAATCTTGTTTACCGGTGTTAAGAAACAGACTGACTGGATCCTGCAAGCATCTTCCTAGGCTATGTTTTGTTGCCAAGGAAACCTCTTGACAGAGATATAACCATGTCAGAAGGACCTTAAAATAACATTCCCAGTCCTGCACTGAAAAATGCTGATTCACCCAAAAATGTGATAGTGCTTCAACTTTCCTGGCTACAACACAATTTTCTGGTTACTGAAGACACCTTTTGACCAAGGAGTCTTAACATTACAGTACAAGCCCACACAAAGACTTCAAAACTAGATTTCCACAAAAATATTGGGTCATTCTGACTCAAGTCAACAAATGGTCCATGCTTGACCATCTCAGAAAATAACCATTTTGTTTGCCCCTGGGACAATATAAAAAAATGCATAATTTCTCTGGCCTACCTCGTACAGTTTAGAGTTACACTGGATTGAAATTCAATGAGATTTTTCCTTCATTAGCAAAAATGCCTTGTCTGCCATTTTCAGATACCTATATCTTTTCAACGGTAACACCTAGGCACTTGGAAAAAAAAATGTGGATATACAAGTCAACGCCATAATTCTAAATATGTATTTAACATTTAGCATGTACACAACTTAAAAATATATTTCTCTAATCAGTCAAGAGACTCAGAATGTCACTTTCATTGTGTCATTTGAAAGTCCTAGGTTCCCTTTACAACATAAAAAAGCAGAATGGTGTTTTCAGTATCTTATTGAGCTTCAAATTTTCAATAAAACAACAAAATTCTTAAACTCAAAACCTTTAAAATAGAAAACACCATTCCGGTTTTCTTAATGTTGTAAAAGGAACCTAGAACTTTCATATTTTTACTGTCCCTTGAGATTCTGGGCTTCTTGACAGATGAGAATTTATCTTAATTTGGATACATGCTACAACCTAAATAAATACATATTTAGAATTAGGCCAAAGACTAATCCACAATTTTTTTCAGACAAAAAATGCCATTAAATGGTTGAATTCCGAGGTGGTCCAGCATGGATAATAGCAAATATTTGTTAAGTCGAGCTTGATGTTTTTGACCCATCGAAAAGAAAAAATAAAAATAAAAAAAAACAGAATATTTTAGTTTTAGCTGTGAGGGAACAAAAACATGGACCGTCTGTGGGCCCCTGAGGACTGGGTTGGGAAACCCTGTCTTAGAGAACCAATAAACAATTGAACAATTCAGTTCTGTTGGTTCGATTCAAGTCTATTCCGATGGTCTCCTAAAACAAGTTTTGCGCCAGAGGACACAACCAGTCATTCATTACTTATAAGAGGTTAATATAACTAACAAACCTTATAGGTCTTTTTTTTTAATGATGTGATGAGACATGATTTTACATATTTTTGGTAGTCAGCATTTTAAAACTGCAGGTGGCAGTGCTGGAAGAGGTGGAATTAAAAATAAAATAAAAACAAGAGCCAGGCGTTAAGAAATCAGAGTAGTTAGGCGTTTTTCCCAGAGGCATATAACAGCAGTAAAGGAAAATTCCTTACAAAGACCGACACTAACAAAACGGACCGATAAAAAATAAGCAAAATTCCACAACCCTGCCAAGGGCAAAAAATATTATCTTGACCTACAAAATACATGACATTTTGGAATCAATAATCTCTAACATTAGTGCCGCATACACAAGCAAAATATACTGGGACTCTGAGTGGAATCGGCAGAAAGAGGTTCATTCCGCATTAAAAATGTTCTTATTTACACTACAGGCCAAACAAGACTAACCAGCGAGGGGCAAGATTGAACTTGGTGTTTTGTGTTAAGTTCAATCTTGCCAAGGGATTTCCCTTCGTAAGTGTTCTCTGGCCTACCAGCACACTCCTGTCCTCCCCATTTGTTATATGTCAGTACTAGCTGGTTAGTCTTGTGTTCGGCCAGTAGCGTAAAAAAGAACATTTTGCATATGGTTAAAATGTATGGATATCCGAATGCTTACGCAAAATATACTTCAGCAGGACAGCAGATTCAAATCAGAAGGTGAAATTGAATATTTAACGTACATTTTGACTCAAATTTAATACAACTAAACAGGGCGGTTGGTCGGTCAAACTGGGTACCATCTCACACATCTGCAGCCAAATGACATCCTCTGCCCTGAAATTTAACACTTAAACAGAGCACTACGGTTTACTGCTGTCCTGAGATGCGCTTCATTACTACAAAATAAATAAAGGATACATATCAAAACAATTGGTACAAGACAGTCATGACAGGGAGAACTGGAAAACTCACAAATACACAGCTCGGGGAGTTAGAAACCGTACGGAAATATCACTGGCGTACATCTTTATTTCATCCCTGCATATCTCCAGAACAATAAAAAAAAATACCTTCACAATCATATAAACAGAATGCATTTTAGCAAGAAATCACACCAAGCCTCTTCTAATTAATTTCTGTTAAAGGCAAAAACAAATGTTGTATGGATCTGGGCAGATAGTTTTCTCACTTAAAGTTATAGATAGGGCACTAATTTATATGACATTTATAAATAACAGTAATCCTGATTCTGATGCAACGGCAGGCTCCCTGCTATACTAATGGCTCATAGTGTGATACTGATTCACGGCGCAAACGCAGGGCCAGATGGAGCAGAGCGCACGGAAGAGCAGCCAGGGCACATCCGTGGGCTGCGGTAGCTGCGCAGCCGGGCGCGCAGGCGGCGCTCACCTGTACTGCGCAGCAGCGCCGTGCGTGAAGCCGAAGTAGTTGCCGGTGGCCATTTTGGCATCTTCACCTAGCCGGCTGGGCACTGCGGAAAGACGGATGCGGGGAAAATGAGCACCGGGCGACAGAGGCCGGCTGGCCGGCATTGCGGTGCGGGCTCTCGCTCGGCGCACGGCGACGCCTCCCGCAGGATTCGCCTCACCGCCGCTGTCACCCACAAAGCTCAGAACGCGATTTTTTATGTCCGTCTACTTATCATATGCGGGTGGCGCAAACGGGTTTATGTGCATTTAACTCACCGTAGGTGAAAGAGACCACAGGACATATGGGTATCATTGGTTTCCTGCTCTCCAGCGCACTCTGACTCCTAACCTCTTTCTCACTCGCGGCGCGCCGCGGCGTCGCACAAGAAATGGTTCAGCAAGGAATGGCGCGCATGCGCGCTGCGTGTCAGGAGAAAATCTGGGAATTTCAAGATGATTATTTTTTTTTTACCTAGATTCTGTATAGGTTTGTCCGATACAAAACACAAAATTATGTCATATTATATGTCATATTATATCGTGCCTCAATTTTAGATTATTTATGCAAACTAGTGGTGTGCGATAGTGCTAAATTTGATATGATCCAATACCAAGTAAACTCAGGGCCAATATCACCGATACCGATACTGATACTTTTCACTCACAGAAGCAGCTTATGCACTATGTAGGGGACAGCAAGCCATCATCAATATGCTAAATCTGAATTCATTTTCATATGATTCCAAATGATTTTGTGATTTCTGCATTCCACGTTTAATTAGTTCATTATGTGCCTGAAAAACTCAGAACAGAAGTGGCTGTTGGTTGGCTAGAACAAGATCAGTGCAGTGGAGCATAATATTGAACATCTTTTGAATTTCTTCCTGTTCATTATGAACTACATCTCTTTGTCCATTCCCAGGGCAGTATTGGGGTTAAAAACTGCCCTGGACTGGAGTCCCCCACAATGAATTTTGCTGACAGGCCCCATGATAACTTTTGACTGGAAAATACCTGGCATTCCATATGGCTTTGCAGCCCTGTCCCTCTCCAACATATATTTCTTAATCCATATTCTGCTTACTATTACCTACTTATCCCAGTTGGGGTAACAGGGAGCTGGAGCCAGTACCAAACAACATAAGGCTCAAGGCTGGGGTAGAATGCCAGTCCATCGCAGGGCACATTCAAGCACACATTATGATCAACTTGTATAGGCTACATGACTGACACCTCCATTGTTCTTAATGCTGAAAGAGAAGATATATACAAAATATATTCAGTTAAGTTAAATCAGCAAATTAAGTTATGATTAGGTACTTTACTGAATGAATAATGTATAATATAAAATATAACATAGAATTTTTCTATTTACTATGTTAAATTACCTATGTGCTAATCAATTGTGCTAATGTGCTACTGACAATCAATCTAAAATACTGAGAACGACATGTCATTTATTTTGGCGATACTGTGGAATACCAACAGAAAACTAATACTAGAAATTATAACCTTTTACACGAAATCACTTGATATTAAACACCAGTTCAAGTCAGTTCTTGTGCAGTGCATAGTTTCTTAATCTCTTATTGGCTTATTCCAGGGTGTAAAATCACAAAAATACTTCAAAATTCTCCAAATAATCTTTATTGAACATTATTATACATTTAAAGATTAAACAAGAGACAGAGAAAGAAACAGCCCATTCCATAAATACAGATCTGATGGATAGTTCAGGTCCAGAAAGTAAAATTCCAGACTAAGATTTTGTTTCAGCCAACCAGCTGAGTATAAAGAGTCAAAGAGTACTCAGCTGGTTGGCTGAAACAAAATCTTGGTCTGGATTCTTACGTTCTGGACCCCTGCATAAATACTGTGCATACAGTTAGTTATGTCATTGTAGTAACGCTCACGCTATTAAACAGCAGCAGAACTTTATTTCCCATGAGCCACATAAGACCACGTGACCAAACGTGGCCAATGGCGTCGCTGCTTTGGTAAAGTGGGTTAACGTCTGCGGGAAAGGCTGAGCGCCGCGCGTGAACACCATCTCAGACAGCAGCTCTACTAACTCTCATGTAAGTAGGAGCGGTATCGTATTTTTATTTAAAAATGGTTGTCATTAAGACGACGGTTGAAGTGTGAAAAATCGTGCGAGCCTCTTTAACTAACAGAAGCAGTTAGCAGCTGCAGCACCGCGAGATGCATTTCCGCGGCGTTTGATAAAGATGCGCTCGTCTCCTTTCTGCGTGATTAGATAGGTTAAGCTAGCTTAGCTTAGCTTAGCTTAGCCTAGCCTAGCCTAGCATAACCTGATCAGGAAGAAACCGCTTCCACGCAGCGCCCCGTTTCCTGCTGCCAGTCTACCCTGCCTGACAGACCCCGGGCATCTGCTCACAACTGTGCGGTCAGGCATAAGGGCGGCGAGGCAGCCGGTTAGCGAGGGGCGCCCGCCCGGCCCGGCTCGGCTCGGCTTCGCCGCCCGCCCCTGCGCGTGCCGCCTAGGCCGGCCGCGAATGGCGCAGCACAGAGATCTGCTGCAAAGCTGTGACAAGGGCAGATCCTCGCTTACACGACGTCTCAATGCCAAACTCCCCATTCGAGGATTACCATTATATGCATTGCTTCGATGCAAAATGTCCATTATCCCTTTTTGGCATTATGATTGTCCTTGATAGTAAGATGCTGTGACGAAACAATTTTAGTAGCTGGTTAAGTGACTGGATAAATATGCATTCATGCAGGTGACCGACAGATATTTGATGCAACTGGATTCAGTTTACATGTATGCACTATAGAAAAGTGACACCCCCACCCTTTACCTGGATAATTATGTGCCAGTGATGCTACCCATAGTGTAGGGATGGTATTATTTTTTTTTTTATTGTCTCTGACCTATCTTTGTTCAGCTGGTCGGTTTTCACCTTTGAAGGACTCGATCCTTGCAGTATCTTAACCTTTTCAAGACCTTCATGGACTCAGTAGAGTGGAATCATTTTAATTATTTACAAACATTTAATGCCTTCTATACGTTGTCAAGGCTGAAGAGATGCGTCCTGGCTGTGTCGTATCCAGACATGGGAATTCGAGCTAGTGTTCAGAGTCGGGGTGGGAGGGATGAGGGTTCGTTATTTGTTTTCTGGATGGTTTCGCAGTTGGGAAGGTGAATCTTCTAGATGAGGGTAGTAGGTGACCCGTTACCTTGTGTGACTAAGCCATCCTGCCCTGTTTGTTTCAGAATGCCCAAGTCAAAAGAGGTGCTGTCGTCCTCCTCCTCTGGCAGTGACTCAGACAGTGAGGTGGAGACAAAGGTGCGGTTCCTCGTTTCACGCAGGGCTTCACGGGCCCGATCCGTACCTCTGTACAGCCTGCCAATGCCACACCTCTCTTTGCAAGCAAGCTCTTATTTTGGCGCCCCGTGCGATGCCTCGTCACTGTGGGCCGTATGCGCTCTTGCAGGCCAAGAGGAAGGCCCCGGCAGCACAGGAGAAGCCCGCAAAGAAGCAGAAGAGTGGCGAGAGCTCCCGGGCAGGTGGCCCATCCAAAGGCGGCAGGAGCAAGGATGACAACATGTTCCAGGTGTGTGCCCCACAGCTTAGTCTGATTGGGTTCTGCACCCAGAGGGTAGTGGGTTCGAATCCCATGGCAGGCAGCATAATTAAATTTGTTTTGGGCCAATGAGCATGTTGCTTTGGAGAAAAACACAACTGCAGTACGTTTTGTGGGCACTCATGGTCCACTTAAATCAGCACCGTGTTACTTCAGCTTGCGTGGAGTTTCTCTCTGATATGCATGTTTATCTGGAGGAGGCGATGCACATGTAGCTAAAGGGATCCCCCTAGTGCTCATAAGCTTTCCGTAAAACATGTCTCACTGTTCTCATTAGATTTTTAGAAATGTCTCTTAAAGCTGTGCTGAGGCTTTAGCCACTTATTAACCCGGCCCCCCCCC
>JAODKM010000039.1:4654198-4670288 GCA_026780845.1 Petrocephalus sullivani
GGAAAAAAAAAAAAATTTAAAAAAATTTCGTTTGTGTCCTTTGGTTGTATTTTTATAAATTTTCCTTTTCCAAACCCGTTTGGCCCCCCCCCCCCCCCCCCGACTGAGGCAGAGGCCAGATGCTGCTGCCACATGGATAGTAAAATTCAGTGCAGACCCTTAATATGTTGGCAGAAGTTTTCTTTCGGTTGGTAATGGGCATGTTTTTACTGGGATTATGGGCAGAGCACATATTTCATTAGGCCTTTGAATTGCACATGCATTTTTTTATTTGTAAACTTATAGTTTAGTTTGTTCATACATTCTTCACTGCCTGTCTAGGGGTGGGGGTGGGGTGTGGGGGCAGCAGTCTGAGCAGGGATGTCCAGACCTCCCTCCACTAGGTAAGTAGCAAGGTGTTCCCAGACCAGCCAAGAGATATAATCTATCCAGTGTTTCCTGTCTGCCCCAGGGCTTCCTCCTGGTTGGACATGCCCGAAATACCTCCCCAGGGAGGCATGCAGGCAACATCCTAGATAGGTGCCCAAACCACTCCAACTGATTCCTTTCAATGTGGAGGAGCAGTGGCTCTGCTTTGAGCTCATCACCCTCTCTAAGGCAGAATGCAGATGCCCTGCAAAGGAAAGTATTTTCTTGTATCCAGTCTCATTCCTTTGGTCACTACACAGAGCTCATGACCGTAGATCAGGGAAGGAACGTAGATTGACGGGTGAATCTTAAATTATATTCTGCGGACATTAGTTGAGTGCTATTCATTGTCTATTCAGTGTTTTATAATGAAACCGTGGAAATACAAAATACCTGCACAACATAGACTATAAGCAGGCGTTAATATAACGAACATTCTCAGTGTGAACGTTAAAATGTGTGGTAATTTATCATCATAACAGCACGAACATTATTTTTGCGCATTTGCCTGTTATGACAAGAAATTGCCCTGCATTTTACCTTTATACCACAATCCATATACTACCGATTCTCACTGGGTTTTAACTGTATCTGCAGAAATGAACTGATATAAAATTAAAGGAGTAAGTATGTTTGTAGCGGAGTTCCGACCACAAGATGGCAGCCTTTGCGCAGTTTTACTTGTAAGTATTTTAACGCCGGGTGGCGCTATGCGTTTCTTATAACGTAGTTTTTATCTGTTGAGAACGTTCAGAAAAAACAGGAGTCTGTTGACACCAACGGGAGGAAAGTTTTTATTTTATGCCACAGTGTTTTTAGCATGTGTGTCTGGTCATATTTCTCTGAACACGTTCATGCTTATCATTTGATTATAGATGTCTATAAAGTAAGAATTAAAATCATGCTGTAACATTTCAATGATGAGAGGAAGCTCTGTTCCTACTTCCTCTTTCTGTTCTATCTGTGGTTTGGTGTGTTGTGTAGGGTGTAGGCTGTTATATGGGCACTAGTCGTATTAGAGAGACACAACCCTCATATTTGGCTTCACTTCCAGTGTATAATCATTACAATGCATGGAACTGAATTAGAGCATTAGTCCACTGGCTTATTAAAGCAAAATGAAGTGCCATTCTTTTAACAACAATCTAAGCTTAATGAGCAGTGTGGGCTGAAATATCAGTTTGAGGCAAAGTGTCTGTGGTTGTATAAGCTAGGGACTATATCACAAATATGCAGTAAGCCCCTGATATGTCTCAGAGCCTCCTGCAGAGGTCTAGGGAGCCCAAGCATCCTGCAGGCCCCTGAAGAGTAAGGGTCTCGGGCAGAGCACTTCTTGTTTTGAAAGGCAGCATTTCTCAGTAAGAGAACATTTCACCAGAATGGATTTTATGATTGACTGAGCCGTGTGAAGTATTACTGGGCTGGAGGCAAGCAAAAGTGTTCAAATGGCTCAGGTCGCCGATGCCTCCCGTCTTGAGTGCTTCACATCTGCTTCGGTTTGAGCTCTCCAAAGCCCCGCAATCACAGTTGCCCTTTGAAGTCTGTGGTTTTATTTCTTCTTCGTTTTTTTTTTTAAGGCTGCCGTTCATGTCACTGAAAGCCTGGCACGAAACATCTCGTTTTGCTACCTCATCCTCGGCGCTCTGCTTATTTATCAAAAGAGGACGGATTTTAAGGGGCTCTCCATTTGTCCTTCTTCTGAAATGATAAAAATTTCCCAGCTGGCACGTGATGGATTTCTAATCTTTTGAAAGTTTTGCTTCATCGCGGCTCATATAAAACATCCTGGTTCCTGGAAGTATTGCATTCCTTCTTTGAAATGTGGAATGTGTATTGATTATGACCTATTCACAAGGATTCTGTATGACGCATAGGCCATTGGCTGATTGGGTAGGTTCTATAAACCATCGTACCGCGACAACAGGGGCATTGTATCAGAAAATGTAAAACCCTGGGGAGAGTTTAAAAAACATTTTGGACCCGATGGGCTCATTCAGCTCCAACTTGGGCGCATTCAGGCGATATTTTCCACAGCTTATTCAGATAACACATTTTCCATATGAAGCCATTTAGACTATCTTTGGAGGAAAGCCAGCATTGGCGCAAGCCAATTTAGTCCCTTAGAGTATTGCAATCACTATCAAGAAATTTTTAAATTAGTCAAATTATGGATATTAACGTTCCAAGATATGCAAATGCATTTTTTAAACGAAAGTGTAATTACTTTAACATTGCCTCAAAACATACAGCAGTGTAAGGATAGGGTTTAACGAAAAGTTAAACTTACATCAAGGTAATGAAAACAAATATTTGGAGTCTTTATGACAATTTTTAAGTTTATGAATAGTAAAGACTGTATAGTCATCCGGCTTTAGTTATTCAGAAGGAACATGTCCCTAGTTTTATCTGATCAGACAGGAGCCTAGAGCTTAGATGAATTTGAGATGTCAGGGGGAAATTGCAGTGGTGAAATACTGAAATGACTTGTCATGTTGGGGGGGTGATCTCTCAGACCGACCGTCGAGTCGCTGTCTGTCTCGGAAGTATTTAATATCACACTCCAGTTTAATGCAAAAGTGGTGTGGAATTCTCTGAGTCAGGAAGCGATGTCCGTATAACCACATAACACCTGAGTGCGGAATTCCATCCTCTGGGCGGGCTGAGATGTTTGCTCCGCTGCCAGTCGTCCTGTGCCCAATCGCATTCAGCCAAGTGTGTTGAATGGCTCTTTTTGACTGCTTTCAACCAGGTGATGGTGGCAATTCATCATGTTGCAGTTTGCCTAGCAACAGTAACAATTCTAACGGGTAGAATATGGTGGAAAGTGTGTCATTCCTAGATCAAGAGGTCAGTATGAATTGCCATTCTCCCAGCTGAAGCAAGATCTAATGAATGTAAGGTGAAGCCTGAATGCGTGGTGTCGTAGGTGTCGTGTGATCACATTTAGGGTCCTGTGTAATGGGTTGGGGTCATTCTTGGCCAGCCTGGGCCTGTGCTTGGAGCAAGTTGAGGCTCTCAAACACCCCCTGCTGCCTTGCAGCTGTTGACGTTGGCTAAGGTTTGCTGTGGAATGCAGTGGACTGTCAGTTGCACCTCACTCAGCCGGGGTGGGGTCATCTCACCGGACATGCTTTCTGGGGTTACCGGGAAGGGGGGCCCGTAAATCTGCTCGACGAACCAGACACCTTATGTTCATGTGGTGTTAGAATCCAAGGCATCACGAAGGTGAACTTAAGAGAACTTATGAGATTTTTCTAATAATGAGTGAGATCACCGTAGTGTAGGTGTGCATGGCCTTGATTTAACCACAAAAACATGTCAGAAAAATGACTATGGAATGTGCCTGATGTGTTATCAGGAGATTCCAGCAAAATAGTGGTTCTCTCATCCATCCACATGGACCTTGAACAGACAAGTTCTCAGGATCTTTCTAAGAAATCCGACTTGTATATGTCGTTATTTGTCTCGAGGCATTCCTCTTCTCTACTTATTAGCCTGCTGTGGTGAGATCATTTGTGAATTGGTCATACTTTTTAGAACCCATTCCTTAGATTTTACACTGCATTAGATCTCAGACTCAAATACTCATTCCTACTTGTTTTATCTCAATTCACATGCTCAACTTGTTAGCCCAGAATAGCTGTACCATAATATTTACACTCTGTGACTGGTGCATCCCCTATGTTCCCATGGACCCTTGGTTCCAGAATACTCATACTGGGAACTGTGGAGCATGAAAACTATACATCATCATTTCAGACTTCCTTTATTAGCAAATACTTATGAAAACTAAATATGAACTACACATAAAAGCTGAATTTATATATATATATATATATATATATATATATTTGATGTATATTTTTGCCAGCTATACTTGAGTTGTTCAATAGACACTAGAATCTTGTGCAAAGTGTATGCAGCTGTGAATTTTACTGGGCCAGGCCAGGTTAAGTGCCCTGATCAACGGTGCAACACCCACCCACCCATCCCCCCCAACACTTCAGCCAATGAGTCTACATCCGTTGCATAACTATTTCTCAAGGAGCTGCTGCGAGTGTAGGTGGCTTAGTGCTGTAGAGTAGCACTTCCAGGGTTGTGGGCTGGAATCCTGCCCCAGACTCTGTCTGTGTGGAGTTTACGTGTTTTCCCTGCGTCTGTGTGAGTCTCCACTAGATGTCCTGGTTTCCCCTTATGGATTGGACTCACAGAGTTGCCCACAACATGTGAGTGTGTTCTTAGCACTGGACTGCCATCCAATCCAGAACATCATTTGCTCCAAGCTTTCTTGTGATGGGCTCCAGGTTCTCTGCGACTCTGTAAGGGTAAATGCTTATGGATGATTGGTGACCTGTGCGACATTTAGAAAGCAAGAAGCATCTCAAACTCAGACAAGAACCATCAAAGACCCTAAATGAGTTCGGGCTGACAAGAAAAGAAACTGTAGTTTTCTCTAAAACCAATGGCACACTAGAAAATGATAGAAATACACTTTTCGATATTGTTTGTTGTACATTTTTGTGTAAGGTCTATTAATGCATCCAGTAAACAGTATATTATGTAAAATTATAATCATTCCATGCTGTTTTTTTTCAGTAATCCCTTAATGACTTGATAAATCAGATTTGAAAATTGGTTACAAATGTATAAAAACCGCAGCAGTCTTGGGGTTAATTGGGCCCAGGTTGCCTAATCCAAGGCGCATTTCCCGTGTGCTTCTCATCCTGTGTTTTATCAGAAAATCATTGTAAACAGGAAATGTCCCTGAAATTATCCATCAATAAGCATGTATCAGAAAACAGATGAAGCCCATCTGCAAATATACCTTATGCAAAGAAACATACATATCTAGGAATTGAATCCAGATGTATGTCTAGTTATTCATTAATTAGAAGGTTTTATAGGCTTTTCTCCCGTTTTCTTCTTTTATTTATTAGCTTTTTTCAAGCCCCGTTCTTCCTTTGTTGTTCATAAATTATTCTGTTTCAGACGCAATTGTGTTCCCTCCTCATAGCGACATCTCCTGCAAATCACTGCTCATCATGAGGGACGCAGAAAGCCTACAGGGGTCTGTAGAGATGACTCCGCCCTGCTTATTTTGCGGACCAGCACCAGATTCATGTTGAACAGGGGATTTGAACACTTTCAACTAATTTGATTAAGATAGACTCTTCAAGGCAGTATTCCCCAATTCATTCTCCGTGGATCCGCAGACAGCCCGTGTTTTTGCTCTTACCAGGAGTTGCAAGGGAGCAAAAACATGGACCGTCTGTGGGTCCCTGCAAGGACTGAGTCGGTCTGCTTTAGAGTTTCACATGCCCAAGAAAGCCAAACTATTACACAAAGTACCTTATATATAATATATATAAAAGTTTATTCAAAATGCTATAATCCCATCCAGGGTGTCTCATGTGCCCTATATTGCTAGGGATAGGCTCCAAGTCCCATGCTCTCCCCTGTACTGGTTTGGATGCAATGATCAATGGATGGATTTTCAGAATGGTGACATATTTGTACATGAACTACTGCTGAACTGTGTCCATGGCAATGGCTCAGCTCATTAAACCCCAAAAATGCAACAGTTCTTTTAAATACATAGAGAATAGTGTCAACACCAGCTATGCCTGATCTAAAAAAAAACAAACCCAAACCCAAAGAATTGGGTTTCGTACACTATAAAGTCAATACTATACTCTAGATATGATAGGACTGTACAGAACACAAGAACTCTCCACCAATGTCATCGCAGCCCCATAGGATGATCCAGATTCAGTATCTGCAGTGAATTACAGAAAATATATATTCTGCAACAAAGAACAATTTCTAGCAGTAATGTGTGAATACATAAGGATTTTGTGTGGCCTTCAGGATTCCTTAGTTTTAAATCACCTTTCTGAAGAAAGGCTTAATGGTACCTTTTGTCTCTAGCTGAAGAAAAACATTTTCATAATTGACATACACACCCATCAGAGTTAGCCATGAATGCGCTGGATCGTTTTGCTTCAAAACACACATGAGTATGTGACCTGACAAGCAGCGTTCGCAACTTTAATAATGCGCTTTGTGATTTATAGGCAAATAAACTGTAAAAGATCCTCGGTCAAACTCCCAGGATAGACCCCTAATCTGTTCCGTTGGCCATGAACTAGCTGTGTAGATGAGACGCTGTTGTGAAATGCAACTGTTTGTTGTCAGAAGGAAATTAAATGCCTGGATTTCTAATTCATGCATTAGAATTGGTTAAAGATAACATAAGACACATAGTGTTAGACACATAGGCTAAGAGGGAACTGGGTATGTGATCCTGGACTGATAAGGCAGCCTATAGGAACGCTGTTTGGTGTACAGGCGCCGACTTTGCCCCGTGGGGAAATGGTGCGTAATGGGCTAATTGTCGGACCGGGAGATCCGCACAGCTTCACGCTTTCCTGCTGCGGTAACGAGCCTCTCAAACGCAGAGTGCCCCCGGCCAGCATTACTTCTTAGGAGTAAAGTTCCACTTCCCCGTTCCTTAGAAAGTTTAATACATGGAGTGTGTTGGACTGAAATGAAGCCCAAATGACGTGGGAAGAGTTTTAATGTGCACTCCCGGGAGCAAAATCTGAGTCCGGCAGTTAGAGAAACTTTAACTAAATGTTTTGCAGGACAATTTGGAGACATAACCTGGCTTTATATAATTGTTCTGTTCCGAAAATCATTACTTTTACAATGTCGAATTCTTTTTTATTTGTATATTTAAAATGCTTAACTTGTAGTGTAGTGCCTCTGAATTTACCATTTTTACTAATATCCTGTCCTTACAGAGGATTAATGGTTTAACCCACTTTGAGTTCAGACTTTTTCACTTTAATTCCAGTTGCATTTATAATCCTTGTTCAATTCTTAAGTGTTTTGTGAGTGAGGTCAATAATAATAATAATAATAATTATTATTTTTATTATACCATTTAACCATATAGATGCCACTATGCCGGGATGTCTGTGTGTCACAGAGCAGTTTCTCACACTCTCAAACACACGTATTCGGCACAACTTAGTAAAGAATACCAGGTATGCAAAACGTATAAAATATTAGATATTTATTAATTTAAAATAATTAGACTACAAATAGTTCTTGTGTTTTACAGGAGTGCCTTCTTATAACTACTAATGCACATTGATGCATTTCACTGCACTGCACAGCATGAAGATGCTGTTTGTCCAGAGCCCTGGAGTGACCCCTCACCTACTCCAGCCCGGAGGAAATTGCTCATGTTAGTATTACACAGTCACACAGAGACACAAGAAAAGATCATAAGAAATATAAGATATAAGTATATAAAGTATAAACAACTGAAATAAAAATTATAAATGAGAGAAATGAGAGAAAAAAAATAATACTGTGGCATTGCTTGGGGTCCCTGAGCCACGGCGGGTGCATGCCAGCATTTCTGCATGGCTGCCTTGAGCATGGGGCACTTCCTTGTCCTCGCAACATTGGGCTTTGGCTTCTATTAACCCTTGTGTTTTTGCATGGCTGCTCAGTCCTGCTGCCATGGCCCAGTAGAGGGGGGGCGAGGGGGGGGGAGCGTTACCAAGCGTGTTGCATCATGGCAGAGACCCCGGGAGACAAGGGGCACAAGTTGTAGCACGGCTTGGGGACTTTTGACCGTGTTAACAGTTCTGGACATGCAATACCAAACTTTCTGTTGTCTTCATATCCACTATGTAGAACTCAAGCCAAGTCAATGTAGTACTCAATGTAGTACTCAAGCCAAGTCAAGTCAATTCAGAGTTTTATTTTTGCCATACACACTTATGCTCAGTAGAACAATGCATGGCTGCCCATCTCCAAGGCTATGACACAGGTGACATACGCATGAGAGACAAGACATTAGACATTAAACATTAAACACTAATAATAACTTTCTATAGTGTGCAATTGGCAGTTCTTACAGGTAGAGCAAAGTGTCTAACAACAGATAAATATTTACGTGTAAGATGTACATGTGTACGTTGCGAGGCTCCTCCTCCAGTACAAAAATAAAAAATATGCATCTTCATATATCGTTGTGTTTAAATTTGTAGCTTCTATCACTTAGCAAAGCATAAATCTGTACCAAGCATCAGTGTTTTGCTGCTGTCTTCACTCCATTGGATAGCAGTTTATGTAATAATTGCTGAAGCTGTATATCACAGAAACTGGCTACACGAAGGTTTCATTTCAATTGGAGGGATCACGCTAAGATCTACTATCTTATGCTAAGCAGATTCTGGTGTTATTAGCAGATTCTGAGGATGGCAGATCCATCTGGCCTTATGCCAAACCATCTTGGACTCTCTGGGAACCAGTTGGAAATTAATCCACAGGCCAACAAAAAGTTGAGAATGATTCTCTCAGGGTTACAACCATGAAGGTCTACCACTCAATGAAACCTGCTAATGAACCAGTGATAAAAATTAAAAGCTGGTGGCCTGTGTGTCTCTGCCTCAACAACAAAGGCAGCCCTGATTCCTCCCCGATGCTGCATTTTTCCTCCTCATTGACCCTGGCTGGTCCGTGGGGTTGATCGGTGCTAGTTCTTATGAGATGGAACAAGGTCCAGGACTCCGAGCTTATGGATGTCCTGTTTAATTCAATGGGAGCTGAATGGAAACCCTTCGGAATGTGGCCTGTCAAATAAACCCATGATGAATCAACGATCTCTGACCTGGGACACCTTCTGCTTCTCCCCCCCCCCCCATAACTTGAGACTGCCTGACAGGACGGATTTGGGCATCGTGGTCACCAGGAGTCTTTCTACAGACATTCCTGGTCAGAGGGGAGTATTTCTGGATGCAGTCTGTCAGAAGAATTTGGGTTTTATGGCTGATGAGGTCACGTCACTTTTAAATGCCAGTGTTTTCCCAGTTCGTTGGTCTACAATGAATTGTTCTGAGATTTTTTCTTGCAGTGGTTGATTAGGCCATGTCATTGGGCTAAATTATTGAAATTTTACTGGTTTCACCTCCATTAATGAGGTTCTCACAGTATATTATAGACATGTCTCATGTTTCAAGTTGAATTATGTGGGAAAAGTTTGTAGGGCTTATTAAACCTTGTTCTGGAGTTAAGGTCCATTGTGATCGACCTTCCTCCTGTACCTGAACTAAAAATTGGTTCTGACAGGCTAGGCGGGTTCTGAAGAAACTTACTCTTCCATTGGTTTGGGACCAGTGGAGTCCAATCTTGAGAATGATGCATAATAACATTTCAATGGGGAAAATGTCAAAATAAAACTCAGAAGTAATTGAGAACTATTTGCCTGAATATTTATGTAGCCTACATAGAAACCTCTTCTGTGGTACCAATCTTAGTTCAATACTGATAAAGATCGTGACCCACTGGAAAGGTAAGAGTGGCTCAGTAGGGTAAGTCTCTACACCCGTGATCAGAACATTGTTGGTTTGAGCACAGTTGCATGTCTGGGGACCCTTGAACAAGTTGGGGAAGTTGGCTGATTCTGTGCTATGGCCCCCAAGCTATGGAGGCCAAGATGGGGTCAGCAAAGAGAAGCATTCCAATGTAGTTGTGCAAATAATGGATTTGTCATTATCAAAAACAAATATTTCTATGCTTGCCCCTTATTCAAACATATAAGATATAAGATTGTATTAGTGGGAGCCAAAAATATCCCAGGAGACTTGAATGACTCAGCCATTCTAAGCTTGCTTCAGGGTTGGATCCTCAGCTTTTCTGCACATCAGCTGGATGTTATGTCAGAGCCTCCATGACATTCCAGCCCAAGTCCTTCAATGGGGGGGGGGGGCACCCTTTTATCAGTTCCAGCTAATGGCAGTCACTTATCTAAGCGAAAGATAGGTTGTTGCCAGTTCTGTCTTCTATCTAATCATTGGGGAATGATCAAAATATTTGAAATCTCTGGGTAGCTGGATTTACTCAGTTTCGCTTGGCTTCAACTAGGTGGATCATTCTTTTTTTTTAATTAATCAAGCATTCAGTGACCTGCAGGAATCAGAACCGATTGTTACAGTGGAGACAGAGTGCTCTCTCTCACATTTCTATGAAGCCATCAAACACAGCAGTAAAGTTCTTGTCAAAAGTTAAACAGCCAACATTGTGAAACTCCAGCTCAAGGGAGAGAGGGTTTTACAGCACACTGAGTGTCAGTTAAACTTGCCAGGGTGACCTGCTGTGCCATTAACAGGGGAAATAAACTCCATGCTTTGCATGTGACCTCTGAGACAGCGTGACTGAAAAGCAACAGGAAGGAATTATGGTCTTATCTCACTGTCTGATGATTGAGGGGGTGGAGAAGTCGGTTTGAGAGCCAATCACTGCAGAGAGAACGTCCATCCAGAGGAGGACGCAAGGACATGTCACAGCCCAAGTGCCTAACATAAAGAAGAAGTCATTGAATCGTCCCTGTCATCGAGTAGCATGAGCCTGTCTCTTTGGACAATTGAGCCCTCTCCTTAACAAAAAGCAATCTTTCCCCCTTTGGAAATGTAGCCTGCTTTTCTCACCAAATTACACTCTTAGCTAAGTTTTCACAAAGATAACCATGGTACCAAATTGTTGGTACATTTCTTTGCTGGTATTGATAGTGGTAGATCAGTTAGGTTTGTGTTTTAACTTGATGTATGTAATACATTCCTATCCATCGTCTGTCTTGTTCGAAATAAACCGTGAAATGGTAGAATATTCAAATTGGGCCCCGAGACCAAATCTGCTGCAGGATGAACAGTATCGTGAAGACCAATGAATATTTATATTTAACTGGATTTTGTAATTTAATAGGTTATATCGATGAGACAATTTTGCTAAATTATCACAATTGGCTTTGTATCGGCATTGTACAGAAATAGAATGAAAATTGTTTGCACAATACATAATAATAATGCATAATAAAATAACACCTGGAATACTGTATTTCACCGAAAAAATTGCAGTGATATATTTGAACAGTGAACAGTGTACAGGACGTAACAAATTGAATAGAGACTAGAGAAAAGCAATTGTCGTGGATACAAGATGAAGTTTAATTAAAATAACTTCAATATGGAAATTTCTACTTTCATAATACAATATTAACAGTAGAGAATAAAATAATAATACTCTGATTATTGTAGATATAAGGGCAAGACTCTGTCACAATTTGATTTTAACTTCCTTTGAATGTCTGGTGTATTTTTCTTAGTGATACCATGTCTTTTGACGCTTTATTCCCACGGCTCCATTGAGGTGAATGCCTGTGTAATAGTCAGAGGTACACTAGAGAATGTCATCCTCGTATCTCTTGGTACGCTGCCTTGTACACGACTTGTTCTCTGCTTGTGAGTACAGTATACTTTCATCCCTATACAAAATGTTGCATTTTCAGTGTTTCCCTTAGTCCCTTTCATGCTTGTGTCCTCATTCCCACACCGGCAGCTATTTGCTCCAAACGGATACCCTCACTAATGTTCCTCGTGGCCAGCTTCAGCTCGTCACATGCTTGATCCCAGGGAGACTGTCCTGTTCGTCGCTCTAGAAGCCCATAAAGTCACCCTTCACCTTAACCTTGGTTTTTGTTCCACTGTTTGATGCAGGAAAGACCATCTGCTAGCGATTAGCAAAGTCCAGCCGCCGCATTTCAGAGTGCTCCATGCATGGCTACATCTACACACGACAAACATCCTGTCTGTCTCAGAATCTCTCTTCCTTGTATTACTTTATCCACACAGTCGTTCCTGGAATAATGTGAAGCAGTGTTTGTGGCCTCACTGAGCAGACAGATTATTGTACTCCATTTCCCCGTGATGAATAAAGTATCTCTATATCTTTAGGAAGCCCAGTGAACACAGGAAGAACACGCAAATGCCACACACCGGGCTGGGGCCAGAAATCAAACCCAGACCTGCATAAGTGTGAAGTCACGATACCAAGCACAGCCAGCGCATTCAGGGGCACCTGAAGGATTTTATTTCTGGGTATGCACCCCCCAACAAACACACACAGCGACCTGACATAAATTACATTCTTGCCTACCTCTGTTACGCTGATGCTCATTTCCGGTCGCATCAAATTCTTCTAGCACTTTCCCAGTGTTGACTTCGACGTCATGGTGAATGTCCATTAGAGCAAAGCTAGCGAGTTGGCCGTTTGAGAACCTCGCTGAGCTTACTGGCGCAGATTAGTCAAATGATGTTTTTTATTTTATGGAAAACGAAAGACGATCTACGGGCCAGATTTAGTAATGAATTAAAAAGATTTCACAGGCTGGTACTTTAAGACCTCATATAAGTGGTGAACGAGCCGACTAAAACCCTCATCCTCCACTACGGAAAATGGCTGATTGTCAAATGCAATCATCACCATTATTTCAGTAGTTGGGTCTTTAGTTCTGGTGTTGCTAACTTAGGATATAAAATTTGTTTGTTTTCTTCTTCATTATGATGATATGTAATGCTAAACAATAATACAGAGAGGAATATATTATTCAAGAATTGTGAGAGTAAATTGCAATCTTGTTTCCGAGTGAAAACAAAAAGCCCTATTCCGCTTTTTTGTGTGTCTGTTGCAAACAAAATGAGATAAAAAAAAAAACACGTTAAACTAACCAAATAATAACATGTCTAAATGCCAAGGGTAGGCACAGTGCGTACATGCACGCAGCCCATGATGGCATGCCCCTGCTGGTTTGGTCCGTTCTTCCTAAAATTATGCTTGAAAGACACACTTCATGTTCATAATCCACCCTGATTTCCTGCTTCTCCAGAGGCAGCTGATTCTCCAAAAGCAGAGTTTGTGTGCTGTAAGGAGTCGCAAAATCATTTCACAAATACAGGTGAGAGTGAAGCTAAGGGTCAGAGCACAGGGTCACCCATCTGGCACCCCTTGAGCATTTCTTGGAGTAAAGTTCCTTGCTCAAGGGCTCAAATGTGATGCAACTTCTCCATAGAGCATGGGATTTGAACCACCCGCCTTCAGATCTCAGGCACAGAGGCCTAATTCACAGAATCAGCCAGCTTAATTTCCTCTCTGTTTTTCTTTTATGTCTGGGTCTTTCAAACGAAACTTGTTTTTGATTAATTTTGGGGTGTGACTGATGATATTTCTAGGTGGATCATTGCTGACAGTCTTCCTTTTTGGGAGCAAAAGCCAGTACTTGGCTATATATTGTGACCTTTCGCTGTGTTTTTTTGTTGAACAGCAGATGGCGCAGTGGTTAAGGACATATGTTTTTAATGCAAAAAGTGTCAGTTCAAATGCCAGCTGAGCTGTAGTCATTGTACCTTTGAGCTAAAATCAGAAACTATAACTGAGAGACTCATAATGGAAATACTTATTTAATGGCTAGGGGATGGGTGAAATTACTCAGGGTAGGTATCCCGTAAATATAAGGGCTACTCAAATGAATGAATGACATTATTACCGTGTATGTCTCATCAAAACAGAGCTGCAGTAATAACAGGGGATTATGGGTATTATGAAGGAACAGTCCTCATATGTTCTGAATTATCTTTCACTTTTCTTTGCCTGAGCTAAAATGGTGCCACAAAATCAAATACATGGTTTAATCTAGAAGAACAAATCTTACTTTTGTAGCGGAGTTTTTCATGAATTACAGGAAATTATTCTTTATAACATATATTTGATAATCTCGGGTCAACAAGTTAGCAGGTTTTGCATTTTTGTATGTCCAGTGCTGTCCTATGTGCATCCTGCAGTGAAAAGAAAAAGTGGAAATACATACATGCCTGCCAAGAAAAAACCCGTCTGTGTTTGGGGACTGAAGCAACTGCAGGGGAATGAAAAAAACAAAAAAAAAACGGATAGACAGCAATACTGTGGTCTGAGAAACAGTTCTATTATTACATGCCAGAACACCTTAGCTTTATGAATTTCTCAGATTACTCCAGAAAAAGTACATTATTTCACTCTCTTAGAGCACTGAATTGAAACCTATTACAAGCCTTCCCATTTTATAACAATAGGAGGTTCGTTTCCAGTAAACAAAAGAGCCAAGATGTCTGAGGTGTGTTCTGTCAGCACCACATTACCTCCTCGTCTGGCCTCCATCCCAGTCGCAGGTCACTCTGTTTTTCCATGACCCATTCCAGCCTTGTATTATATGAGAAATACTTTAAAATACATGATTATTTTCTGGATGAAATCTTGCGTTACTATTCTGTTTGTAGGTTTCTTCCTGTAGAACTTTGACTAGCTGGGATTCTCTGTAAACCCCTCTTCATGTATCTTGGCCGATTGTCAGCTTTCGACTCACTAGCCGAAACTTTCATGTTATACATTCAATTAAATTCAATTTATCTTTGTATAGCACCTTTCACAACAGAGTTGCCCCAAGGTGCTTTACATGAGTGTGTTGTGACACATCACAACGTCATTAAGACAAACTAGTACAAAAACAGGGAAAATACAAAGAAGAAAAGAAAGAAAAACCCTCTGGAGGTTCCAGGTCAACTGGGTGCCCCCCCACGCTGGGCATGCTAACATTACTGAAAATGTAATATAAAGAAATGTAAGGTGCAAACTGTGATCAAGGTCACACCCAAAGCCCATCAATAAGTCAGTTCTCCATGCTGGCCTGTGTAGGGTGGCAGACTGAGGGCTGCACCCACAATGTTACAGTTTGTAAGTCTCATCCACATGAGACTGAACCAGGACTCCTGTTCAGATGGCGCCCACCATATATATGGACAAATATAATAAATGAATATATACCAGTATACAGTTATCCAGTGTAAAAACAGAAGTCTCAACACATAGCAAAGTAAATTATGTTTAAATGGGTCCTATAAAGCAGCCTTGACCTGTATCCCTTTTACTCTTCTACGTCAACCAACAGCATTTCTTTTGTCAGTTTATGACACTGTTCTTAAAACAGATGGTGAATGTTCATGAACAAAAAAAAAAACCTAAAACCATTTTGGCAAATAGCTGTAAAAACTGAAGCCTGACAACTATTGAAATTACTGTTAATAACTGAAAAGACCCTCATTTTATGTAATTACTCTTAAATAAAATAAACATGTCAAATTATATTTTTAACTTGTGAGCCATTTGTCTGTGTTTTATAACAAAATGAACCAAGTTACAATGATTCTTTGCCATTCTCCTGCATCAATATCCCCATGAGGTTATTTGATCTTAGCCGTGGATTCTGGGAGTTTGTGCAATGTCCCGATTGAAGCTCTCATGTTGTTTACGACAAGAATGCCGATGGAATTTCTAAAAAAATACATTTGAAATAAAAGATGGTGACTTTAGTGGGTGGCAATGGGGGGCACAAGGTCCACCATGATGCCCCAACCCTGCCATCTTTGGTCAGCTGGCTGGTGCCAGATTTTCAGTTCCAGACAAGTCTGCACACACATGTACACACATTTACATGTATGTAACAGTTTTATTACCAAGTAAATAGCCTGTAGGGCTTGCAAATCACCCCAATGCTTTTGATGCAGCTAATTTAGGAATAAATGGAATAATATAGATTTGCTGTAAGATTTCTTGCGTGAGCATGAGCGTCACATCAAATGTGTGAGTGTTGGCAACATAACATAAAATTATTATCAATATTATTTGAACTTTGATTAGTAAACTGTAATGTACACGAGTATGTTTTGATATAGTAAATGAGTTCAATAATAGTTTTGCACGGGTATTCACTGTTGAGGACACTAGTAACTTACCAGTTCCT
>JAODKM010000039.1:4684616-4707073 GCA_026780845.1 Petrocephalus sullivani
CCCTGCCCAGTGACTGACCTGAGATCTGTGAAGGTGTCCTTCAGCTCTGTCTCCATTATACTGGACCCTGCCCAGTGTCTGACCTGAGATCTGTGAAGGCGTCCTTCAGCTCTGTCTCCATTATACCAGCCCCTGCCCAGTGTCTGACCTGAGATCTGTGATGGTGTCCTTCAGCTCTGTCTCCATTATACCGGACCCTGCCCAGTGACTGACCTGAGATCTGTGAAGGTGTTCTTCAGCTCTGTCTCCATTATACCGGACCCTGCCCAGTGACTGACCTGAGATCTGTGAAGGCGTCCTTCAGCTCTATCTCCATTATACCAGACCCTGCCTAGTGCCTGACCTGAGATCTGTGAAGACTTCCTTCAGCTCTGTCTCCATTATACCGGACCCTGCCCAGTGACTGACCTGAGATCTGTGAAGGTGTCCGTCAGCTCTGTCTCCATTATACCAGACCCTGCCCAGTGACTGACCTGAGATCTGTGAAGGCGTCCTTCAGCTCTATCTCCATTATACCAGACCCTGCCTAGTGCCTGACCTGAGATCTGTGAAGACTTCCTTCAGCTCTGTCTCCATTATACCGGACCCTGCCCAGTGACTGACCTGAGATCTGTGAAGGCGTCCTTCAGCTCTGTCTCCATTATACCAGCCCCTGCCCAGTGACTGACCTGAGATCTGTGAAGGTGTCCTTCAGCTCTGTCTCCATTATACCAGCCCCTGCCCAGTGTCTGACCTGAGATCTGTGAAGGTGTCCTTCAGCTCTGTCTCCATTATACCGGACCCTGCACAGTGTCTGACCTGAGATCTGTGAAGGTGTCCTTCAGCTCTGTCTCCATTATACCAGCCCCTGCCCAGTGACTGACCTGAGATCTGTGAAGGGTCCTTCAGCTCTGTCTCCATTATACCAGCCCCTGCCCAGTGTCCGACCTGAGATCTGTGAAGGTGTCCTTCAGCTCTGTCTCCATTATACCGGACCCTGCCCAGTGACTGACTTGAGATGTGTGATGGTGTCCTTCAGCTCTGTCTCCATTATACCGGACCCTGCCCAGTGTCTGACCTGAGATCTGTGAAGGTGTCCTTCAGCTCTGTCTCCATTATACCAGCCCCTGCCCAGTGACTGACCTGAGATCTGTGAAGGTGTCCTTCAGCTCTGTCTCCATTATACTGGACCCTGCCCAGTGACTGACCTGAGATCTCTTCTTCCCTAATTCTCCACAGTCCTCCTTTTATTTTTTGTAGTGTTGACCCTTGCCCTGCCCTGACCCCATTTTTTCTGGAGAAGAAAACCCCTAACCTTCAATAAGTCCCCCAGGGCCCCATGCCTGTGGAATCTGGGCTGTTTGCCATTTTTATCATGGTGTTTCGAGCAGATCCTACTCCATATGTAACAATTACCAAAGTGATAACTATGTTCAGCAGCACTGTCACAGAACATGTTCACTGGTGAAGTGATTCATTCACGTGTTGATTTCTGATGATCATAAATGTAAAAATACCAGGATACACTAAATTAAAGTTTAAGGCCATGGTAACAACAACAAATACAGAGGAATCATTCATATAGCCCTGCTTTCTGACCGCAGTATTCAAATCCAATAAAATGGCTCTGGCAAACAGTAAAAAATAGCTCATAATGATCTTTTACAAGATACTACAAATCCATGAACTAGATTTTAATATAACACTCCTAACTGCATCCAATATAATTATGTTACAATAGTGTACAACGACACTACTTCTAGGGAATTTATTATTCACGGTTTTCAGTGAAATCCGGCTACCTTTAATATTCTCTATCATGCAAAAATAAACAGTTTTGCATGCACCAACATTAATCATAATATCTAAAACAATAATACGTTAAGAAATGTATAGAAAGATGCAGATTGCCCTTTGTATATTCTTAGGAATTCTTTAATAATTTAAAATAAGCTTTAAGTATAATAAAACTCTGGTGCGGGTATTGTGTAATACCAAATTTTTTATATAGCCTAAAAAAACTTCAATTATATTTAAGGGCTGCATCAGCACATGTCTGTGTCAAAGTCGGAAGAAATTGCTTTTCTGGTCACCAACATGCTGGGTGGTTGGTGACCAGCCATCTCTCTGTATCGAGGGACTGGAGAGTCAGTCAGCCTTGTGGCACATAGCAGCCATCCTACATAGTAATATGAAACCGGCCAGGCAAATCCGTTAGACATAGAAGTTCATTCATAAATGAATTCTTCCTACTTCTATGTCTGGGCACTGCCGTACTATAATCAGAGATGGGCAAAAATACATGAAAATGTATTTCGTTACAAAATACAATATACCCCATTTGTAAATGTATCAAAATACAACTGCAAAATACAGCCACCAAGCAAAGTATCGAAATAAATTACAATCATTTGTATGGTAAAACTTTACTTAAAGTTATGCTGCACTACAAATATCTTCATAATGCGTTATAATGCATTTATAATGTATTATAAACCTATATCAATTTATAAAAGGCATAACACATTATAGTCAGGTGTATTATCCATTACGAATGCTCTGTCAGGAGTGTCACACACCTCTTTTCAGCGACATCATGACCCCCCATGCTCTCCCAGTCTGTCTACTGATTTCATAGGAAGAGTCATCAGAGACAAGAATTTTGCTACTGAGGTAAATGAACCTCTCAACGAGGCTGACATTCTCACAGATAGACACACTGCTGATGGCTGATCTCAAGAGGTCATTAATGGCCTGGATCTTGGTTTTTATCCAGGACACTCACAAACCCCAGATACTTTGACTCCTTGTTCAGTCTCTGAAGAGCCCAGATCAGAGCCTCCATTGACTCCATGAAGATCTCAATGCCGTCGGCAAAGTCAAGATCTGTGAATCCTTATCAACAGATGCCCCACAGCCACTACCCTGCCCAACACCGAATCTATTCAAGTATTAAATAGAGTAGGAGCAAGAACACACCCCTGATGAACCCCAAAATCAACTGGGAAGAACAAAAAGGTTCTGCCTCCACTCTGCACAGCACTTACTGTTCCAGGGTACAGGCCAGCTATTACATCCAACAACTTTAGGGGGATCCTGCAAAGGGACCTTTCCAAAGGGATATTTGCAAATGGGGCAGGCAGGTGGTGTAGTGGTTAAGGATGCAACCATGTAATTGAAAGATTGCCGGTTTGAGTCCCCGACCCGCAAGTACCGCTGAGGTACCCTGAGCAAGGTACCGTCCCCAAGCACTGCTCATGTAGCTGCCCCCTGCTGTGTCACATTGTCACGTGGGTTAAATGCAGAGGACACAGTTCGTTGTTGTGTGCTGTGGTGCATCAACAATGACAATTAATTACCTTCACTTCAAAGTCTCTGGATGTCCCATAGGGTAGTTTGATCAACTGAATCAAATGCTTTATGAAAATCGAAATAAAGCTTTCAAAGAAACTCTGCCAGTATTCATAATTGGGTTCGATGAGAACCCTCGGTGCCAGAATGCAGTCAATGTTAGACTTCTTAGGCTAAAACCAGACCACTCCGCTCGCTGATAGGCAAGCAAGCGATGGCGAGTCCCGTTGAGGACGACCCCAGCAAGGACCTTACCCAGCACTGAGAGCAGTGGTATCCCTCTGTAGGTGGCCCAATCTAGGCAATGACTCTTACCCTTACAGATAGAGACAAGACCCCCAAATGGAAGCAAAGATTGCTTGCAATGCCAAGAGGACAGCCTTACCACCACCCTGGAGAAAGTCTCCCCAGACACCACGGATCCCAGCGGCCTTCCCTACCTCCAGCTGGTTCAGCGAAAAGAACAGGGAGTGAAACCTACGTAGTGTGACCTCCTCATTCTCTTGGTGCGGCTCTATCATGAAAAAGGGGAACAACTGGACCATCAATCTTACTTCACCAAACCTCTCAACTAACACTCTTAGCCACCAACTGAACATGTGCTAGTCTCTTCTCACAGAAGAGGTCATGTGACACACAATACTGAAATATGGTTAGCCAATACAATTCACATCACAGGCTCTCAAACTTATTCTCCTCAATTAAGAGTCCAGGTCATGACCAGTGAGAGACAAAATCAAGACTTGAATATGGTCTGGTCAGTAAGGCCTCACAGGGCCAGAGCCTTAAGTGTGGGAGGTTTCTAAACTTTTACACCGATAAGGAAGAGGCTGCAGAAAGCGACTAAGTTGTTTGCATGGCCTTCTCAAAGGTATTTCCTCTTTATTGGCAAGTTGGAGAACTTACATGGGGGGTCAAGAGCCTGACACATCTAGAGATTCCCAAGAGGATGTTAGCAGAAGCTTTGCTTGATGGAATGATAGATGAACGATTGTGTAACAATCGTGGATGATGGAGACGAGGCGGGCCGGGACTCATAGCCCGGAGCAATGTTTTTGTACTGTTTACTTCCCGTGCTGATAACAACGGGATGCCTCTGTTCGTAACAGGAGGCTTCCTCCAGGCTTGATTTTTACAGGCCCAAGGACATTTATTTGTTTGCTGCCACTTCCTGTCAGGAAGCAATCGAGATAAGCCCTCTGCGGGAAGGTCCTTTCCGCCTCATCACTCCTACCCCCCCCCCCCCATCAAGGTCCTAAGTACAGGGAAATTAGCTGGCCCGTGCTTTTGTTGACTTTCGGAATCCAACATGTGGGAATGTTCCTTTTCTTGCAGCCACGAGATGCCAACCACAAACATTTTCCCATAGTTATTTATCTGCAACGGTTTGTCCTGACATCCATCCTGGCGGTTCCTACTCATCGTGGCACGCTTTCATCGTGGAGTATATTTTGAAAAACAATCGATCAAGACGTTTGCTAAACTGTTTTCACAGAAGCTTGGTGGTCTGTAATTAGTCACCACGAGGAAAATGCATGCGAGAAAGAAGCAGGGACTGACTAGTCTAAATAATCATTTGTCCAGAACAGTTTGCAGTAAACCCTTGAAAGCTGAAAGGCTTCGCCTTAAAAGAATATTGAGCAAAAATCCATGTTGTAGAGGAATATGATATGAACACGTATGTTGCATATTCTGAATCAGTTTCTGCTAAAAGGTACAGCATGTTTAAAAGGACATGTTTAAAAACAGAGATCAAATTTATTCTCACAAATTACTCTGTAAATATTCTGCGTGTTCCTTTTTAAAAATGGTACTTTACTAGATTCCCTTACAAACTTGATCTTGCAAATGTACCTTGTTAGTATTTCACGCTGGCTGCTGCAAAAATTCAGTTTGATTCAATTCAATTCCACTCCGCTCCATTGCATTTAGTTTCGTACTTTCTAACACTGCTGTGCAAGGAATATTCAAGTATTCACATAACGAATGACAAGAAACAAATTACGAAAAGCATTAATGTGTGTGGACATCCTGTACAGGGTGTTACCTGAGTAGTGTGCCCTGTACGGCCCGGAAGAAACGCCAGGCCTCTCTGTGCAGGATAGCTGACTGCCCACAGTGTCTTTGGCATCTGTGAGCATGTGCCCTGCTGTGGACTGGCACATTACCCTGGCACCCTGTGCCTTGTGTTCCAAGCTTCCTGATTGATGGATTATATACACTTATCACACATAACAATATGATGCAAAAAAAGACAGTGACATCATAAGAGGCCCCCAGGAAGCTAGCCATCAGCCTTGAAAACCTTTTAGAATCCAGGAAGAAAATCAGGAAAATAGTTCAGGAATTTAAGGCAATTTTATTATAAAAGAAAAACCTTGATACGCCGCGCACTAGGGTACAGTCACATTAAATTATGATAAAACACATTTATAATCTTTCTCCATTTTTCTGCTGCCACTGCTATGACACGGCTCCCGCTCACTCTCTTTGGCAGAAGATGAAGGTGAACTCCTCCGACTCTGCTGCCAGGTGTGAAAGGTCGGCCAGTGCTACACGGTCCAGCCGGATCTCACCAGTGCCGTAGAATTCGGAAAAGGCCGAAATATGACCCAAGGGTCCTGGCTGCTCTGGTGGCCGGCTCCGCCATTCCGGTCCGGCTCCCGAGAACTCCAGCGTCCTGCGAAACGCAAGCGGCACGCCTGGCCGGGCGCAAGGCTGCACTTTCACGGAAATGTCCCCGGGGGCGTCATTTCGAGAGCTATCAGCTTATTTAGCAGCCATGAAGAAGCGTGTTAACAGAGGAGAACAGCGGCCAAAGCTTTAGTGTCCCTGCTGGACTTCAGCGTGCTTCTCACACTAGATCTACCACTAAATTAGGGTGTCCTGGAAGACCTATATAACTACAGGAGAAATGCATAATTAAACTGAAATGCTGTGAAAATATGCAAACTTGTTAATACGTGAGCATTTTTAGCATTTACCCCGAACACTGCTCTGATTATCTTTTTAAATTTGCAGCACGTCACCTACCAGAGGTTTCAGATATGCGGCGTCAAATCAAACGTTTCCCGAATGCGGCCGCGTGCTATTAGCTGCACTGCTCTCACCTCCGCTGTTTCTGCTTTCAGATTGGGATTAGTATTGCGTCATCGATGCCTCTAAACAAACCAAAGGCCTAAACATAGAAAGGAAAGTGTTATAAAGTCAGATGAGTGAGTAGCACTCGAAAGAACTGGAATTAAATCAAGGACAAACTGTAGAATGGAGGCAAACTGAATAAAATCATAACATAAATAATGGGACAAAAAACTCTGTTGGGACATCTATAACGGTAACAGAGAAACTCTAAAGAAGATCCAGTTCCGACAGTAAAAGTAAATAAAGAACAGCTTCATTCCTTCACATAATAATTAGACTCCAAACAGTACTTGAATTTGTCTAAATCAGTGTCTCTCAACCTGGGCCTTGGGGACCCGCAGATGGTCCTCATTTTTGCTTTTTTCCATCTACCGGTAGGAGCAAAAATGTGGACTGTCTGCAAGGACCGCACTGGGAAATCCTGGTCTAAACTAACAGTGGTCAATTGACTGTGTATTAGTGATGAAGAAGAAGAACGCCCAGCATCAAGCAGTATCAACTGAGAATGTTATTCCCATGAAGCCTCTTAGGAGTTCTTGCTTCAGCAGACTGACGCAGGCCCACAGACAGCCACACTTTGCAGAAGCATGTTATTTGAACCTGAAAAAGCATCACTGGGAGAAAACAGCAGTCTTGCGGTGAAATAGTTTCCCTCTCTCGTTCTCTGATTGTTCATTTGAAGGCCATACTGGTATTTTTTCATTTGTGTGTGTGTGTGTTTTATTTGAGTTAAATACTTCCATGGACAAGGACATTTTTGATACACTGTTAATGTTAGACTGAGTTTATGAAACATACAAATTAACTTTAGTCACAGACAAAAAACATGGGGTGAAATTTCACATTATGGTCAATTAGGAAGAAGGGTTAACATCAGGGAGGTCTTGGCCTCAAGTATGATCCTTGCATGTTAAAGCATTAGGCAATTGGAGACATATCTCCAGGATGGAACTGAGGCATATCTCCTGACATTCCTCTGGAGGATGTATTGAGGCTTGGAGCCCAGGAAGAAAGTCAGCCTAAGGTAGCCAGCAGGAAGGAGAATGTATTAGATAAGCATCAGGGGCAAATGACTTGTTCTTCCTGAGAAGAGGACAAGGGCTTATCAGGCGCTGAGCTGTCCCTGCCGTGCTTCTGCAAGAGTTTCTCTCAAAATGCTGAAACAAAACCCGGGAGAATTTGGCCCTAATGTTCTACCTTCTGGTTAGAGTCGATCTTTGAGTTTGCAGCACGTACTCTGACCTCGTTCAAGTACTGGACGAACAGGGGTAATAATTTGCCACTCTGATCAAAATACCAGAAAATGCTGCTCTCTTATAAATGAAGTGGCTTGCCTCAATGCTCTGGCTCTTCTTTAACCGGACCACTAGTTAACCAGCCCCTAATTAACATGCTTTACGATGACACCGTAGCTATGCTAGCCAGTACTGTGGTTGTCTTCTTGGTTATGTTTTTGTCCTCCTGTTGAGCTAGTACCTGGCTCGTCCCCTTAAACAGACATCACGCATCCCCTGTACCTCTTTGTGTGTTCTGAGACATTTTTTTTTCTTCCTTCCATTCAGGATTTAGCCTCAGGGGCCTCGAAGGATCTCTCCAGGAGTGGGAGCGCCATCCCAGCTGTTGGAGAGTAGCATTCCTCTTGCATGCCTCACCACCATTGTGGCAGACAACCTCTCATTCGGGATTTTCACTGGGAGAGGGAAAAGTGTACGATATAGACTGTAGATGGAGGGAATGGGAAACATCTGGGCTGTATTAGAAGGTGCATTAGCGACTCTGAAACTATTTGTATAAATGTATTCATTCAACAATAAGAAAACGGCACGTGGAGCGAAGAAATTTGGCCTTTGCTTTCACGATATTTTTCATTGCGTATCATGCACAGCAAGGGGAGACCTGCCCATTTCAATGGCAGATTAAGCATTCGTGTGATTTTTTCTTGGAAACCTACTGGCCTCACTCGACTGATGAGTCAATATTGAAATCAGTTGCTGCCAGCTAACGAGGGCAAGCACCCCCGGTTGGCGTGACAACGTGTGGCATCATAATAATGATGAGTGGTGATCATGATGTTTTTGTTTCCTCGCTCATCCGTTTTGTCTTGCCTGTGGTAGCTTTGTTGTTGGTGGCTTTCCTTATCGGACAGGGTTTCCTATACTAATTTGCCCGGGTTTGCCGGTTTGTGTTCTAACCTTAACCCCCGCAGTGCCATCCACGCGAGAGCATGAGTACAAAAAAATTGAAAAGATCGGAATCCAAATGCTTGGCGATGAATCGTACATTCCACGTTAAGCTTTGCAAATAAATCAAATAACTTGCAATGCGAATTCCTCTGCATGTTAATTAATGCGTGTGTGTGCAATGCACTGGCCGTCTGGATCTTTTCAAGATGACTGACAAGCTTGAAAACATCTTGTTTTCAACAAATCTTGTCTTCATAAATTCTGTGTTCACTTTCATAAATTACATGCCCCAGAGAGATATTTAAAGAATACCTTTGAGTTATAACCAGTTCTCATAGCTATAAAATTAGAGATGTTCAAAAATTTTAAGGACTCTTTATTCTTTCTTGTGAATCTTCATAACACACATTAGGTCATGTGATACAAATCAGACTATGACTGATTTCATTCAAAACATATAGATAAAACACTGCCACATGATACTGCACAATGCAATATTTGTTTAGCACAATAACTGCACACTCCATGTTAGAATGGATTTTATGAGGTCAGCACCTGCTGCATTGTGACAAACCCCCAACTCTGGAAGTAAGAGACAACAGTCAGTAACCCCCCCCAACACCACCTGTCACTTTTTTGCCACTCTTGAAATTTGCAACAATTCACCAAGAACTGGCCCCTCCCCAGGCTGCCAAATCTTACTGAGGGGGACCCCGGTTGTGAGATGCCACCTCTATCACTGGCAACAATGCAAAGCACTGAGTCACAGTGCCACCTTATTTACATAGGGGTGGGTTCTCTCCTGTATAAATTAAATTCTCCCATAATTTAAAGAGTCCAAGTTCCGCGTTTTGCTTGTTGCCAAAAGCATTGGAGTAACCCCTTTTTTGTTTAATGAATTCATTATACTTTCTGCATGGCTGTGCCATTTTTGGGTTATATGTGGTAGGCATGACCGTGCCGATGAGGGGAGAATACGTGTAACTCAAAAGCATGTAACTTTGTAAGGGCTTTTTTTATTTTAAATAACAGATTGGAGAATAAACCCCATAATAAATACTTTATTGCTGTTTTATATACTTAAACACTTTTATTGAATTTTGTGTTGTATAGTTTTTATATAGCTGTATGAGTTATTCACATGTGTTTTGGGTAACATTTACTTCTAAATGTATAATAAATGTAAAAAGTTTAGCTTTGTTAAATGTTCGGCTTTCTGAGCACGACAATATATTTGACCATATTGGGGCAGTGACTTAATACAGCCCTCCAGAACGTGCAGGGGAGCCACTAGAAATTTTGGGGTCCATGAAAGCATATCATATTGGGCCCCCAATCCAATCCACTCCAAAGTTTTTGTGAGTCAAGGGCCCATGGAATCCTCGTAACTTCCCTGCCCTTACAGTTCCCCTCGAGAACGCATTTTAAAAATGCAATTAAAAGATCTTAAAAGCAAGTCAATGCAAGAATGCACTAAAGGGTTATTTACATGCGACACGCCCATATTTTGGTGTTTCTCCGCCTAAAGTGCATATAAATGTGCATTTAAATCCCAGACTTAAGTCAATCCGAGAAAATAGCATGTATCTATGCATATGGGAGAATCAACCCTTTTGTCTCTATTATTTGTTTTTGATTTAATTCCACTCATCTTACTTTATGTCACGTTCCCTTCAGTGTGAAGCATTTCAGGTGTTTGGTTTATTTGTTTTAAACACTTTGATTCTGTCCATTACGATTTTAATTTTCAGATTCAGCTTTATTTTCATTCCAACCATTCATTGTTATACATAAGGCAGAATAAAAATAATTTTTTTTGGTTGTCTGACTGATTGGTTAGCAGAGTCCATTATCTGTTGCTTCTTTTGCCTTATTTACAACCTAAAACTTGGACGTTATTTTCAAATTAAACAATTACACAATTTTAGCAATATGGGTAAATAGCGACGCAACATCTCTTAATCTTTCTGGAAACATTATGCTGAATATGTACGCTAAAACTGCATAGCTTTCTGTTGTGGACGGATGACTGAGGTTGAGCCAGCCAGACAGCGGAATATTCATGTTTAACCCAGAAAATGTGTTCACTTTGAAAGGCACCCAACCGGGAGGAGACTCGCTTCGAATTATTCCTGAGGCGGAGGGAAAAACAGAGCACATTTGCCTTCACAGTAACACAAAAAAAACTGAAGGTTTTTGTGTCTGGTCTTATTTAAATTATTTAAATATGTGGTTCCCTGCCGACAATGGAAGGAATTTTATTAAGATGTAATTGCTGTTATTAAATTTCCCTATGTGCTGTCAAAATCCTTACCGATAATTTATTGTCTCGCTAAGATACTTGGCACTAGAACAGAGAGAGCACTGAGGTTTTTACAAACCCAGAAAGCTTTGAATATACTCCCTGTTTTTGATAGGGGACAGATTTGCCACCTGTTCTTCGGTCTGATGGTTGAAGCTGAAGTGCGTGAGCCAGTAAATAGGCTGGAACTGCACGTGCAGACCGTTCCATTCTTGCCAATAGGGGACTGCTATTCTTTTGTTCTGTTATTTAGTTGCTTAGAAGTGACTTTTATCCAACCATTTCCTACATAGCTTACAGTTTCCTACTAGCAAGAATGCAGCTGGATTTAAACAGCCAAATCAAGGCCCATATCTCTCACAAGGTACAAAGCTTTCAACAGGATCTGCACCTGTTGAAAATGCTTTTGTCCAGGATCAGTAGATGTTTCATGGCCTTACGTGAAGTCAGCATTCAGTCCATTATGTGTCAGATGGTAACATGATACCACACATTTGGCCTCTGCTTTTTCCCATATGATGTCTAAGGGTTGGAAAGGACTAGTTACTGATAGACCTCAAAACATAGCATTAATACACTATATGGTCAAAAGTATGTGGACACACCATTTATTTAGAGTAATTACCTAATTAAGGCTCAGCTATTGCTGACTTAGTGGTATAATTAAGCACAATGTCACTCGATATCCTGGAATGGAAGCTTAGATGAAATGCATGGGGTTTTTGTGGGTCACACTCACATTAACATTGAGTTTTTGAAATTCTCCCTTAAAAAAAGAAAGAAATTAAGGACACACATCAGAACACCGCCTCAACACTCTCAACACTCTTTCAAAACTACTGGGGCTTCACCATAGGCAGAATAACAATTATACTGGTTTCTGAGTAAGGAAGAACATGTGACGTAATTGGTAATCAACAAACACAAGCATGCAGTGATATCATGACAGGTATAATATACAATATATATAGAATTACATCACAATAATTACACAGTACCGTGAGCGCTGATGGAATTATAACCCCAATATTTATAACTCCAGTTATTAGATGTAATGGTCTGGAATAGTACATTCCGTTCTGCATGGGTTGGACAAGCAGTATGCTAGGGAAAATATATCATGTCATGTAATTATGCTGGAATTACGGGGTCATGCCACACTGTCAGGTTAAAGAATTCCTCACACCCAGCTGGGATCACAGGAATCTGGGGGGTTCTGAGAAACTGGATGGCTACACCTGGGAATGGTACTCCAGTCCAGGGTAGGGACGTGCTGATTCACTAATGGATCTCCAGGAACACCAGGTCACCTGAGCAGACCGCAGTAGGAAACACAAAGAGAGCATGCAGGTCCGGGAAAAACGGAGTGGGTCCTGCCGTAAAGCAGCATCGTGGCTCAGGGGGCAGCCATCTCCCTCCATTTTACCACATTATTCACAGGACTGTCATTCCCTGTAATAGTATTTATGTGGGTCAGCGGCTTAGGACTCGGTGTCTGTAACTGGATGGTGACTGGTTCAAATCGCTGGATCAGCAGAGTAACTTTATTGCTGGTCCCTTAAAAAGATGCATTTGGCTTTGGATATAAGTTTCTGCTACATAGGTGAAATGTAAGTTAGGGCAAAATAAATTTTGTGCTTATATCTGATGATTTGTGTCTTGCCCTACATTTCAGCATTTAATTATTATGAGTATAAAACATGAGATACAAAAAATATGAGATAACCTTGTTTTATGAAAGGCACAACTGTTTTTAGCAGTAAAATAAAATGCAGTGTTAAACTGAGTGAACTAAACACATTCAACTAAGCATTTACTGAATCAGGACCGTCCATCCGCCACCCAGCTGCTCGTCCAGTACAGGGTTACAGGGCTAATGACTGGCAGGCAAAATTATTTAACTTGAGTAAATTTCAGCCATTTCTCCCACTGTAATAAATATTCACCTTGTGTGTTTCACATGCAAATTTGGTATTTTTTCTGAATGATCTGTATTCTGCCATTTTTATATATACTTTGGATGAAAAAAACGCATATATTTTAGCCAGACATTACGAACATGCAAATATTCAGTAATATTAATCAGATTAGCAATAAATAGACTTTTATAATATTCATATAGTTCATATAATTCTGTAATAAGTGGAAAACCTCTTTTCTGACACTGGTGTGTAACAACAATTGCCTTGCTGATCTTTTCTCCATTTGTGTTTTCGGTGGCTTGCCTTTTGTGCCCAGACCCGCCTCACACTCTCCTTATAAGAGGTTACATTGGTTCCACTGTTGCCAAGGTAAACCACTCACCTAATGTGAAGCTAATGTCCCTGAAATGGCAAAACTCACAGAACAATTTTAGCAAGGAAAACATCATTAAGCCAAAAGTTCACCAGGCTGCAAGTAAAAAATTTATTGCAGTCGGCATCGCTCATAATGCCTGTATAAGTTGGATTAGAGTCTTAAATTATTTTTGTGATTGTTATAATGTTATATTGTACAAAATACACAAATACAAGATTATCCTTTAAGCAGATCGAAAATAAAAATACATTTGCTCAAAATGCAAATTGTTGATAACGACAAAGATACTGTATGTTCTATTTATATAAATTCCAGTGATTTAAATACAGTGGCAAATATGGCACCACGTCCGAGCAAAGCAACAGATCCCCGCGGCAGTACTTTGATATGGGGGGGGGGGCATGGCTGGGGCACACATTTTTTTCCATTGCCTTCTTTTATTTATATTTTATAGGCTTCACATCTGTATAAATGTCACATTTCTGGCAGGAAACATGTCTGGCCCTCACAGGTGCACAGAAGTGCTTTTCAAAAGGGCTCTGTGGGCAGATTCCATTCCCATTTAACATGAAAAGAGGCAAAGGCACCAATTTCGTCGTCACTGAGGGCAATGGGCCTGGACCCAAGCTGCCTCAGCCTTCCCTCCAGAGGCATATGCAAGGGCAATGGGCCTGGACCCAAGCTGCCTCAGCCTTCCCTCCAGAGGCTTCTGCAAGGGCAATGGGCCTGGACCCAAGCTGCCTCAGCCTTCCCTCCAGAGGCTTCTGCAAGGGCAATGGGCCTGGAGCCAAGCTGCCTCAGCCTTCCCTCCAGAGGCTTCTGCAAGGGCAATGGGCCTGGACCCAAGCTGCCTCAGCCTTCCCCTCAGAGGCTTCTGCAAGGGCAATGAGCCTGGACCCAACCTGCCTCAGCCTTCCCTCCAGAGGCTTCTGCACTGACCCCTGATATTTTGTACTTATAAAGATGAAAAGCCAGCTGCAGGGTTTTTTTTAATGCCTGTGGCTTATACATTTTATCTTTTCGATGCTTTTTTAAATTCACCACCACTGCTTTAGACAAATAAATAATATTTGGAGTGCATTGACCTTGTCAAAGGTACTGCTGTGCGCAGGAAGGCCTTAATTACCTTCTGTGAAAGTGTTACAAAGCACTTTGGGACTGTATGTACATAAAGACCTTTAAATCAGTGTTCAAAGACACACAGTGCAAGTTCTGTGTTAGTAACACTGGATATAAAGGCAATTAAAACCAGGGGAAGGTTTTATAATATATCACAATATAAGATCCTGAAATACTTTGGATTTCTTGTAGGAAATAAAGAAGTTTCTTGGGTGACTCAGAAAAAAAATTAACAAAAATTACCCTCGAAAAACCAATAAAATTTACTTTTCCCAGTGATAGTGTTTGATATTCATTAAATGTTATCAGATTCATTTAAATGAGATTATTACTATGTTATCTTAAATTCAGAACAGAAAATCATTAATTTACTTGAAACAATCACTTTTTGATTCCTGTTTATTAGAACATGCTGTGATTGCTCTGCTATGATTCTGCATCTGATTCACATATACCGATAAAAACATATGTATGCCAGTACACTTTTTCATTTTCCTTAGGCTTTCCCTTGTTCACCATGCACATTTCTCACTATGAATGATGCATTTTTAAACACAATAATTAAGCTATGATTATATCACCAATACTCCAATAGAAAATGTGAATAATAAAGAAGGTTATTCTGGGAGATTGCACTGTCCTCCCAGCCGCCACCATAACTGAGAGGAGCAGAAGTTGTGTTTTACACACAAAATTGCCTCAGGAATCTAACAAAGGAACAGCGCATCACACATTTACAATTCATTATTTACTCCCCATTCTTTGCCTCACACACCCCTGCGAAAAGAATGCACTTGCGATCCCCGCTATTCCACATCTTAAACATGTTTGCGATATTGCTTCAGAACCCAAATATACACGCAAGGAAACTTTGAAATATTGCATGTTGAAATGCTGATTAATATATTCTGAATGTGTGCATGAGAATTTTAGGATTGTTTGTAGTTTATCTCTTGGTAGAAACCAGATGTAGATATGTTATTTTGGAAGACTGTAATCCCCAGGCAGACCATCTGTGTGCCATTTTAGAATGAAAATAGTCTCGCACTGTAGGTTTCAAACGATGATAGATTTTGCAATGTTCTTCACTCACATTTAGTGCCCTTGATGTGGAATGAAGGAGCTACTCAGGTACTACTGAATTTTTATTTTACACTATGCTTCACAAGGCCTCAGCTTGACACTGTGATTTATTTGAAATTATTCATTTAAGTTAAAGCTGTGCATGACTGCACTGGTTTTACAAGGTTTAAAGAGGTCAGCATTTGGTTAATAAATGTGAATGTGTAATACCATTGTCTCACCATAACCACTGGGACCATCACAGACTGATTCACGGATCAGTATATGGTCACACAATGAATACAGACAACTTTAGCCTGCTGTTAATGCCTAATGATAGCATCTCTATAACGGAAAACCACAAATTGCACATTGTGATTCATTGTTTAAAGGCTGTTTTTCCATTCTTCAACTGTCCCAGCTCAGCATTAACCGACCTTCATTTTCCCTCATCTAAGTTATATGGTGCTGCTTTAGGCTTTGAAATGATGAGTGTAAAATCAGCGCTAGCTCAGCGGCAAGCAGGAATCCTGCTTGAGCAATTAATATTATGACAGTCCTGCAGAATTTTTACAGATCAACTAAATACTGTAGCACTTTTTCCCTGGATCCTGTTTGGCTGCATTTTCTGTTATTAGATGTACATCTCCAGTCCTGGGGGAACACAGAATAGAATAGAATTTATATTCAATTGCAATAGGGGAATTTAGATGACAAGACAGTTCTAAAACCCAATCCTTACTTGTTTAAAAAATGTGTCATCAGACACTCAACTTCAGCCCATTTAAATGCAAATGTGCCACAATTCATTGAAAGATTAATTTACTCTATTACATTTATTTACTTTATTGCCTTATAGCTTACCCTTCCCATATGGAAATAAAGTAAATCGCCCAAATATTTTAAATATGAAAAAGACATTCCCTTTTTTAAAGACTTTGCTAAAAAAAACAAGACTTTTGCTAACTAAATTGCATACGAAGGACTAAGAAGTGATGATTTTGCATACCTAGAGTGGTTGAACTGCCCAATCCATAATGAAATCTGCCCCATTTTCAACATAGTCTAAAGGTACCAGATAAATCACATGTAAATGAGCTGTAATGGAAGTTCTGATTTCTCAGGTTAGCGTCAAATAATGTCCAGTCAGTCTGTGTCATTATGCAAAGCATACGTTTCACCAGATTTAAACCCTAGTGAATTAATATCATATCCCTTGCAATACAACCTCAAATCTATTTCTCTTCTCTTCCACCCACACACATGCAAGATCACTAATTTGTGACCTAACACTAATGTTCCGTGGAGCTGGGAGCCATGGTGTTAATGGTGACAGAAAACCTGATGAGAATTTAAGGTTATTGCTGAAGAACTTTTTCTAGCGCATTCTGGGAAAAACAAGAGGTCACACTTTTACTTCTAAATCCTAGGTTCTGCAGGGTCTGGGGAAACAGGGGTCTGCGTGCTGTTGCAAGGTTACAGGAATCTATTTGAATCAACCACCTTGTTCAGCAGGTATATTATTTTGCAAAATAGGTTTCAGTTTTTAACTTTTCACCAAATTCTGCAAATGATATATTATGTGTCACGCTTCCGGCAGGAGGAACAACCCAGCTGTGGGGTTGAGCCCTTCAAAAAGGCGTTTATTCGGGGTATACAGGGTAGACAACGGGAGAAAGTGCGATAGCGAGTACAAACATGCATCGACAAAGACTGACAGGGGAGACTGGACTAGGGCAGACTAAAATAGGGCAGCACATTAAGGGTCAAACAAGAGGCAGCTGGTCAGGGGAAACAAGCGGAGCAAATTACACTGGGCAAACACAACGAGGGTCAGGTGCGGCGAATCAAGCCCCGCCAGAGGGCAAAACAGGGGACAAAACACGAAGGGCGGGGCTGAGCGTAACAGTATGTAATTTAGGACGTTGTCGAAATAGACAACATGGATTTATTACTATTTAATTACACTATTGCACATACACTAGCCTCCATTGTGCTATCTACCTATACACCATGCCACAAACAGGAGTTGGTCTGAACTCATGTTACAAGAATAATTGTCATAATAGCGTTTTTCTTGGGCCAAAGCCATAATATCCTGGGCATAACGCACTTAATCTACAGTTCTGATGGGTGACCTCCAGAGGTACATTCAGAAATACCCTATTTGTCTCAGGAACCAATTTGAGTGTTGATGAGTTGCAGGTTGAGCGCAGCCCCTCTGCACACCACCGCTATAGTGAACTGATACTTTGAACTTGTGGCCTTTTCACCAAATAAGCTGTCTTCATGCACCAGTGACACAGCCCATGAGTTTTCAGCTGATATCCCCATTCTCTGTAAACTGTAAATTTAGACATTGTGATGCATAAAAATCCCCTGCAGCGTTCCTGTTTCTGATAGGCTGGAACCACCACGTCTGGCACCAGCAATCAGAGCACATTTAAAATCACTTAGAACATATGTCTTAGCTATTCCACTGCTTGGCCAAACAGTAACTGAACCCCCGACGGCACATGCTGTCTGCTGTATTTATTCAGTTGCAGCTACACTATTCACTGTGTGGAGGAGCAGGCTGTTTGCATTGACAAGCAGGTGTACCTAATAAAGTGGCCACTGAGTGTATTTTCAGTCATAACGTAAAGGTTTTTACATATAAAAACTTAAAAAACAAAATATTTATGTGCTAATCCAGGGAAAGGAGACCCTCAATCAGAAGCCACCTCCCCTGCCAGTTAATTAAGAGTTTCCTTTTATTGCACGATTTCCACCATCGGCCTAAGACCCAGTTATCAGTAGGATGTCAATCAAATGAAAACTGGTTTCCTCTCATTATGCATCACATATGATTTTGAAGTTCTGGGCCTCAGCAGAACAACTGCCTAGAAGGTGACTGCGTTCCAGTCTTGGGCCAATTAATCGCACAGACCGGTGGGCTCACCAAGCATCGGGCTGGATAACTGGGATTCTTGTTCCTAAATTGGTAGATCCCATTTGATAGGAAGGAATTAGGCTGCTGCATGAATCCAGTAATGAAAGGGAACTCGACATCTGGAAGGAATTTCCTGGTGAGAAGTAGACATCTTCATTAGGAAAACGCATTCAAATTGTGACAGCACTGACTCTTTGCTAATGTGTCATAACAAGATAATTCCTGTCAAAATATCCAACTGTTATACTTCATAATAGGAATTAGAACATAGCTTCACATATCTGGATTGGCTTGGAGCCTTGCATTAGGTCCAGAACTAATACTCTGCGCCCCGTCTGCTCCTCTGTGGATCTTGGCATACCGGACGCTAAAATTGTTGCCCGTGTGATAACGGGGAAATGCAGGTGGACCCCAAATGTGTCTCTTGGAATTTTGGTGGATGATTCCCCGGCGCAGGGACCGCAAATTAAAAATAGACAGAGCGGTCTGGGTATTTTGGAGATAAAAGAAAATAAGGACAGCGGAAATTCTGTGAGCGGGGGGTTGGGGGGGATGCAGGTCAGGCCACTTTTCCAGTACATAAGTATGTTAAATCTGAGTATTGATAGAAAAAAAATTCTGTGGATTTATGCTACTTAACTTTTAATAAAATATATAGCAAATCCTTGCCACCTTTTGTGTAAAGGAATGGTTTATTTGTTCTGACCTATAATATAAATAACTGATATTAATAATCCAGCAGAATAATCAGTTGCTTGGAGAACAGGCTCTGGTGGATTCTGACTATGAACAGTTTACACCTTGTTTTTATTAAAACTGGCACGCTATCCATGAAATAAACCGCCATGGTATCTGTAAACTGCCACGCTATCTGTAAACTGTCACACTATCAGTAAACTGGCACACTATCTGTAAAGTAAACTACCATGCTACCTGTTAAGTAAACTGCCATAAAATTTGTAAAGCAACGGGCACGCTATCTGTAAGGTGAACTGCCATGTTATCTGTAAACTGCCACACTATCTGTAAGGTAAACAGCCACGTTATCTGTAAGGCAAACTGCCACACTATCTGTAAGGTAAACAGCCACGTTATCTGTAAGGCAAACTGCCACGCTATCTGTAAACTGCCACACTATCTGTAAAATAAACTGGCACACTATCTGTAAAATAAACTGGCACACTATCTGTAAAGTAAACCACCACCCTATCTGTAAGGTAAACTGTCATGGTATCTGTAAAGTAAACTGCCAAGCTGTCTGTACGGTAAATTGCCATGCTATCCGTAAACTGCCACGCTATCTGTTAAGTAGACTGCCATACAATTTGCAAAGTAACTGCCATGCTATCTGTAAGGTGAACTGCCATGCTATCTGTAAACTACCACACTATCTGTTAAGTAAACTGCCATTCTATCTGTAAATTGTCACACTACCTGTAAAGAAAACTTCCATGCTATCCGTGAAGTAAGCTGCCATGCTATTGCGTCCATTTTCATTCACAGTTAAAACATTTAGGTTAAGTATCTTACTGATCTTTCCCTCCTTGTGTATGAGTGGTATGAATGCACAATATTTACAAAACACTGGAAAATCTGATCAAATAAGCCTTTGTTTAAAGTTCGGTAAACTTCTTGAAAGCTTCAATCCTTGACTTCTCCTGGGACAAATAATTTCCTCCAAAATGTCAACTCTTTTGTTCACTCAAGGTCACTCAAATGAGTCACATTGAAATTTAGTGTTTCTGAGAAGTCATCCATTTTGAGGTAACGATGCCACTAACTGGCTAACCATATACCACGAAGGTGGGAGACAGTATGTGGTTCAGCATGTCCGGCTGCAGGCTTGTGACTGGAAGGTTGCCGGTTCAAGTCCTGTGATCAGCAGAGATTTTACCATTTGGCCTATGAGAAATAGCCCTTAGCCCCAACTGCTCCAGGGACTGTCTTATCAGGCTTTCTAAAAAAAAAAAAGCATGTGGCTTTGATTAAAAGTGTGTGATATGTAAGTAGAATATCCAACTGGATCTTTGGCAACCTTATGGGAATCCATGACATTTGGTCCACACCACCATAGCAGCAGTGTCCTCCTACAGTGGTTCATGCTCTTTGACAGCTGAACTCTCTGCCCATGTTTGATCACACATTTCCACACAGTCCGACTCTGAAATCAGTCACTGCAGACTCTGTGAAGTCGAGATGTCTTCTTTCAGGCGTCTGAGAAAGACGGATGTGGGGGGCTTCCTTTTCCTGCAAACAAAGGTGCTGTGGCTGGTGACAACGTTCAGGCGTGTCGTGGCGGGCTCGCGACCCAGTGTTTAGCCAAACTAATCACCCAGTTTATTTTCCTACTTTTCCAGAACTCTCCACTTGCATAAAACACCCCCTCGAGGCAGCCAGGCATTTAAAATGAACGCACAGCTGGCATGCTTGACACAAGAATATTATACAATGCATGTGTTGTTCCCAAGTACTGTAAATCCTGTTTATAAGAATGAAGGGAGTGTTTTGAAGCTGGGAAAGGCATCGATCTGTGGCATTAAATGACACTGTTAACATATCGTTGAAGCAATGAGTTAGTATAAACTACTCAAGTGACATTTGTATCCAATGGTTCAATGCAAACTTGTAGTAATTAACTATTGACCCGCTATGATGTTATCAGATTTAAGCTCCATTTGTGTTGTCATTTTCAATTAATCAGTTTAATCAATCCCTTGTTTTTATTATGAATTTACACTGTAGTATCTGTCATTTCAGTTTTTTTAAGGTCTGTCCATGTTGGGACTGTTCTATTCCGTATTCCATGGTCAGGAATATCATGTTGCCATTCACTTCCACGATCCACTTGTAGTCTTCCTCAATATGCCTAACTGTATTTTCATTTCTATTCCCCTCTAGAGTCAAAATTCTGTCCACCTGTCCCCAGGTCACATGTTTCTGTCCACCTGTTCCCAGGTCATATGTTTCTGTCCACCTGTCCCCAGGTCACATTTTTCTGTTCACCTAGTCCCAGGAAATCTGACCTAATATGATCCTCTGAACTGACCAGTTACATGATTCAAATTACAGGAATTTCTGTGGGTTTCTTATTTCATAAGGAGGCATTCTGTGGAACTTCACACTTGTGTATATCCCCATTTCCTGCACCCTGTTAACTGGTTTATGACAGATGTATCCAATCAAGTACTAAATATGTCAAATTATTTACAGAGACTTGCTCAATGCCAGATGAATATGCTGAAAATAGATACTTTTACTTTAGTTAGTATTTTTACTTTAGTTAAGTGACATAAGTAACTTACTTATAGGGGGACAGAGTAGAAATTGAGCTATGGAAGGGATGTAGCAGGCAAGCCGCATCCCCAACCCTCATGGAGATCTCAGCAGGACCCACTCTCCATGCCGGGTTGATGAACGCAATGATGGAGATCTGGTGATTTCTGACTGCAGTGACCTTGGTTATGACCTTGGTTATGATCTTGTTTGCTTTCTTAGTCCTGCACTGGGCAAATCCAATTCTATTTCACATCCATTTATTTTCATATCGTTTCTTTGCCAATAGGGCTACACCCAAAGAAGCTTAACATAACATCTAGAAACAACATTACAAGGATAAATGTTTTTGTTCTGTCCATGTACCGGACTACCATCTGTAATTTGTGTTCTTAAAAATAAAATCTGTCCGTCCAGATAAAAACGACAGCGATGACTGGGGTCCGATACACTCATCCTGGCCGTACACCGTCACATGGCTCCCCGAGCTTGTCAGGGTCAGAGGTCAAATGTTTGTCTAGTCAAATGAGGAGCAGACAGAAATGTCAAGGCAACAGAGATGGCCGCTCCTCTCGCTTTGAAGAGTTTATAAGATACAAGACTTCTTCAGATTTCTGGTAATTAATAAGCAGAACAAGAATGCTTTGAAATGTCCTGAAATGTTTTTCCACGCAGCGGTAGTCCTTATACAACCTACAGTAAGGCATGAAAAAAATTCCCAGAGAAGCAATACAGAACAACCCCCCCCCCCCCCCCCAAAAAAGAAAAAACAAACAAAACAAAAACACACAAGAAACAAAAAAAAAAAAAAAAAAAA
>JAODKM010000039.1:4721123-4733182 GCA_026780845.1 Petrocephalus sullivani
CGACCACAAAGTCGATCATCGAACTGCAACCTAGGGTGTCCTGGTGCCAAGTGCACATATGGACACCCTTATGTTTGAACAGGTTGTTCATTATGGACAATCCATGACGAGCACAGAAGTCCAACAACAAAACACCACTCAGGTTCAGATCGGGGGGGCCGTTCCTCCCAATCACGCCACTCCAGGTCTCACTGTCATTGCCCACGTGGGCATTGAAGTCCCCCAGCACAACAAGAGAGTCCCCAGGAGGAGTGCTCTCCAACACTCCTTCCAAGGACTCCAAAAAGGGTGGGTATTCTGAACTGCTGTTTGGTGCATAAGCACAAACAACAGTCAGGACCCATCCCCCCACCTGAAGGCGAAGGGAGGCTACCCTCTCGTCCACCAGGGTAAACCCCAATGTACAGGCGCCCAGCCAGGGGGCAATAAGTATGCCCATTCCTGCCCGGCGCCTCTCCCCGCGAGCAACTCCAGAGTGGAAGAGGGTCCAACCCCCTTCGAGGAGACTGGTTCCAGAGTCCAAGCCATGCATCGAGGTGAGTCCAACTATATCTAGTCGTAACCTCACAACCTTGCGCACCAGCTCAGGCTCCTTCCCCACCTAGAGCTAGCTTCTGCAGCCGAGGATCAGACCGCCTTCGGCCACCGCCTAGCACACACTGCACCCGACCCCCATGGCCCCTCTTACAGGTGGTAAGCTGATTGGCAGGGGGACCCACATTTCTTTTTCGGGCTGTGCCCGGCCAGGCCCAATGGTTGTGTTCATCATGGGGGGCCTTTTGAGCCGCACTTTGTCTGGTTCCTCACCCAGGACCTGTTTGCCTTAGGTTTACCCTACCAGGGGCATAAAGCCCCGGGTAACTTAGCTCCTGGGATCATTGGAACACGCAAACCCCTCCACCACGATAAGGTGTCAGCTCCAGGAAAGGTAATAGTGCATCACTGCATCAAATATTACATCCTGTTATGAGCCCCAGGTCTTGGAGGGGGGTTCGGGAGAGCAACAACCATGGCACACAGAACAGGGTGGTATAACAAAGTGACTCACCGAGATGTATATACGGACTTCGGGAGAAGACAATCACGTATCCTAATTCCTTGATCAAACATACAAAAAACGAGTCAAAAGAAAACAGCAGTCACTCCTTACGGCATACACCCTACAAACAATGATAACCGAGGTATCAGAACCAAGGAATGGGCTTAATCGTAGTCAGTGGCTGAAGCACAGGGGTTGGCAATCAGAGAGGCTTACGCAGGGAAATAGCGACAGTACCAGGGCCAAGAGAACAATCGAGAAAGTCAGGAAACAAAGCAAGGTCATACACAAATAGGCAAACATTACAATAATCAGGCAGCGAAAGCAAAAGTCAGCAAGAGCTTCCAGCCTCGGTGTTGTACATCCTTTTCTGCGTAGCGGCTGAGAATGGCGACTTCTGTCGAAGGAGGTATAGGGGTGGGTCTCTGGGTGGAGCTGGCGAATCACAAAACCTTACAACACGTACACATAAAACCTTACGGCACGTAACACCCCCCTTGCACAAATGAGAACCTCTGCGGAGTTCACAACACCTCTCTGGTACGGGAAAGAGTGTCAGCTACCAAATTATCCAGACCTTTCTTGTGTACGATTTGGAGGTTAAAGGCTTGGACGATTAGGGCCCAACTCATTAAATGCTGATTGGTGTTACTCATCTGACCCAAGAAAACCAGCAGGTTGTGGCCATGTTAACTTCAAAGTGCTGTAGCACCAATAAAAGAACAAGGGCTGGATGCTAGCTGGTGTTTTAAGAATTTGCGTGAAAAATAACAAGCCAGATGATCAAGCCCACTATCATCTTCCTGTAGGAGGACAGTGCCCATCCCAGAGGTGCTGGCATCCACTTCCATTTCAAGAGTTTATTAAATCGTGGGCCAACTAACACAAGTGAATTACTAAGCAACGCCTTAACAGCGACAAAGGTGGACTGGCAAACGGAGAGCCAATCAAACAGGTATTCTACCCAAACAGCTTGGAGAGGTGAAGCACAGCATCTGAAAAATTCCTGCAGAAGCACTGGTAGTAACCGACCATGGCCAAGAAGCTTGTAAGCTCCCATTTTGTAGTAGGTACTGGGAAAGATTCAGCAGCTTGCATTGAGGGACCTTACTGTTCCTTGACCAACTAATTTTCCAAGATAAGTGACAATACCTTGGCCAAAATCACATTTTTCCAGGTTTGGGACCAGTGAAGCCTGGTGCAGACACAGAAATACTCATTTCAAGGTGTCATCGAGGTATGCTTCGCAATTGTTTATGCTCCCTAATACCTTCTGCAATAAGCACTGAACGGTAGCATGCGAGGAATCTGGCGTAACAAAAATGGAAATCTCGGGGGTACCTGCCAATAACCTTTCAAGAGATCCAACTTTGTAACATATTGAGCAGATCCTATGCGATCAGCACAATCCTCAGTCCTGAGGAGGGTAAAAGCGTCAGGCTTAGTCCCAGCATTCACCTTTCTATAACCAGTACAGAACTGAACCGTGCCATCGGGCTTAGGTACAAGCAGATACAGTGAGTTCCATGGGCTAGAACTAGAACTATAACACCCATTTGTGTGGCTTCACCCAGTAAGGAAGGGTTGTCAGCAAAAAAAGATGGAAAACTTTGGATCAGGGACATGATGTCATTTTAGCCAGCTATTGGCAAGTGGGCGAGCTTATCTGGCGGCGACTTTATGGCCTCTAAGTTTGGTAAACGGGTGCAGGGTAAATAGCTCTGGTCAAGATATGCCGAATCACTTTCTGGAGAGTTGTCACTAGGTGGAGCAATCAGAGCTACAGAGAGGGGGGCCAAGAGGGAAGTATCTACCAGGCGTCCCAAATAGGGGTGGTCATGACCCAATGACAACACATATTCCCGACATGTTTTGGGAATGACAATTTGGAAAAACGTAGCCCAGTCCTACAACGGGTTCAGGGGAGTCCATTTCCTTATCAGAACCTGATCATGAAGAGATACGCAGTTTGGTATTTCACAAGCTCAGTCATTCTACAGCCAAATCACATAACACACAAAACCTAATGGCACGTAACAATCCATGCATAAAGTAGAAATAGATTTAAGGGTGGGGGGATGTATTTTGCACATGGATCACAATCAGTTATTCCCTGAGCAATACAGGAAAAATCTCACAGCTCCATGCTTACAAATCCAACCGTGTACTTCCTTAATTTGTACAGTACCTCACTACCCAGTGATTCCACTTTGATCATTATCTAACAAACCTGAACAGCTTTCGGAAATACTAGCATTCTGGTGCCTTCTGGGATGTAGCAAGGCCTCAAGAGAGACATCTAATATTCTTCAACACTGGCATCACAGTTTTGTCACTGGTGTTGAATAACACTGACTATAGCAATTCTGTTTGCTAAAACACACACAACTATTAAACCTATTTTAAATTAATGCATCAGCAAACACTTATTTAGTTGAAATAGGAGTGTAAATTGCAATGACAGTGGTGAGGTATTGAAATAGTATAAGCTGTCAGCCTTTACCCAGGAGGATTATTCAAATGATTGATTTGCTAAGAAACGGATATTGCTAATCTGTCATTTATATCGCCAGATCTGAATAGCCCTGCTGACTGGTCCTCCAGTGACCAATGGAAACCCAGATGGCTGTTCAGTTGTTGAGAAGCTTCTCAAACAAGCTTAAAGCCACATAATCCAGCTGGTTTAGCAGAAAGGCGTCGTAAACTATTTAACATTTACTCTTGTTTTTAACCACAAAAATCTACATAAGCATGGAGTCAGCAGAATGGTGTGTTTATTTGTACTACGGAAAGTTGCCTAGGTTCACCTGCTGTTTTGGTCATCTGGCAGTTTTTGACAGAGGGCAGAAGAACCGGTACCTTGAGTTTCTTTCTGAGGTTTAATACTGAATGCCACCACCATCATTCTTTTGGGCCACTGAATTAAGCACCAAGGTGCCTCTAACACTGTTTGCAGTTGCTCTTACGTTTGGGGCCAGAGACATGACTTCTCTCCCTTATCCATAACCTTAGGCCTCAGAAGGCTAATTCTTAAAGCTACAAACACGTCTCGTGTGGCCTGTATTTCTCAAAGCCTATCCGGTTACGGAATTCTGTGCTGGGAGTACCTGGGGGGTGGGGGGGGGACTGGGAAAAGGAAACCCGACCGAGAACCTCTGTGGTTTGACAGCGCTCCAAATCCTTTCAGACTCGCTTGGCCACGGGCCAAATGTAAGTACAACTGTTTCCTTTAGTAATGTAGCACAGACTACGGCTTTTACATTTTTTTTATATGTTGGAGCCGGAAGGTTAATGGAAAAAATGCATGCACAGCTGAATGGTATGCGCACTAGCTGGTCATGTGACTGTTTAACGTCACAGCACTGTTATTCTCATGTACTTTGCGAGGTAATTCTTGAGTATTAAACGACAATGAATGTTTTTTTTTTTTTGTGGTGTTTTTTGGCCAATACAATATTAATCCTAACAACAGTTTAACAACAATCCTAAACAATAGTTTATAGAGTTGTTTTGGAGTATCAACAAACCAGCTCCTGGCACATTTAACATGAAAAATAATAGCACTGATAATTGGAATGCTACTGCTCCTATAATTATAATAAATAATAATAACAGTAATAATAATAATAATAATAATAAACACTTGAATTAAGGAGGTCATTAAACAATTCAGTTCATAAAATGCTAATTTTTGATATTTTACTGGAAGTATCTGACAAGGGGTGTACAACCAAAGCCATACTGTTCTTCAAGCACCTCACCTAAACATACACGGCCCAACCTTCATAAAGGCGGGCTGGGGGGGGAGGGGGGTACATTAGCAGGAAGGCTAAATTAGTCAAGAGTGACCCGTATCGATGAGAAAGGAAGCCACGAATCAACGAGGAAGGAAGCCCAAGTAGCCTTTCAGACTCAAAATACAAAGAAATTTGGAATGGGAAGGTAGGATCATATTGTGACTGATAAGCCATCTCTGACGTTTTCCAGGAGAATCAGCCGGAGCCACACAAGTGGAGGCGGGCTCTGGACATCGCGAACATGGGGGGGGGAGCGCTGGGACTCTGGCCGCTGAGGATGATTTGGGATGGTGGCTGTGTTTGTTTTGTTTGCTAAACGCCGATGCAAATCTGCCTGCTGAGTTTACCGCCACGAGTCGCTTTCATGTGGGACCCAGCTAAGAACATTCTTCTCGAGTCTTGCCGCTCACCACACATGCAGCCCAGTCAATGTTTGCTTTGCTCACGTGAATCCTTACTGCGTAAAAGCTTAAGGATTCCAGGAACACCCTTGGAGTCCTGCAAATGTGCAGGCCGTGAATAATTTACATTATTTCAAAGAAATTACACTTCATGTGCACAAGAACATTGGAATGCTCTTTACATATCCCATCAGGCTCTCTTTGCAAACCCGCAAATATACACAGATTAAGCAGAACTAGGGGGTCTGCATGTAGGGCGTGTCCTTTATCCAGCAATCTGGGAGCATTTCTGGGGATTAAGGGTCTTGCTGAATGGCCCAGTGGCTATTTGTCCAAGGACAGGATTTAAACAGGTGGCTTTCTGATCTCAGGCACAGTGACCAAACCCATCGAGCCACATACCACTAGCCATTGTAACGGGAATTTTACTCTATTGGATCTACAGTATGGTACTTTGGCTTAAGCACACTATGCCAATGGTGATTAGTATGAAAACAAAATACATTATTAGCTTCTATCCATCTCCGAACCGCGCATCCATCAGAGTCAGACAGTGGCCTGGAGCCTGTACCAGCAGGCACTGTTCCAACAGAGACGCATACAGTATGCAAACTCACACACTATGGGCAAACTAGAATGCCAGTTCGCATAATTGCATGCCATTGAAGGAAACCAGAGTGCCCAGAAGGCCCCAACACAGTGGCAAGCGGGGATGTGAGCCTCCCACCACAGAGGCATGAAACAGCACCACTAATTACTGGGTCGTCCTCATTGTCATTATTTCTTAATGCATTTTCAGTGAATGTGTGCAATTGATTAAGCTGACTAGCTAAAATCAGGAGGCAATGAATGTAATATATCTGAGTTGAGACCTAGCTCAGTAACGGTACAGACATTGTACTGTGGTAATTCCAGTGACACGCGGGGGACACAGCTGCTGCTGAACGAAACAGGTAGCAGCTTTACGGACGTCCATCAGAGCCAAGCCACGACAGCTGAAGCTGGCCTTCATCTGGGTCGCCCGTGGTGTGCTTAACGACGACTGCTTCTGGCTTAAGGGGATTTGCAGCCAAAAAGCCACTGTGCCACAATTTATGGCTTCTGAAGAAAGAGCAATTTCCTAAGCAAATTTTCCAAGTCATGTCTCTGCCTTAGCTCTCCTGCTCTCTCCATTCTCTTTCTCTCTCTCTCTCTCTCTCTCACTGAATCTCTCTCTCTTTCTCTCCTCACATCTCCATCCACCACTGTTTTAAAACTCAGTACCATAAATGTAGAAATGAAAAAGCAAAGTTAGAGGCACTTACAGTATTTTTCATCTGCATATAGTGGATCTACGGTTTGGCCAGATCTTTGACTGTTTTCGATTGTTATGCCTTAAGCTGTGACCCTTTAACCAGGACGGGCCCTGGAATGCTTTGATGGGCACCTCAGATGCAGAGCACTGCCGCATTCTTCCTCGTTATCTGGGGGTTTCTCTTGTACCCAGAACTGCAGTCTCTGTGCGGTGCCTGTGCAGCTCTGCAGATTGGCAAGGTTAGGCACAGCGGCGAGCTGGGGGTGCCGGGCTGCGGGGGGCAGTCATATGAACTCCAGGCTGCCGTGTCCAGTTTGAGCCGTTATCACAACGCACAGACCAACATGACCGAGTGATGGCCATCGTTTTATGTCTTTTAATTATTTTGTCTAATAAATAAAACTCAAAATTTGCACAGTTGCAATTCTGGGTTCTGATATACATCAAATTTCTTAAAATCATTCATTTCTGTTATTGTTGGTTTATTTCAACAGCATATCATATGCATATTTACTGCATATGTTTTAAAAATAGTCTCTACTAACAAGTGCACCTATGTCAAAGTGCCATTTTTCTGTAAACATTTTAATGCACATCATTTTAAAAAATGTGCAATTGTCAACAACTGTCAGGTGAAAACTTTTCAAGGACTTTTGAAGGATTCCTTGCATTCTGACATGCTGGACTGACTAGACACTGTGATTAAGCCCCATACACGAAGACAATAATAATAACTAAGAGATTATGCAGAGCCAGGGAACATGATGTTAATACATTTCAGCTACTGTTACATGAATTCATGGTGTCTGGAAGCCACTGCAAGTCATGCTATGTCCTTCCTGTACCTTTAATCAGCATTGGTAGTAGACACATAATTGATAGTGTTACAGAATTATATTTAGTAATAATGCAATGAACAGTTCATAAATAATTTTGAGGTACATACATGGCCAGTGTTCTGAAGTGTAAAGGTAGGATTAAGGTGTACACAGGGTCATGATTGTAATTTTCTATAATAAAAAAAACTCAGTAATAGACTTCGAAAATGTGTCATAGCCAGAGAACCTGGAGTTCTTGAGTGGAAAGTTCTGGCCTAGTTAAAGTTTGGAGATGTGCGGATGACATGCTCTCAACGGCGACTTCTCATTAAAGCGGGCCTTCCGATCCAATCAGCTGGCAGCTCACTGAGACATGTGATGAGAAACCAGAGGGGCTATTGTATGACAGGAAAATAGAGAAAAAATGGATTATAAGCCAAGATGTGGATCATTTGGACAATTTTAAGAAATATGCTTAGCAAATACAGCTCTGCTTAACTGCTTTGATGCTTTTGTCCTGGAAATGTAATGTGAAGCATTTTCATTTTACCGACTGCATTTCATGACTGTGACAGACAATATGTAATTTTGTAAAGTATACCATACAACACAACATCAATTTAGTATGGTACTTTCTGTAGTATTTTATTGGGAAAAAAACAGTAAATACCTGTCCGACAATAAACATACAGTGTGCATAGCGAAGGCCAGGGCTAGTCATAGGTGCAGCTAGCTTATTTACACAAAGGCTATCTCTGAAGGGGCTGAACCCCGCGCTGTGTCACAGAGCCGTAACCAGTTTGCAGGTCGGCCCAAATCAAATCTGCCCTTCGCGCGGGATAACAGACGGGTCTTATGCTTGGCGTTTGGCGGCAGCTGGCTTTGAGGGTCGGCTGTGTACCCAGAGCGCTGTCTGTGCCTCAGATTATGTGCAGGAGAATGCCTTTCATTTCACTGCAAAAAAACTCCAGGAGATGGAATGCTGCAGATTTTTCATAGAATAATGTTAAAACAGTTCTACATGACCATTTTTTGAGAATATTACTTGAAGAAGAAGCTTTTTGCCGGTATTATATAATTTTATTATAGATACACCCTCATTTCTACTCACGCCTCACAAATCTTTAAGTCAAATACTGTAAAGGACAATGACGTGCAGTTCATATTAATGCTGAAATTCATTTTGAATATGAATATTGCATCATTTTCTGTAGAAGTGAGACACAAAAGGCCTAATTGGGAATAACCTCAAGCCCTTTAAAACAGACCTTCGGAAGCGCGTGAGCTCTGTGTGCTGTGAGGAAGGACGCAGATCCAGATAAGTGTGGTCTGTGTTCCCCTGCCGCTTTCAAAGATTTCATTATCTCAGGAAGTTTTCGCCATGCTGCTTGATAGACATACCCGTGAGTCCCTGGCGACGGCTGGAGAGACTGGCTGAGGGAACGCCAACATTTTCCCAGTTTACTGCTCTCATGCTCTACATTATCATCGTGGATTTTGCTGGTAGCCATGTCTGGGAATGTTTCTGGTACATGTCTCAGTCTCCAATCACATTTTCTTTTAAATGACTAAACAATGGATACGAGAAGTGAAAGCAACGGCTAGCTTGGGATTGTTACTCTTAGGTCATGTATTTAAACTACAGATTAGTTACATGTACTGGTTCACAACCAGTTCTGCTTTTGTTTCTATCATCCTGCATAGAACAATCTATTAATTTGTTTATTTGTTTTCTTTCCATGCATTTTCTTCTGTCTTAATAACCTGTGTTCCCCACAAATTACTACTGAACGGACCTGTATTTCCTGATTCATCAGTCTTATTTATTTTAATAAACTTTCATTTTTCAATGAGAGAGTTCCTTTTTTATTATATAAAACCATAAAGCATTAAATCATGTATTACCTAGACTAAAAAAGACAGAATAATGCTAAATGTGATGGGACTGAAAACGTATGGCATATTTCTTTTCAGTTAAATTATACTGGCCAAGTTGCTACCCGTCACATCGCTTATCCAGAATCTTTATGCTGAAAAGTTCCAGCCCCAGCCGTAATATCCTCAGCAAAGGGCACTGTCCCGGACCCCTTCTGCTTCTCTCTCTACATGGATTCTCTGTCTTCAGTACCTTCCTTCAATATTAATGAAACTGTAACATCTCTGCTGCCTCTATGATAGTCTCTCTCTAAAAGATTAACTGAACCAGACGTACCTTTGAGGCAGTGAAGTCCAACAATACAGATGGTCCCTGAGTTATGATGGTTAGATTTTTCGGTCTTACGATAACTATAGCGATACGAGGAAGCAGTAAAAATATTTTACATTTTGCATGGCAGGCAAACGTAGCGGCATATGTTGTACGATATGTTGGGACGCTGCCGGGATGTAAGCATCTCTCACCATGTGAGATGCCTCACTCTCGCCAGCAGGATTGATAACTCTCGACACAGTTCCGTTAAGTGCGTATTTCTTTCTATGTTTTTGGTGTTTCAAAGCTTGTCTTGACTTATGATATATTCAAGTTAGGATGGGGTCATCGGAACGCATCTCCATCGTAAGTCAGGGATTACCTGTATTGTTCCTTTTTTTAAAAATCGCTATCGATGAGCAACAGTATATCTGGCTTAATGCTTGACTAGCTTGGCAGAGATAGATCAAATTACTTTGAGGTTGTTGAGATTTGAGCCACCTATCTCCTCCTACCTCATGTAGATCTATGCTTTATCCTTAGCATAAACTGAATGCTAATCGTATTAAAACAATTTGGCCCAGATCACACGAAAGGGAAACCCTGAGCCATAGGGAACATTTCTAATCATGTTAGCCTAGTGCGAAGCTACCTGACCCACCAGAATCCATACCTTTCTGCTTATAGCCACCTTCCTTTGTCCCTTTCTATATCCCTATTGTTCTCTTCACTTTTTCATTCCTAATTTTTGGATGCCAGGACAAGATTCCCTGAGATATCAAAGCTTTATGTTCACTTTGTGTTACAAACTCAGAACCCACTTTTGAAATGAAAAACACAGCACAGTCCTAACTGACTAAGCCACCCACAGATCACACACTTGTGCGATGTGCATTATGGCATTTAAGTACTGAGTAATACTCCTCGGTACCATAAGGCTATCTGTGGTTTATATGTTGAATCATTGTATTGCTGTAATAGTTTGTGAAGTTTAGATTTTCCCACGGTTGCATGGGTGACTGTTGATTTTGAATGCTTGGCTTTAATTGCAGCTGTTATGAGGTTAATGTAGCAGTTTAAAATGTTGCAGCTTGTCAGCCAAACAAAGACTATGTTCACACTACCAAGCTGACGTGACTCAAATCCAATTTTTTGCTTGAATGTGACTCAGATCTGATTTTTTAGGGCTGTATTGGCACACAAATCCAGTCTTTTCAATTCAGATTTGAGTCACTTTCATATGATTGGTTACGTGTTCGATTTATGGCCACGTGACACAAATGGGAGTGGCCAGATGGGAATCCATGTGGCTTTCTGCCTATATGTATGTGCTGTTTTTTTTGTTGTTGGTGATGCACATAGAGAGAGGAGAGAGGGAAGGGGCATGCGCTGAGACAGCGTGCTGCCACACAACAGCACATGACAAACCACCTCAGTGATGAGAGCCTGGGTGCAGCCATGCAGTGGGCAATACCTCAGCACCACACTGTGAAGTTTTTCCGGTGGCTGGAGTATCAATCCTGCCACCAACCCAACTTTTCCCTGAAGTTGGAGGACCTACTTGCAGGGCCGGATGAGACTGAGACGTGACGCACATGACCCATGCAAAAATGTACCAATGTGTACATGCAAAAAGTTTCAGAGGAGAGATGAGTCCTCATTACAGTTAGACACAGGTCATTAGTACATTAACCGTCAAGATAGGCAAATCAGCTCTGAGCAAGAAAATCAGAATTGGACAATGAGGCTTGTAATGTGGTAAAGTCGGCCCTTGTAGCTGAGAGAATGCTTAGTTACATGGATATGCCAGGGATAAAGCCGGCCACCATGTTGCCATGAGGTGGATCCAGAGGCCTCAAACAAACATGGCAAGACATCGTTCACATATCAGCACTTACTGTGGCCAGATGACGGAATGCGAGAATGCTTCTGGGAGCACCTTTGAGGCATTTTACGAGGCCAGGTCACGAGTATTAGAATTAACATTTTAGGAAACACCCTACCATTGGCCAAGCAGCCATCTAGACATGTCTGAGATCCAAGCACCTATGATCATGCATCATTGTTCCACAGTGCTGATAGAAGTATTTTCCTACACTACTTAGACTGTCATGCAGCCCCTTCCCAGCTTTCAGTCCCAGAGGGCTGTGCGCACAGGGGCTCGACATGCTATCACCAGCCATCTTTCTCGTTTCTTACCATTAGCATCTAGCTGTGATAAGAAACTACACCAAGCACAGCAGTGCAGTTTATGAAGAAAGTATCTCAGATTTCCTACTTGCAGTGGAAAGAAGACATGCCCTGTTACCGCGTGATATCGTGCAACCTCACGCCGCAGGAGAGAAGACATGCCCTGTTACCGCGTGATATCGTGCAACCTCACGCCGCAGGAGAGAAGACATGCCCTGTTACCGCGTGATATCGTGCAACCTCACGCCGCAGGAGAGAAGACATGCCCTGTTACCGCGTGATATCGTGCAACCTCACGCCGCAGGAGAGAAGACATGCCCTGTTACCGCGTG
>JAODKM010000039.1:4735741-4757690 GCA_026780845.1 Petrocephalus sullivani
TCAAGTTATTTCAGTGACCATTGTGGGTTTTTCTTTCTTTAACAGAAGGGTACCAACAATTTTGTCCACGTGTGTATTTCTTGTGCATCACGATACTGCATTTCCTCTTGTTGTGCGAAAGTAATTGCTTTTTGTTTTTAGGTATCTGACGGGTGACCAGATCCGGAGCGAGTCGTCCCCAGAGGCATACATCCGCTGTCTGCGCATGGGCTGTCGCTGCGTTGAATGTGAGCACTTCTCCTGACCTGTGCCTATGATGGGAAGGTTGCTGGTTCAAATCTCATGGGCATCTCCCATTGCATTTCCACAGTGGACTGCTGGGACGGATCAAACGAGCCGATCATCTACCACGGCAAGACCATGACGACCAAGATTAAGTTCGAGGACGTGGTGAAGGCCATCAATGACCATGCCTTTGTGGCATCCGAGTGAGTGCTTCCACTGAGGAGAAGGTCTATGTGACGGTGCTGATTAGCACCACGCAAACCATGCAGGGTTTGGGTGCAAGGGGCTGGGCTACAGGGGCCCCAGCTGAAAGACGATTGGTCCCCGGAGTGCCCCATCCCCTGTCACTCACTGATTCAAAACATATTATTGGTTAACGTCTGAATGATGGCCTCTTTTATAGCTCTCACTTTAAGAATCCTATAATTGTCCTTGTTGGCCACAAACAGTCATTACATTGGAGGAGGGGGAGCAGGTGGCCTGAAGTGATTTTTCGATTGGTACCTGAGAAAACAAAACAGACCTGGGTTCATGTACATCATGCAGAGATTAAGCTGACATTGAACTGAAACAGCCAGGTACCATAGATACATGAGAAACTTGGTTATAAAGTCTTTAATATACAATAAAAAGTACTTCTGAACAAGCAGAGAGCATTAACTAATACAGTTAAAATTTTTGTTAATTAATAGAAATTGTATTTTAAAATCATATTCGGGGTTTAAATAATTCTGTAAGCATTAGATATATCGGTGCTAACTTTGCGGTCATACATTTTAAAAGCAATATTATTCTCCGCCCATTAGGTATCCCCTGGTGCTGTCCATCGAGGAACACTGTTGCACAGAGCAACAGGATAAAATGGCCGACATCTTCACCAGGGTATTCAAAGACAAGCTACTGACCACTGTTGTGGAGCCCATGGCTGACCAGCTACCATCCCCTGCACAGCTCAAGGGCAAGATCATTCTGAAGGTGAGGGCCTGAGTGCAGGACAGGAGGCAGGAAGTGGCTGTAAGGACTGGGAAAGGTAGAAAATGGTCATGTGACCAGCCAGTACCATCTGAACAGGAATCGGGGGGGGTGGCTGAGTGTGGTGCAGTGCGTTGCGCTCCATGCCTCTGATCGGAAGGTCGCCAGTTCAAACCCAGCCCCAGCACATCTGTGGATCCTTGAGCGAGGCCCTTAATCCCCAGCTCCCTAGGCACTGCTCTTGTGGCTCCCCTTCACAGCCAAGCTTGTGCTCATGGCTAACAGTTTTGTGTAGGTGTGCAGTACCTGCTGTATTTCCTATACCTACCCCTATACAGTCCTTCCTATACCCCTTTACAGTCTCTCTACATGGTTTTGATTAATCTTAACTACACTGTGTCTCAAGGTACTTCCAGATGACTGCTGTAGGATTTCTTTGTATGATGTCAGTTATGAGCCATTACACATTTCTCTGGTGCCCCCGGTGCCCACGCCTGGGTGTTTTTCTCTGCGCTCACAGCATCCCTACTGTCCCGACAGCACAAAAAACTGAGCTCAACAGATGAGCCGGTGCGACTGGAGGATCGCGGCAGCCAGCAAAAGGGCGACAAGCAGGGGAACATCTACATCTGGGATCCGGTGAATGAGGTACGGCCACCCTAACTCAAACCCTAACCCCCTGTCAATGCCGTCAGCCTATTTGCCAATGGAGACGGCCTCTTAGAGCCCCATCTTCTGAGGGGCCGGCCACTTGGAAAAGCCAATTCGACTTTGCCTCAGATGGTGTGGGCTCTACATATAGCTCCATGCCCTCTGCAGTGCCAGCACAGAGCAGCTACGCAATGGTGATGGTGTTTGGCCATCAGTGAGGCTTGCCTAGGGTTGGTTCAGCAAGGGCTTATTTCAGCATCCATGCCCTCTTTGTGCAACGCTGCCTTAACACCAGAGACGTTTTCAACTCATTGTTCTGAAAGTGTCTGTCCTGTAGGAGTTGCTCCATTTAGGAGGTAGCTACATGACGCACCTCTGCCTCTGTCTCTACACTGTCTAAACTGTCTCTATCTTCATCCTGCTGAGCTGCCTGCCCATGTTTTCAGCAATGGAACCAGCACTACTGTATGATCTATGGAGACAATCTGTATTACGCTGAGGAGTATGAGCAGCAATCCGAGAAGGTAAGACGGTCTCCTGGGTGAGGGGGAGGTTCGAGGGCACACTCCTTACGTTTCCCTTCTCTCCACACGTCTCATTTACCCCCACCCACCCCTCCCCGACTCCCATCCTCTCCCTGATCCTGCCCTTTCTGTGTCTTCCCCATGTCAATCAAGCTTTAATTTGCCCATTATCTAAGTGCAAATACAGTCACCCCTCCAGATTCATGAATTTCACATTTAGTTGGTTAGTGTTGTTGTCTTTATTATTTTTTGGGTCTTGTGACTGTGCTGATATACCATGTGCAACACCACACACGCACATACACTACATTGCCAAAGGTATTGGGACGCCTGCCTTTACACACACATGAACTTTACTGACATCCCATTCTTCATACATGGGCTTTAATATAGAGTTGACTAACCCTTTGCAGCTTCTTCTGGGAAGGCTTTTATGGGAATTATTGACCAGGAGAGCATTTCTGAGGTCAGGCCCTGATGGTGGACGAGAAGGCCTGGCCTCCAGTCTCTTCTCTAATTCATCCCAAAGGTGTTCTCTTGGGTTGAGGTCAGGATTTTGTGCAAACCAGTCAAGTTCCTCCACACCCATTTTGCTCATCGATGTCTTTATAAACCTTGCTTTGTGCACGGTCATGCTCGAACAGGAAGGGGCCATCCCCAAACTGTTCCCACAAAGTTGGGAGCATGCAATTGTCCAAAATGGCTTTGAATGCTGAAGCATTAAGAATTCCTTTCACTGGAACTAAGAAGCCAAGCCCAAACCCCGAAAAGCAACCCCCCACCTAAATCCCACCTCCACCAAACTTTAAGATAAGATAAGATAAGATAAGAAAGAACTTTATTTATCCCGAGGGAAATTCTTTTGTCATGATCATGCTCAGTGCACAAGAGGGGTACATGTAAGAGACAAATACAGGTAAGAGGCAAAGTATTAATAGTGCAAATCAGATAATAAAATAACAATAACAAATTATTAAAATTTAACTATAGCACAAAATAAAATAGGATTATTAGTGCTTAAAGTGACAGTTGCTGAAAAAGTGACTTAGTGTTTCACCTGCAGAACGGGGAGGAGTTATACAATCTTATAGCCACAGGAAGAAAGGATTTCTTCCTGTATTAATGATCTATTAATGATCTAGCCTTTCGGATATGAAACCAGCTGCTGGAGTACATACTCATGATGCTTTAGTAATCCCTGTGAGGAAATGCTCTTTGTGTCAGCCTCATCTTATCCTCATGCAAATGTAGATGAGAGCAAGCTTGGCACTGAATGGCAGCCACCTGCACCCATGGAGTGGAGGGATTGAGGGCCATGTTTCAGGGCCCCACAAACATGAGTGTTCTGTCAAGGCCAGGCTTGAACCAGCAGCTTTCAGATCACAGGCACTGAGGCTTAGCCTTCTGGGCCACAACTGCCCCCCCCCACCAAGGCCAAGAGCTAGATTTTAACTTTAATCAGATTGAATTATTTTTAATTCCAGTTTCATTTGGAGCAGATTCCAAACCTGATCCAGATACTGCTGTAACAGATATACACCCTAATTCTTCCTCAAAATAGGCTACAATCCAAGGTGTAAACCAGATCCAGATTTATTTTATGAAAAGCACACTATTGGTCATTACATTTTAAAAGTGAAACCGAAATGTTCAACTTATCTATTTATCTACATATTAGGATTACATTGTGTGTTATAAACTTTTTTATCACCAAATTAAGCTAGAAAAAATCACCTGGAAAAAATATTTCCAGTTATAAATATCCATCTATCCATCCATCCATCCATCATAAATATGCATGGTTTCAGTGAACGGAGATGCACTGTACTTGTAAAGTATGACACCCTTTAGCACAGGCATCTCAGTTTTGTAAATGTAGCACTCTTCAGTGAAATATCTCCGCAGACAGACCAACAATTTGTGTTTTGGCCATAAATCAAGGCTAAATATATGTCACAAACAGACTCTGGGAGTCCCAGCAAGCTGCAACATAGCCAAGTCCTGCACATTTCCTTTTGGTTGAATCCATGCGTTGTGCTCACGCCTGCACCAACTACTCTGTGGCTGGAGTTTTTTTCTTTTTTTAAATATCGAGCATGGTTCTGTAATTGTTGGGCCGTCCCATCAATAATCCCCTCCTTTCGTATCCGAGTCGGCATGAGAAGAGGGGATTGTCTCTTTCTTGGCACATGGTGGTGTGGACAGATTTAAGCCAAGGTGAAGAATGGAGGTTTTCAGTCTCTGTTTCACAGGTTCTGGGATTCAGAGCCAGGGGGCAGAGGGCTGGGACAAGTCCTTCAGGTGAAGAAATTACGCTCCAAACCCAAATTTGCGAAGGTGTGCTTCCTTGAGAGTGATGAATGGTATTTTTGCACAAAGACTGCATACAACATGAAGCATATGGTTTTCTTTGTTATACTAATCGCTGCTGGCTAAATCCTTATGCATTACATTTAAAGAGGATGGTATTCAATTGAATGTGAAATATGTGGAAAAAGCCGAAAGAGGAGAGCGTTTTTGTGGGATAGCATATCACTGGTGAGAATTCGGAATAGTCGCCCCAGAAACGATAATTATCAGAGATAAATGTATCATGTATTTCAAAAATTCCTCTAACCTTAAATTTATTTTTAGAAGGGATTTAGGAAAACAAAATGGAATGTATGAAAAGACAATGGTTTTATAGAGCTGGAATTTCAAATTACACCTCTATCACCTTACAGTACATACTGACCAGCCTATTATAAATCCCCAGCGTTGGCAGGGCCTGGTGTGAGACTTGTAAAATTATATCTCAGCTTTCGAGTAGGGTTCAGTGGCCCTCTGCACATTATTAAAACAGAGCCTTTCAATAGAGTGTGGCTCCTGGAAGGCCAGGTCTGAATTTCAGTGCAGAAAAATAATTACTTTAAGATGAACTTTGAAATGTTGAGCGATTGTGTCAATGCATTCTGATCCTGCTGTCATTGATTAAATTGATTTGTTCTGCATATCAAGCCCTTTTCAATTAGAAGATTTAATTACGGCTGTAATGCAGGTTATGACAGATTATGGTGAGACAATGAGTGTTTCTATTGGGCAGCTTTTTTGTCACATTTGACTGCAGCGAGACACCAGCCTCGAACCACATTGTTCATCATCCCATGTATTAAGTCTATCTATCTACCAATCTATAGTCAGGATTGGTCCCTGTTCTGTATATCATTTCCCTGTTTTGCCAGTAGGTGTCACTGGCCATCCCATTTTCCAGATTGTTCCCAGTTTTGGCATATTCTGTTCCTAGAGTGTCTCCCAGCTATCGGTGCCTCTATGTGGCTGAATGGGCTGAGCATGTGGTTGCTAATAGGGCCTCCCATCTATCATGGGTTCGAGGCTGGCCAGCCTCAAATTGTTCAACTCTGTGCATTTTCTGTATACTATGTTAATCGTGTTTCTCTATGGCTCATGTTTTGTACCTTTGTTAGTTATCCATTTAGTTAACTTGTATTTATCTCCTGTTTCACTTATGTTCTTTGTACCCCCTTAATCAGTACCAGCCCATAACTGTGTCCTGTTGAATCCCTGTCATGTGAGTACATAAGTGCCTGCCCACGCCCTGTTCTTTTGTCGCTCATTGTGAGAGCTGTTGTGGTACCTGTGCTTTCTAAGAAGACTCCCTGCAATCTCATTTTGATTTCCACTATATAGTGTACTCATTGTGAACAAAACACTTTGTCCTGTCCTGAAGCTGTAACTTTGTTGTCCCTCCTTATCAAATGTGACATATATATAAAATAAAAAAGAATGCAGAATAAGACTAAAAAGAACTCAAGCCAATTGAGTTTAGAGCCAATCTTTGTTTTTTCAGTTATAACCAAAAGGAATATAAAATGTTTCCTGTTATAAGAGCCATTGAAAGAGCCGTGATGTGTAAATAGGGGGGCAAAACTTTATCCAGCCCATGTGCCCTTTATCCACGTTAACCACAGCACTGCGGAGTCTGTGCGGAGTCGGCAGGTCCAATCTCGTTGTATACAGTCCTTTGATTAAAAGGCATTTAAGGAATTCTTCCACTTCGGGTTTTCAGCTGCCAGATGTGAAATAAAAGGCTGCTATTGTAGCAAGTGTAATCTTACGGACTTCGGAATTCCCTTCAAGTCGGCGCTCAGACGCACCACATTTCTACAGAATAAGTAATACTCCATCGCCTGTGGTTGCTGTGAATTGGTGCCACACAGTGAAACCAAATTCAGTGATAAAGTGGCAGGATAGACAGAAATGCCCTTTTCCCTCCAGGGTGTCTGAAGGTGCAGACTTCCTGTCTTTTAGTCTGGTTTATGTCATCCTAATCCAACCTAGAAACAAGAAAGCTTGGAATACTAAATGTTATTAAGTATTCTTAGAAAGAATGGGATAACATTTAATTCAGAATATATCTGATAGCTTAATTGTTTGTAAACTGTAATTTAACTATAAACTTTTTGAATGGGATTATTCAGAGATACATATTCCTAGCTTGACCAAATGTCTTTGAAAATAATTTGTAAGTAAAACTACTTGTTGTATTTATTGGTTGAAACTCTTGTACTTTGGATCTTTGATTCTTTCTGCCAGAGTATTTTAAAGCCTTTTTACTATACATTTTAATGTTAACTGTATCCACCTGGTATTGTAAAACATGACAACGTTAAAAACTGTGCAAATTAAATGATTAGACCAGCGTAAACAGATACATGTGATATTTATATATTGAAAAATATACACATACCATTTGTGTACCAGTACAAATAATTATATTTACGACAATCTGTGAGATGCTCACTTGAGAATGAAATGTATAAATACCAAGCGAGATTTTCTATAACTTAAAAATCAGATACCATCAGTCTGATTGCCCTGTTTATTTACCATGAAAGTCTAGTGGATGTGAGATTTTGATTTAATTGGTGTCTCATAACAGTTCCAGGAAACATTCAGAAAACTAGATGATAAGCCACAGATGTTTTTTCAGATATGAATTATAGACTTGCAAATGATTTATTTGGGGAAGAAATTAAATCAAGAGGCCTCAGCTATGACCTGCGAATATTATAAGCTGTATTGATAGTTTATGATACTACATTTGTAAACTAACAAAGAATAACAAATATAGAAACTAACAGTCACATTTGGTCTTTACAATGCTATGAAACTGATAGGTTATAATTCTATACTGCTAAAATTGTATAATGCTATGAAATTTATTTGTTCACAGTTTTTTTTTCTCTAAAAATGCTTTAAAGCTAGCAAGTGGTTAAACTGAACAGTGGGATTAAACTGAATAGAGACATGTCACAGGAGATAAAATGCCACACATTCATTGCCACTCCTATCTTTCTATCCCATTGTTTTTAATTGTTACATTACATTCCAGTTTGTACCTTTTGATAAGCGGTTTCTTGAAAAAAAAAACACTTTGTGTACTATCTGTGGCATGCTGGGCTATTATCTGCACCTGTTCAACAGAGAAAGCCACATATCAGGGTATAGGCTTGGAATTTTACCCACAGATGGAGAACGTCCCTACGGTTTGTTCAGCCTGAGTCTGACCCCTTATCTCCTAGAGGCACCTGCTTTACTTTACATCATCGAGACTGACCGTGCCAACCATCCTGTTATCTCACACGTGAGAGAATTCCCCCCTAATAGAGCAGATTTGAGAAAAATGCCTGTCCCCTTTGTGAGTCTGAGAAAGAGACCGGCGTTGTCCTGCCAATAGCCATGGTTCTTCTTATTGTGTGTCAGAGTGAGGTGGCTCAAAGATAGAACACAATATACATAACAATGTACTTGGACAGTAAAGGTGGTCCAGATCAAACTAAACAAAAAGGATTCCATTTAGCAGAACACTGTTGTGGTGAAAATAATATTATTATCATTCTTGTTATTATCCATCCACCTGGCCCATTCAGGGTCAAGGGGGGTCTGTAGCCTATGGGCTAAGCATTATTATTTCTGTTGTTGCTGTTGATGATGACGCTGCTGATGTTGTAGTACAGCATTACCCTGTGCCAAGTTCATGTGGCACCCAGTGAGGGACTTTCTAGATAAATCTGGGTATGAACTGATTGGGAAGGTGTTGATAAGCAGTCATGGCCATTAATGTCACTGTAACCTCTGCTACTTTTTGTATCTGTAAAAATACATTACTGTAAAAAATTTGATATGCCTTTACTGATAAACAAATCACATAAACAAACATGGGTGAAAAATCAGTCAGAATGGTGATCGCTCCTTGTGGTCGCTTTGTTAATCATGTTCTACTTTGTGGAATTTCTGGCACATTACTGGTTTACCAGAGCTTTTGTGTGGGACAAAGTGGTGCATTATGGGAAAAAGTTTATTCTAATAATGGTGTGACATGCAGGAATCTGTTACGAGAACAGTAAAATTTCACACGGGACCTTTGCCAAAAATTCTCGTATATGTGTTAGTTGAAATTGCACATTTACGCTAACATCACAGAACAGCAGTACTGAAAGAAGAGTGTTCCGTTTCAAAAAAAGTTGAAACTAAAGTGTAAAAATGTTCTGCTTGTAGTAACATGGGTACATACCTGGATTTATAAAGCGTCAAGGCTGCAAAGATGATGTGTAATTTGTCTTATGTGGGGGTTTGATTTATCGCATACATTTCACAATTAACTTTTCACACTACACTGACAAATGAAACCTTTACTTATCTACAAACAAACAATGTTATTCACTGAAGCAGCACACAAACTGTAAAGTGAAGGGTGGGCTGGTTTTCACGCACTGCAGCTGCATCTTTCACACAGACAGTTGTGGAAAATAGGTAATACTGCACCTAGCGGTCCGAGGACACATTTTAGTCATTCGATCAGACCTCAGAACTGTGTTCACAGCTGTTTTGGGGGACGACTCTAGGTACTTTGTCCCATTCGTTCTGTGCACATGAACATGTCCTATTCTAATCACACCCCCCCCACCCCTACCAGTGAACTGCAAACACCCTGACCTAGTGAACTGTACTCAGAAATGATACATTTGCCCTTTAGGCTAAGACAAAATGAAGTTGTGAATCTTATTTTTATTGCAGTGCTGCAATCGCATTCATGCGTAAGGCCTGTTAAGGAGCAACAACGCTGTGCTTCGGTCTGATTGATAGTGGAAATCCTGGCTTAATTAATATGCAAATAAGCTTGTGCTACAAGTATATAATTATATGCTTCATGGGATAAGGAGTGTGGGTCGCTGGTTTATCTTGTGGTCAACTCAATGACCTTGGGAGACTAGCAGAATCACCCAAACCTGGAATTTATGGAATGGGTTCAAATGGAGAATCATCTGAACTTTGTCAAAGTTGACTCGCATTCCTTAATGAGCACAGAAACAAGCTTTAAACAATTTGTATAAATCATGCAGGTATTTGGTCAATAGGGAGGGAACAAGAACAAGGATTTAAGAGAGCTTGGCTACAAGATGAGAGATATATCACTTATACATGTCGTGGAGACCAGAGATGATAGTAACATAGTTGTTACATAGTTGTAACAAAGTCTATTTCTCCTATCAGGAATGAGGTATGACTCACTTGTGAAGAAGGAGCACCCTAAATTTGTAACGAAAAAAGAAATTTGAGGAAAGATAGTAACTTTCTGACTTCATTTGTTTTTATGAAAGCACTGCCTGCTCGGTACTTACATTATTCAAACTTAAATAATTTGTATTATGTGGCTTGCATATCAATTTGCTGTCAAACATAAGCGCAAATATCCAAAGTCATGGGATGAATCCTCAAAAGCTGGGGCAGGTTCGCTGCCTAGGTGAAGTGGCATCCTAGTCTGTCCATTAGAAGTCCAGAGCCCACAAGCCTGGCAAAGGCTACCTGTCAGGGTCAGTGGCCATCTGGCCCTGTCCCATTTCTTTTGTTCCCATTTGGCCAGCAGGTGTCACTGGCCATCCTGTTCCGGTAGCCCTAGTATGTTTCTCTGCTGCCCTGGCTGCTGTGTAACTCAATGGCTTGAGTGAGTGGCTCTGAAGCTGTTACCCCTAGTAATGGGTAAAAGGCTGGCCTGCGGTCTTATGTTTTATTTACTGGGTTTTGTCTTGTCCCTGCTTTTGGTTTTCCTTAGTGTCTGTTATGGCTTTTCTTTGTGTCCCTGTTTCGGTCCCTTCCTTTGTTCCTAGCCTTTCCTAGCGTAGCCAGCCCTCAGCGCTTGTTATGTTCCCTAGTTTTTAGTGCTGCGTGATTGTAATCCCCCCTCCTGTTCCCCGTTGCCCCGTGTCCTTGTGACAGGCTGTGGTATGGGTTTCACATGCCCAGTGTCGTGTCCTGTTAGCTAGTATTTAAGTGCCCGCTTTTGTTCTGTTCCCTGCTGCTTCATTGTGGCTGCTTCCCAATGCTGCTCTGTGTCTGTTATTTGTACTCGTGCCTCCCTGTTAGTTACTGTAGTTTTCCTGTCCCGTTTTATCAGTGTTGTGTTTGACCCCTTGTGCCCCCTTATTTATCTGGTTTACCGTTTGTGTTTGTTTTTGTTAATAAACCCATTTCTCTTCGAGCCACTATGTGGAACGTCCCTCCTTTTTACACGCCCCGCCATAACACTACCAACAAGCACAACACTGAAATACTTTTCTTGCAGCTTGACAAAGTACTAACAAGGGAGAACTTTACAGCAAATTGCATATGGAATTTAACCAGTGGTACAATCTCCAGACAGAGTAATTGCCATACACGGATCTAAAAAAGTTGCCGCACTGACATCTGCCAAAAGGGGTTAATTGGTCTCCGTTGCGTGTGCTGTCACTGCCGTCGGGACCTTGTTCCCACACAAACATTACAAAGAGCACTTTGAATATAATGGGTAGGATGTGTTGGAAGCGGGGGATAATTCGGGGCGATGCAAGAGGCAGATTTCATCATCTTCTTGAAGCATTTTGCAAACAACACCAAAGTCAAAGAAAGTGGTACTTCTTCTGGATAACCATCAGTAGTCATCATTTTATTCTGCAAGACCAATGGATGTTAGCATATCTCCCCACCTCGCAGTCACAAGCTTCAGCCTGTCAACAAAGGAGTATGTGGTCCACTCAAGAAGAGGGTGAACACAGCATGTGATGCCTGGATGAAAATGAACCCAGGAAAGACTACGACAATTTATGGTATTTCAGGGATAGTGAAGCACTTCCTGCCACAGTTACACCAATGTATATGTAGCCTGTATTCCACTGGAGTGGAATTAGGCCTCACAATCCAGGCATATTTTAAGAATTGGACTTTGAGCTTTCAAATATACAAAATCTGGTGCACACTATGTGATAAATACAAAATAAAACTGCACTGGGTTTAAACTCCATGGAACGCCACACTCTGTAGTGTAATTTCCAGGCAGGATAGAACGTGTGCCATTTTCAGTGGGTGACTGCACAACAAATTGGTATAATATTCTAAATATGTCCAGTGTTCAACTGCTCTTTGATATGAGTAAGGTTCATCCCTGCTGTATGTGAACTGGCTTAGAATAATAGCGGATATAAGGAGTGTAGTCCTTACGTCTGTATAGCTCAAAGTTTCAGTCACAATCAGAATCTTCATTGCCACGCAGTGTTAACTGCCTTAATTCCGCTGTTTCTACATCCCTTTTAGACAGCTTCCCGTACACACGATATAAGTGGCATACTTTCTACACATGCATTGTCAAACAGGAAGGATATAAGAAGATATACCATGAAACAAAAGCTGGGAGTGTGTTTTTGTTATTTTACCACTAAATCATTAGCACAGAGAAAGAGAAATAAGAAAGGGAGAGGTCAAATTTTACTTTTTTATTCGTCAATATACCTTGGTGATTGAAATAACTAAATATTTCTACAGGGAATGTTTGCAGAGCAATGAAGACGGGTCAGATGACCGAAAAGGCAAATATTTAAGAATAACTCAACTTCTCAAAACAGAGAGAAATATATACAAGAGAGAACCAAAGGGTTAAATCTACAGGCAGGAATATAAAATTTCTACAAAATAAGGCTTCAATAAATATCACTTTATATGCAGATACTTTTACTTACATCACAACATTTTTCCGACAGGCTGAGCAGTATTTGGATCTTCTCCATATCTCCAGCCAACACCTTCGCCTTAACGTTAAGGAGCGACTGCTTTTTTAAAACCAACTCATATCTGAATCCATAGCTTGAAAGAAATCCTCAAATATTTCAATGCATACATATTATACAGTCTAAAGTTATTTTAAACACGTGATCATCGTGATGTTTCACATTTTTAGAGGTATGCGAACAAAGTTAATGTACAGGATGTATTTTCAGAATAATTCAGAGTGCCGACATTCATGCGTACATGAATCTCATGAGCCTTAGGTTCTGAAAAAGAAAAAAAAATCACATACTGATTTTACCCTCCTTTTCATTCTTCCAAAGCCCCGCTTTCGAAAGCTTATAAAACATCACTAAGCCGATTTAGCACAGTAAAAATACCTGGAAGGAGTTCTATACTTAATGCTAGAACAAAGGGTATATAATAAACATAAGTTAAAAGTAACATGATTTTAATAATGTTTTACTTACAAGTATGATATATGTATATATATATATATATATATATATATATCAGATTTAGCTTCCATCTTAAGAATATGTTTAAAAAACAGATGCTTCAACCCCATTGGTTAAAGTAAAGTGTCCGTGTGAATTTATACAGGAAGTAAATATCTACAGACAGGGTTTGGCCAATCTCTCAAGAGCAGAAAGGGAAGAGCCTGTGCTCGAACACAGACACAGGAACATAGGTTCCTCTGATATCCTCCCCATCTTCTTTTCAACACATATCTAACACTTAAACAACATGTATTAAGACACCATATTCTGTTACTGCGAATGTTTAGTCCACTGTCCGGCAACAGTACCCAAGTGTTATTAATGGATTAATGGTCGAATATAACATGAGAGTTATAACTCATCCATAGGTTTTTTTCCGAGGAGGTCTGGGTAATGTGGCTGTATGGAACCCCACATGGAAAAGCTAAATATTTTGGTTCGTGGGCAGTTTGTAAAAGTGAGACATTTATGACATTAAGACTAGCTAATTGAACAAAGTCAGTATGTGTTACTGTTGCAAAGGCAAGACTAAAATACACTTCTGTATAAATTTAATGCATGTTTACTATATACTTCATAACTTACTACACATTAATTTATATTGTTAACTGTTGTTACATATTTTCAGATGTTAATATGCTAATATATTTCATTAAATATTTTCTGACAAAATACATTTTTAAATTTTAGGCACTATATAGCTTTCTTTCCTGGTTCCCACTTTTTTATTTTTAACATTTTTGGGCATGAGAATGATGTGAAGAGTATGTGAAGGACTTGTAATGTGTGTCATTTTAGCAACTGCTTGCACAAAATAACTGATCATTTTTTAGCACTCTGAAAGTATTGAATATAGCAAACAGCAAATATTTGCAACAGCCAGGACATAAAAACGGAAATCACTGCACTCCAAAAAACAGGCATTACACGTTTCCCTGTGTAAGAATAAAGTGCGGAATTATGGTACCTACACAGACAAAGGGCAGAATAAACAGAAACAGGTGAAATTGAAAAGGAAAATTAAATCCTTCCTTGTGATTCCACATTTTCATTTGAATGTACATTTGAAAGAAACGTTTTTTGGACAAATAACTGATGAATCACAGATGAAAGACAATTTGTTCCAAGTACTTAGCAACACTACAAAATTGAAGTGCGTTACACTGCTTCTAAAGGGTGACCTTAACCACATCAGATTAAATCATTTAATTCTTTGAAGAATTAGGCCCACATTGGGACAAATGCCTGTTTTGTTTATAAAGAGCCAGGCTTTCACTAAACAGATTTCGAATGATAATGTTACTGAAATTTCATTCAGTCTTGTGTCATTTGAAAGCTTAGGCTGTGGTTACTGAAATGCTAGGGTATTCCATGTTAATACCAGAGCTTCGGAAAATGTATTTACCTTATGTAAGACATGCAATGACTGCTTCTCTGTGTTCGGCCCAGCTTCAATCTTGCCAGCTCATTTTTTGGCAGGTAAAATTTTTCATGTTATTATTTTTCCAACTGACACTACATCCCCCCTCATAAAAAAAGAAACTCTTCTGAAACATAAAATAAATCAGCCAAAAATCTAGCTCTCCTAATTTGCTCTGGCATATAACAAAAAACTTCCCTTTGTAGATGGTCAAAATTGACTCCGCGGGGAAAGTGGAAACAGTCAGGAAGCTGAAATAATGGGCGTTATTGTTACATCAATATCATCCGATACACGTCTCCTCTCGAAACGGCTGGCTGCGTTTCCGTCTATTCTCCTGCCAGAGGGGGGACGCGTGCGCCCTTTCACTCCACGCCTCGTACGACGAAGGCCAAAAACACCGGAACTTGGAACTCAATGAACGAGGAGCGGAATTCACTGGTGTCCCACTAAGTGGAGACATCAAAGGTAGCCTCTCGGGCTCTGTGCCTCACAAACTCACCGCTTTGGTGTGAGCAGCTGTCGCTCTTTAACGTTACGTATCTTTAATGGTAATAAAGTCTCTATAAAGCTTCAGTTCCGCTTCCAGACTTTCTTGCCGCTGTCAAATAAGCCGCATACTCTGCCACGACTATGAAATAGGGGAATATAAAGGACCAGGCTAGCCCAGCTTGACGATAGTTAGTAAGGAGGCGTTCTTTAACACGCAACTTCTATAAGCCTTCTGTGTAAATCATTGCAACTAATCGACATTTTACTGCTTTTTAACACAAAGAGAAGAAGTGGCTGGATGTACAAAATGCTAGTATGCATCACAGTTTTTACTTCAAATATATAAATATTGGTTTTTGATTTCATAAATGTCGTTTCCTTGTTTGGTGAGCAACTCCAAATTTCCAATGAAAAATAAGATGAAAAAATAAGAAACAAAAAAGCTTAACCAGATGCTAGGACTACATTCCATAAAACAATGTAGGACAAGAAAATATTCAACTATTCTTCTCTTTTAATACAAAAAACGGGTGAAAAATAAGGTTTCCATTAAAAACGTATTAGGGCCATAACAATCATTTTATTGAGAATAATTTGAAAAAAAAAATTAAATCTTTTTTGAAGATTTAAAAAGCATGCCTGAGATAAATAAAACTATATTTTAACTCCGCCATGCTTAAGTTATGTGCCATTTTCCCTGGTTAAAATACTAATTACACAACCCAATCTCGGGACAGCCAGCTCCTATTAAATTTTTGCATTTCTAGGTAATTTAGGAATTACAATCACAATACAATTACACCATTTGCCCCGAGACTCCAATTACTAGTACAGGATGCCTTCACTGTGGCACAAGAGCACGCAGACAGTGTTATACACACATAGACCGCATGCCAGAAAGCTGTGTACAGCACTTCACTGCTGTGTTCATATTCCGCCATGACTCACGGAAAGACGTACATTCCTTTGTCAAAAGTCCTCCACCATGCAGACTTTCTAGTATTTATAAATGTGTGCGAATGACCTGGATAAAAATTAGCCTTTGGTAGAATAAGGGATGTTCCAGTTACTCAGTGAGTGTTAAATGTATTTATTTAGCATATGCTACTCTGAGAGGGTGATGCCTTTTCCAGACATTGTGTGTTTTTCTGTGTGTGTGCGTGTGTGTGTGTTTTATGGTTAGCATTAACCCACTCCTGACCTTAATGTAGATACTGGCCTTCTGATCATAAGGAAACAGACCCCCTACTGAATTCCAATGCATCCTCCTCGTCTACTCTAAACAAGTGTAATGCCTTGCAAAGCGGCACCACGCGAATGGTACAACTTTCCTGAGTTTATGAAAGTCAAATGAATAGAGGTTTAAACAAAAATAATAACAACACTACAGTATGTTTTTAAATAACAGGAGTCCCTTCGACCGGCTTGGAGAGTCTTTGGTCACATTCCATGGCAGGAGCACCCCCTGCAGTGTGGGGAGCTCTACGCCGCAGAGAAGTTGGACCTGATGGAGTCTTCCCGCAATTGACGGTGCTTCCCGATGTTGCAGTCCTCCCGCTGGGTCCGCCGCTCGATGGTTATCCTGTAATTCTTTCTGTGGAGCACAGGAGAAAGCCAGTGTGTGAGGATTCCAGAGGTTTCCAGTTATTATCATATTACAGCAGGTGTCGCTGGGGAATGACAGCCATTAATAACACAGACCGTTTCCTCCGCTTTTCTTCATCTTCACTCAGACGTTCCGATGACAAGATATCTAACTTATTAGATGGTGGGAAAATTGGACTGTCTGCCAAAACCAAAAAGGCTACAGGAACTTACCCAGAGGATGGAAACTCACTACAGCTGTACAGTCCCCTGGCTTTGCCCCAGACATGAGCTCCATCTCTCTCTAGTGGTCTTGCTTTCATTTAGAGTAAATCCTAACCATTTTAGTCCAAACATTGCTTACTGCTTTATGTATTATCACTTGGAATCTGCCTCTGAAGAAATAGCTGATGGAATTACAATTAATGAACTACCATCTTCAAAATTATTTCCTGCGATTGCGCATATATTATGTAATACATGCCAAAACAGCAGCTGAAAAAAACAGCTATTACAGAAATTCATAAATGCTTAAGCTGACCTTACTGAGGTCAGCACTGAGCCATATATTTCAAAAGGTCCATATTTAAATTGCTAAACCTAAGTGATAGATTTGTCAAGGGTTATATTTTTCTAAGAAAAAAAACAGATATGCTAAATTAAAATTAATTACATTAAATTAAATTAATAAGTGTATAATTATATAAATATTATATCAGTAAATATCAGTCCATAACCACATACCCAGTGCATAATCGGCCTGGAGCCTTTGTCACCATTCTAACTCTCTAACCTGCCCGTTATTCACCCAGAAGACTTCACACAGAAGATTCTTATTTAAAGATTTAACTAGGGTGACCAGATAATCCGTGTCAGGGAGGACAGTTTATGCTACTTCAGTTTTTATAAGCTACTTCACAACCGAAAGGCTCCTGTGCTTGGCTAAATTCAGTTTTTCTTGTGCTTTGACTGGTTTGTTTCCTTGATTAAAAGACACATCCAGCTGTTTCACATTACCATTAGTGATACGGTAATGATTATAGGAGACTGACCAATCAGCACACAGCAGGAACTCAGCGCTTAAGTGAAATCCAGAATTTACAAACCCTGTACTAGCTCAGATCTTTGGTCATATAGAAGATACAGTATCTAAGAGTGCAGCATTAAAGGTTTTCATAAGCCTCAGTCTGAATCCAGCAGAAGGATTACATGATTCTCAGAACAAAAGAGTGCTTAAATCGCAACTAACCTAAAAAAGTAGAATGCGATTAGCATTGCTGTTCCCAGAAGTGCTCCAACAATGATCCCTGTCACTGCAGATACCCCTAGTCCACCTGCTTAGGAGAGAAAGGAGGGCTGTTAGTTAGGAAAAAGAAACGCTCTACCCTGACTGAGATGTGGCTGTACTGAAGGCTGTAGGTTCTTTGTATGAACCACTCTGATTGGGCTAATGTTAACTTTCTGTTTTTTACACCAACCTCTTAAAAATCGTTACTTAAGAAATTATGCAGTACCACAACCTCCCTTATGAACCTTGGATACAACGAAAGTACTTTCAAAGAGCCAAGAGTGGATTTTTTTTTTGTGGCTGGGGCCAGCAGTTCAACACGTTGGTTACGTGCGAAAGAGAGGAGGTCGGCGAGGCCTACACGTGGACTTAGGTTAGGAACCAGTTTATTTCACATGAACTCGGGGGGAGGACAGTAGGGAAAGTTTACATGATTTGTTGGGGGTCTCCGGGAAAGGGGTTCGGTGTCTGTCCTTCAAGGTGAAGCGTTCTCTGTTGAATTCTGGCAACATCTGAATAGTGCCGTTGGTACCCAAGTAGTTCATAACCACCTGAAATCACAGCACAAGTGACAGTTAAATCCATACACTCACCCCTAGATCTCACAAAAGTAGTACGACCCATCTGTTTAATTTATTAATGTCTTCATTCCACAGCTGGGCATTAATTGAGCTAACTGATCCCAGATCAGCGTAATGTATTTGTATGCTATATACAGTATACCTTTTCTATATGGCAGAGAACATATAAAGCGGATATAAGTTATACCTCAAATGTCCCTGCCTCATGGTCTGTCATGGCCATCACAGAGAAATCCCCACTTCTGTCTCCATTGGCATCTATGGACACCTGGCCAGCGATTCCTGTTCGACGGCATGCGAGGAATGAGAAAATTAATTAGTTACAAGACCTGCACACTCCAACGAAAACAGGGGGGGGTCGACACATTCCGGACATCCAATACAACAGGAAATCTCATCAGTCTCCCAGCATTTTCATTGGCAAAACCTCTACAAAATTGAAATTTCATCCATATGTCTGCATTCCCAAATTCTTGACATTTTTAAAATATTATTTCTTTTAACAACAATATGATCCTGTTTTCTGCTGAACAAAACATTGTCTTTTGCAGCGAGCTCTGGAAATACAGCCCCTTGACTGACTTCAGCAGGCCACATTCATTTTGCAGCTAGCTAAATGGACAGGAGCGAAACAGTGAATTCTGGGTACGTCTTGGCCTCTTAAGCATTTCTCTGTGTGTTTCTGATCTCACCAATGAGAAACGAATCATGTTCACCTCTCAGTGTGTTTTTTTTTACTTCCCTCTTGTGGTCTGTGGCACTGTGTGAATTGTATGGCCAAAAATAACATCAGTGTCACCTGATTTCCTGCTATTTACTGTGTCTGTCTTTTAGACAGTCTTGTATGTGCTGTGTGCTTACTGTCAGACTTCAAGGCTGTCTAGCTGTCATGCTGTTATGCTTTTATTTTATACTCCCATATTATGGCAAGTAAACATTTTAATTAATAAGAACATTCATTCATTCACCCACTCATTAATAAGTTAATGTCGTCAATTGTTACCTCAATCTGTTAGTAATACCTAGTCACATACTGTTGTAATGAGCCATGTGTAAGTAGTAAGCTTCCTGTACGTATAGGTTTAATTTTATCTAAACGTAGTTTCCTTTCAAACTAATTTGTTTTCAGTAATTTACTACACCAGGACATCTGCCATCGAAAGTAAAAAGAAACAGAAGAGCTGTTTTTGTGAAAAGCTTCCTAACTGATGTGTTAAATTCAACATTATCAGGTACATCATTTCACAGCTTGGGTCTATAATTGCCCTGTGGGTGAAGTGGTGTATATTCCCAGAAGATGGACCGGTATACAGAGAGACCTGGAATGCTGGGTCAGCACAGAAACACAGGAATTCAGGTTGTGATATAGGACATCCTGGTCTTAATCAAAATTGTCAACTGGAAAATGTTACAGACAAAATAACTTCCAACTGCAATTTGGCAAAAAAAAAAAAATCGGGTTGATTTTTTGAAGACTACTAACGAATTATTAAAAAAATGTAAGCGGTTAGACCTTAAAGGGCATCTCCAATTGTCTGATGCCTCTTTCATTCTGCTTGGAATTTTGAAACCCTGTGAAATTACTGGTGAATTTTAGAACTCCACACTCTCACAGTCTGTTAAAGACTCTTAAGAGAACAGGCAGGAATGCGGCTTACTGGTCTGGCAAAGGAAAGGGTGCCAAGGAGCGCTCACTAATATCTGGCTATGGAACATTACCTGGAGAACCAAGGAAAACCATGCAGGAAAAAGGACTAACTGCTCCAGACTGAATAAATGTGATGCATATTTTTATGGCCTTGAAATATTAAACTTTATCTACCCAATAATTTCAGTCTTTTACTACAACCAAACAAATCTCATTAATATCATGTGCATTCTAATGATACTGGAACATGAAACGATTTGACCCAATAATTTTGACCATGAACTACAAAACAGTAATTATCTGTACTAGGACAGGAAAATAATACTTAGAAGAATCATAGACCCAGATTCCCCAAGAGGAAAGATTCTGCCCAAAATACTTCAGCTGCTCTGAAGGCTTTGCATCCTGCCTATAAGGCACAGAGAAATTAAAAGTACTTGTACAGGATATACAGTCATATTATACATTAACAATGAATAACTATCATGTCTGTGCAAGGAGAAACTGTCTCTTACAAGCTCAAAGCTGAGCATTCTTAAACGCAGGGCAGTGTGTAAGTCCAACAGAATCCAACAGACCAACAGTTCTGGCTGTTACCCGGACACTTATGTAGGCAGGAGAACTTTCCAGTGGGAAACTAGCAGTACAGAAACCAGGGAGGTTGGGGAGTGGGAAGGGCCAAAGTCATGCCGATGTTCTCGAAAGCAGGCAATGGAAGATGAAGCAGACTGTGCATAATGCATTGAACAAGGGACTTTTCAACTAGAATCGGTTATTTATAAGCTTGCTAATTAGGCAGCACTTTCATCTTTAAATAGGAGAACTAACCTGGTATGTAACTGTCAAGTTTTACTGGGTCAGAGATGATCAACCACATATCTATCTACATATATAGTTGCGGTACAGATGAGACAGAGCAGTGTGTTAATGGAGGTCAGTAACAAATGGCCTCACATTCAGAGTGTTACATCACTGCAATTATCCCATATCCGAGAATGGTGTGCAGGTCAGTGCCATTTTCCTCGGCGACCGCCAAAGGCCGTGATCCAACACGCCAGGGGAAGTCCATTAGACTCACCGCCCGTTGCCATGGCAAACGGTAAAACAGCAGCTTTGCTACGTGTTTCAGTACCTGCAATGGAGCAGTTATAGATGCCCTCAGAATACAGGAGCTGAGCACACAACTCCTCTCTGGAAATGAGGCCGTGAGCAACTACAAGCCTTCAGGTTGCAAGAATAAGTTAACAGCTCCAAGAGTTGCAGTCACTGCAGCTCCCAGTATGTCTTATATATCAGACATGGTCTTATACAGGCTTTCTAGCATGGCTGGCCTCTCTGATCTACAGGTCTTAACTGCAACCTGGCACCATTTCCTCCGACAGCAGTCCTGCTCCAATTTATCATAATAATTTCCCAGATGTGCAATGGCTCCAGAGATTTTGAAGGCCAGGTCTTTCATATCTGCTACAGATTTTGTTCCAGCTAGTAATGGATCAAATGTCACGTCACCAAGGATATAGGTTTATCGAAGAGGACACATACATGTAAAGTATCCATCACACACTCAACACAACATTCATTCTCACACCAGTGCTGGGTTTAGGATCACATGGTTTTACCTTCAAAAGTTCTGTTCCACATGCGGTGTGTAATCTGTGCTCCATCTTTCTTGTTGGATCCGTTCTTCATCACCTCTCCCAGTGCCAGTGCATACAGGAGCAGAGCATCATGGAACCCTTCCACAAACATATTCACCTGGAACAAATCCCAAAAGCCAAGCCGGTCAAGCATAGAGTTTCGCTTCACCCTGCATCCTTTACCCCAGGAGTAGGGAAACTGATCCATGGAGAGAAGGTGTGGGTGCAGGTTTTTGGGATGATCTCTCAACTACACTACTACTCCTGGATCTTAGTGCAGCTTTTGATACGGTTGACCATCTTACCTTATTACACAGACTTAAATTCAATGT
>JAODKM010000039.1:4757790-4782237 GCA_026780845.1 Petrocephalus sullivani
TCATGTAAAGCGCCCTGGGATAACCCTGTTGTGAAGGGCGCTATATAAAAATAAATTGAATTGAATTGAATTGAATCAGCCAATAATAAAGCAGTGGTTCTCAACTCCAGTCTTGGGGACCCACTGTTACCGGCTGATTAAGAGGTCATCTCAAAAAGCCACACTGGCCCTCCATGGATCAGATTCCACACTCCTGCCTTATCGTATTACTTAGCTCAAAATTTCTGACGTGACAGATTTTACTACATAGTTCACAAGAGTACACAAAGGTAGTGTTATACTGATCTCTCCTATAGCATTTGATAATGTAGACATGTGTGTCTATGTAACTATGTAGCTCTGAAACCGCCATTAAAGACAATACTACATAGAATAATACTACACTGTCAAATCAATTCATTTTCAATCATGCAGTGCACCAGCATGTATATTTTAGTCACTTCCTTCATAATCAATGACCACTTCCTGTATGACATCTAATGACACATACAGTAAACATGACAACACCCATGTCTCACGTTGTATATATTGCTATATAGTGTATGAACATTGTACCAATGAGAAGGCTTACTAATCGTGTGGAATAACATTTCCCAATATTACAGAATTTTGGTCGGCTGGTTTTGTACCTGGAGAGATGTTGGTGATCACAGTTAGGGCTGAAAATTAATTTTCCCCCAGCCAATTCCAAAAAGGATGAGGTCCAAGGTGAGAGGGACCATTAACTGCCTACACACATGCAGCGTATATGCAGAGATCCACATAAAATGCACATCTCTGAATATGTGAAGAAAGTGGAGTCCCCTGAGCAATCGCCACACACAGAGCTGAGGGCAGCAATAAAAGCCACAACCCAGAAGGCACAAGACCACAGCACAGCCTGTATGGATGGATCCGCAACACCAGCCTCCAGAGTGACCTTGCCAGAGGTAAGTCACCACAGGGGTGATGTAATGCCCAAACCTTTACGGATAATGGGTCGCCAAGCCCAGAACCATGTACAATGCATTATTCAGTTCCAGGCACCAAGTCTCTCTGTACTGTCCTGGACATGAGTTTTAAGGTGGGATGCTATTAAAATGTCTGCACAGCAGACACAACACAAGCCGGTGGTCGATTTCAGTCCCTCCCCAGTACACTAAAGTGTCCTCATGAAAGAATGGAATGATTCACTGTGACAAAATCATCCCTCTGAGATGTTTCCTCCACAAAAGGCGGGAGAAGTGTGCACATTTAGGAAACTGCCAAGTGTGCATTACAATGTGTGAAGCTTGGGATTTCATTTCTGAGGGAAGGAAGGAAGGAAACGGGCAAAGAGTAATGGCTCAGATGTTAAAAAAGCAGACATAATCGATAGGAGCTGGTTAAGTAGCAGGCTGGACTTGCGGACCACACAACGGGCTGCTGTGAAAACATATCATTAAGGATTTCTGCTCTGTTGTCTTATGAGGTCAGCTATAACCCCTCTTCTTCTCTGCACGCGCCAGGAAACATCGAAGGGAAAGAATGTGTGTGCCTCTGAAACAAGGTCCTTCCAGCCAGCAGACATCAGTCACAGCGCGAGTTAATCGCACGGCTCTTTCCCGGCGGACAGCCTGGAGAGCTGATAGCCGCCCCGTCCATTAGAGGCGTCCGGCTCCACCGCGGACGTCGGGCTGGCAGATGGCTGCTACACACATGATGGGTCACGTGACCTCGCACTACTCGAAAGCAGTGACCCGTGTAGTCTCTAACAGGGACACGCAGATAGTGCAGCCAGCTGAGATATCCACTCAGAGAAGCCCGCTATGACAGTTCCTCTGGTTGACAGCTACAGAACTGGAAAACTGACCGTAAATAACAATGCCTCAAGTTTCTATTGAAAGGCTTTATGTTTCATCACAACAGACTTCTGAGGCATAATCCATCACAGGAGGACAGATTCCGATGGACGGCAGCCTTACGTAGATGAATTTATGGATTCCCCTTTTCACTTAATCATCTCAAGCAGGCCTGAGCTGGAATTTACTGCCTGTATTTTTTATTTTATTCTTTTTTTTTTTAGGAAAAGCGGAGGGCATTACTCTGCCAATCCCAGCATGATTGAAAAATGTTGCCAAAAATGTCAGCGTCATTAGGGGCTGTGTGACTTGCCAAAGACCTTTAATGCTGCGTTTCTTGCCTCTGCAGACCCGCTGTGTACCGTGTTTGCTTCAGCGTTTTGGCCCTGCCTACTCCCCTGATTAGTCTCAGGGAACAGCACTAAAATGAGCAATGACTCGTCACTTTCTACACTACGGTGAAAAAATTGCAGAGTAAGGAGCAGCTGCTGCATGATGGGAAATCGACAGCTGCGACCAGAGTGGCAAGTAGCTGGACCACAATCATCCCGTGCCCGTGGCAGCCGCTTTGAAGTGAAGACTGAAAAAGACTGAAACGCTAAATTAAGATTATCAGGAGTCACTGCTATTTAACCCAAGAAAGAAATATTTTCAAGAAGCACTAAAAATGTACGTCCACCACGGGAGTTTTTGTCGAAGTGCCTCGCTGCTATGAGTAACGTTAGTTACATGAGAGTGAATCCATGCGTTTCCATCAGTGAGGACAATCACCGTTCAGCCTCCTTAAGTGAACTGAGCTGAATGATGAATTTGGACAATGACGGTACTAAAGAGAATGAGGTATTCAGACAATGGCTGAATGTAACAGAATGAAGAGTTGGGACAATGGACAAAGAAAGCCATACGATGGGAAGAACAGAACAGAAGAGAGGGTACCAAGAATAAATGAACAAATCAGAAGGAACCTGCTGTGATTCCCACCTATCTCAATTACCGGAAAGATTTATTTAGCAGAAACAAGACCTAAGGCGACATAAGGAGCCTTTACAAGGAGGCCAAAACGCTCCATGTGTCACACACAGCAAGACAAATAGGGACCTTAGAAACCCAGCGGCCATTAAGCCATTTCACCTTTGCAGCTTTCAAAGTAAAAGTCATTCCACTGAGGTAGATCAGTACTTTTCAATTCATATAACATGCTTCAGTCTCATGTCTCTACATCGTACGCAGTCGCACACCTAAAAAAAAAAAATGAAAAGTCCATTCAAATATGCAAGTGCTAAATCAATTAGGAAACTTTCCATTACTTAAAAAATTACTTCACATAGTTCAAATCCCTTTGTGTGCAATTAAACGCATGTACGCCAATCAGTGCGTCTGCTGGGAAACGAGTTTTAATGGGCGTAATTACTGGAAAGTCATTCGGCCTTCGGAAGGTTTTTTTTTTTTGAGCGGCAATCTCCCTCTCTGTAATGACACAGGTTAATGTTCGTACAGCCATTAGCCAGAACAGCAGTAACATTCAGGAGAAACGTCTGTTAGCACAAAGGAGGAGCCCCTGGACCAGAAGCACCAGCCACAGAAAGCTGTGTGACATCCATGTTTGAGTCGTCTACCATCACGACCAGTCGGAAGATGGACGACAAACACTTTATATAATGTTTAACTAATTAGCAGCTTAGTTTCACTATAATCCAAAATGAATGTTTATCATTTACTCTTTAGAGGGGTTGCTTTGTTGCCTTCAAGCCGCAAGCAGTGTTTGTGAGCCACCACATTCCCAACTTGGCCAACAGGCAGAAAAGACAGCCTGATTTTTCTGACATTCAATCATTTCAATGTCATTCAACTCGTTTGTTTTGTTTCCAGTCTTTCAGTTTCATGTTAAAAGCACCGACAGTCCAGAAGTATCCCCAATTCTAGCGGGCTCACATTTCTGAAAAGTGAGATTTAAAAATCCCTCCCCAGAAATTCTGGAGCGTGGGGGAGGGTGAGAGACCCCTTTCTTTCCTCACAATGTATGCTTCAGAGCGCTCGCTGCCCGAGATAAAATCCTGAACCTTTCAGGAACTTCTGTCCAGTCCACCTCGAATGGCGTGTGCATCTACAAGTGTGCTAATCCAACACACCCACCTACTGGTTGTCGCTGCGTATAAATATTTTGGGTAGGGGAAATCGACTGCTGAAATATTAAATGTTCCTGGCAAGATGTCTGGGATTACGGCTGCTTTCGGGTTTTTCCTCTTCAGCGGGGACGGCCAAAGTGAGCAGGAGTGTGCCAAAGATATTATCCGCCCCAGACAGTCATCCCGTTGTGATCTGCTGGCCACAGTCATTGTCTGAATAAGAGTCTTTGTCCCCTGACTTTATCTCTCCCACTCCTGCTTGCTTTCGAATGTCATTTTACACAGAGCAGCACCCAGAGATCAGATGGATGATAAGCTGGTTCCCGAGAGAGGCTTTGACTTCCATCCGTCTGATTCTTATTTGTCGTGGCTGTTGTATGGTGGGTTTTTAATAATCCATCCATTCAATGTCTGATCGTCTAGGTCACAGTGTTTCCCAGTCCGGTCCTGGGGGACCCACAGCCGTTCCACGTTTTCATTCCCGCCGAACCTTCCGGTAGGAGCACAACTGTGGGTCCCGGCGGGCCGAATTGGGAAACACTGGTCTAGGAGACGAAGTGATTTACTTGTGCCATAAAAACAGGTGTTTACTTACAGGGGAATACCCGCAAGCATGAAAGGATTATAAAAACAATCACATTTTCTAATCTACTTGTATCCATGTGCAGCCCATCATAATCTGACGTTTCACTTCTTTGAGGCAGCGAACTGCGGGAATTCGCCAAAGTCTGCCCTAGTTCTCGCAGTAGGAAGTTCCTGAGCTCATGTCAAGTTGCATAAATACCATGTGCAAAAGCTGCAATACCCCACGTGTCAACAGTGTCTCCGACTCCCGGGAAAGGTGAGGAAAAGCCTTACTCTCCACACCAGTGCCCCAATTCATGGGACAAACAGAAATTCTCTTACCAACATTATGAGGAGTCATTAGCACACTACACACCTACATATGCCCCCCTCATTAAACTGTTATATAAAATGCTTCAGAAAACACAGACCTTCCTGTCCTCCTTTTCAATAGAATGCTTGCATTCTGATTACACTGTGCGCAGGAAGACCATACTGTGTACTACACAATAACTGAATTGTATGACAAATGATCCTTCACGTTCTCATCTGAAATGAGACCCACCCCTCAAGTCACTGGTCCATTGACCCACAACCCTAAAACCCCTACCAGCAGCTACCAGTTTGGGCACAACCCTTGGCCTTTTTGTGTGTTCCCATTTTTGGCTGGTCCCAGCTGCCAGACCCCACTGAGGCTGTTAATCTTGGCTGCTCTGTTCATTGATTGCCATTTGTTCCAGCATAATGGATGTGGATGGCCTTGTTCATGAGCTCCTCATAGCTTCCCAACAAGGCTGCTGGTGGGAGGGAGCGGCCCGTCCGTATCTCCCCAGGCTTCCACATAATGCAGAACCCCACATCACTGCCGTCTTCCTTAACACTTGATTACAAATCCAAAAACCCCCTCTAGAATGAACATATAATCCAACAAAAACTCAAGTAATATGCAACACTGTCAATTTTATAGCAAATTTTTCATAGTTTTGGTTTAGGAGGCACTGTATTTGTATGTTATTGTGACAATTTATCCCTGTGTTTTCACCAGAGATCCTCAAAATGCATATATCACACAGCCTCAAGTAATAGTGTAATCTGAACAGTGACAAGCATATCTTCAAGCCTGACAGTAGAAAAAAAAGTTCAAAGCATACAGGGAAAGAATCACTTTTACATAACATTTTGCTACAGGGAATATTTTACAAATTACAGACAACTTAATGTAGAGACAGCAGGTCCAGCGACTTCTCTGTGCAGTTAATAGGTTTGCATGCATGAGGGAGCTCACGTACATTGTCACCATCTTCGAAGTCGTATCCTCCCGCCTTCTGCGTGGCCTTCTTCACCTCCACCGAGAAGTTCTCGAACTCCTCCTTGATGGAGCGCAAGAGGGTGACCGTGTTGAGGGCAGCGTAAGCCTGCTTGGCCTCTCCGTCATACCTGTCTCCCCGCTTCCAAGACCCATTCCCTGCAATAAAAGACATAAACAACCTAAGAAGGACAATATCCTGGAGGTTAAACCCAAATACTTTAAAGATTATATACAGTAACAGCCTTATTATAAGTCTGACAATCTAACCTGGCTTTTTTGGCAAACTCTACAGCTTGGTTTCAGAGGAGATACATATAAATCGTAGTGGAAATGAAAAGCATAGTGTAAATATAGCCTTGTGCAGTTACAGCTCGGATATTTTATTGATTCTGCCTAGCCTGCGGCAGTCACATCTTGTTCTAAAGTGCCTCCCTGTTGATGTCTTCATGGACCCTACACAGGCTCCTGTGATGGTTGCTATGGTTGTGCCACATAGAGGTTTTCCGGGTCAAACAGCTCGGCAAACATCAGACAGTATGAGGAGAGAATCAGAGGTGAGAGACGATGGCAGCTTTGCGAAGGGCCCTTGAGTGTCCACATTAACTTTTATTCCTTTTTCCTCAGGGCCAGGGAAACTGTGTCATCTTTCTGTTTCTTTGTGTTATCCAATAAAAAGCACTGAAGCAGGACCATGGCGGAACCAGACGTGCGCTTTAGAAGTTCAGTTCTTTTGACTGAGAAATTTATTAGGTACTTTAATGAGATCCAACATGACCTGTTCCGGCCATTTTGAGGGTACATACTGCAACCAATAAGAAGTGAAGTGTCAATAGGGTGAAACATTTTGCACCCAGTAAAAGGCATTTAGAAACATTGCTGATTTTGCACCTACTGCTAATATTACTAATTCAAATATTATCTCTTCTACAACTAGTCTATATTCTTCCTGGATCTCATAGCCACCAATACTATTTTTTATTTACTAATAATTAATTAGATTTTTTTATAATGTAGGTGGTGGGTGGAGGAGAGGGGAAGGATGTTACATCTTCTAATGAGCTAGCTAGAGCTTGTTTAAAGTCTACACTGTGTCCAACTCTACGCTTGGCTACTCTTTATATACATTGTCAAACATATTTTGTTTGTAGAATTCTGAGAGTTTTGAAAGGCAGGTCACAGGGCCAGCAAACAAGTCGACTGCGGGTCGTGTTACCATACGATGAGGAGTTGAAGAGCTCGATGTTGAAGAAGACATTGGTGCCGGAGGTGAGCATCCGTCTATGGGCTGCCAGCATGATGTCACGGATGATGTTAGCGCCCGCACACATTATGACGACTGTCAAAGGAAGGGCATACAGCAAATTAGTCACACCATGGAGAATAAGGGATCACTGTCTGAGATGTTTACTGGTGTGGGCCGAAATTGGCCACATCTCATGATACAGAACAACTACAGCCATGACTTGCAGAGGCACACTTAGCTTGGTTAATGTCTAGTCAGTGTTGGTCGAAGGCCATGTGGTGCTCAGGCAAGTCTCATGGCCAGCGCCCCCCGGCTAAGACAAACTGAAACTGGCCTGCTAAGTTGGTACCCTAGCTGGCTGCCTATGTCACCTAATGGGTTGACTGTTAGGCAGGGTTTCCCAAATCTGGTCATGAAGTGCAAGAATCCTTCTTAATCAGCTAATTGTCAGGTATAGTAGCAGTGTCAGAGCAGGGAAATCTACAAACTGTATTGCAAGCTGGCCCTCCAGGACTAGAATTGGGGAATCCTGATCTAACGCATTAGGTGGGTAGGCAGCTTCATGCAATATTATATGGGAATTTCAACACCGAACATTACAGTCTGGTACCTTATTTCTATGTAAGGTCCTTCATGTTTACTGATAATGATATCCGCTTAGAATTATTGTTTCATAGTTTTGTAACAATTAAATACAACAATTCAAAAGTGATAGAACTAGTGATAGAGGCCAAACTGGGCATGCGGTCAGAACTTCTCCAAAGAGAAACCCAAACTGTTCATTTGTTGGAAAAAAAAACTCTAATTTATATGATTTTATTAATTCTGTAAATGTGATAAAAAAAATAAAGTTCAGTATGTCATATAATTATATAAATCAGCTTAATGTATTTTTCAGTAAACACAATTACACAGAGAAATATACAGACAATATAATTTTGTGTTCCTGAGTTTCCTCTCAAAGGCAAATGTATTTATCATTCAGAACCATGTCAAGACTGATTAATTGCTTTAATCATCAACAAAGACTGTACTGTTTCCATATCAAACACTGAATTAGTGAGTCACTTTTCTGTGAGGGAGGAAAATATTATGGTAATAATTTAACAGCAGTAAAAGTCAAAGTCAATAAAAATATTTCACCTTTCGATTTTGCTCTCCCTCAGGTCAGTAGACAAATACGAAACTACCTCAGATGCTAATCACAATTACCAAACCTCTATAACCATATCCTTCATAAGAGAGCAATATGTTCCTGTAAAATAATCAGATAATGTAAATATGTTAAACTACAGTTTTAAAAAAATAAAGCCACGACAATATGACTGGATTGATATTCCCCTGATGCATGTCTTCCCGTGAGCAGTAAAAATGGCTTGGCTACTTCTGTAGCACTATGCCTGTGTCACTAATGAGCCTGTGTCACTAATGAGCCTGTGTCCCTAATGAGCCTGTGTCAGAGATCCAGGTAGGCTCTGAAGAGAGGTTTGTGTCTGAGAAGCATTTCAGACGGCTTTAGCCATGAAAGCAGTGTACTTAGGTGGTGGGTTCAAAGCCCCCCTGTTTCAGGGTCACCCCTTAGGCCAATCCACAGCTTACTGCATCCTGACAGTAAATTACAGCAAGGCATGTGATAATAGTGACCAGTCACCAATACTCCTCAGCCTCATTCCCTGGCACACAGGAGACATGCTTCTACCAGGCAATAATGATTTCTCCTCCTCTCGGTACTATTAATCTGTCCAAGGAAACCTTGTAACAAGCATAAAGTACTGAAAAAAATATTGTGCAGATCATTTTTACCATTTGAGGTAACTGTAGAGAATACGCTACTCAAGCAGGTAATAATGACATTATTCACATTATTTTACATGAGTTAACAGCGTGCGCAGTTTGCATGAGCTAAAAATCTAAGAAACGAATGAAAGAACAATAAAAATGAGTATTGCATTTTAAACCTGACTTTCACAGGGGGAGAAAGTCCATCTAATACAAATCAAAATGACACGAAGCTCTGAATCCCTCACACATTATTTTCCCGATTTAAGAATCAGGGAAGAAGTTCAGAAAACAGAGAAAACAGCGCTGGCATTTAAATCTCTGAGACGCAATGCGTGTTAGAAATAAATAAGTAAACAAACAAACAAGGATATTTTGAAATAAAGCGGCCCATAAATAGGACGGTTGAGGCTCTGGAACATTCCCCACAACTTTGTCACTGTAGCGAGTCTCCCAAAAATACCTGAGCGGGACAAGCTTCACCTCAGTAGTCCTTCACTATGGCACCCTTTAATTTCAGAGCGCGCTACACACTACCGGTCCTGTGTCGACTCCGTAGGGGATCTGCTCCGGCCAGCAATATTTCACAAATCTGAATTTTCCCCTCTCCAGTCTGGAATAAGAGGCGTCCCTCATGGAGCGTTTATCACGTCTGTTTTATATTTATTTTTTCATCGGAACGACACTTTACTATAAGTCATATTGTGTCAGACTTGAGTATTCTGAGGTGAATTCATGAAGCCTCTCCATCCATGAGCTTTAAGCTCAGGGCTCTGAACAAGATGGAAATTTATGGTCTCACGCATAAAAAAATCAACACTCAAATTATTCTACAAATATAAATGAGGCTTTTAAGGTGTTGCATAACATCAACATTCTATTTGCTTCAGCTGAGATACATCTCAAGGCTAAAGTACATTATAAATCCACTTAAATAAGATACCAGTCTACGCTACTTGGACTGCTTTGGCCTTTTCAGGCTTCGTACCAAGAGCACGGCTTTAAACATATTATACTCCTCAAAGTAATTAAATTCCGTTCAATAAATAAAAGCTTCTTCCTTTATTTGAAGCCTACCTAATGTAGAAAATGGTTTTTGCTGTCTACTTGTTGAACAGGGAAAAAACTTTTCTTAAATTTACTACTGAACCTGATGACCATAAATGACTGTTTAACCATTGTTCCTTCTATGAAATGGAGTTTCTGCTTTAAATGGAATGGTTTTGCAGAACTCTATGATTGGAAATTTGTTTCTTTATACATTACCCCTACATACAAATAAATAAACTAAAATCTTGGTTAGTTGGAAGACATGGCAGTCTGCAAACTAAATCCTTATGACATCCCTTCTATGACATCATCACGGGACCCTGGCTATGTTCTATAAATTCAGCTATGTCTCGAAACCATCATGCCAACACCACAGAGCAATTTACTGACCGCAGAGCATCAGACAGGGCAGATGAGGGTTAAGGCTCAGCCACAAAGGGCCTTTTCAGGGTCTAGACATACGCCGGGTCCATGCACACCCAGAGGCTCATCTTGAACAATTAACTTGCAAATACCATGTAACTCTTCAATAAATCTTCAATAAAAGCCCCAGCTTTGAATCTATGAATGTAAAAATGACCACGTCTGCATGTTTGCCTGCCACTTTTAATAGCACTTCAGAACTGATTTTAATAGCACTTCAGAACTGATTTTAATAGCAGTTCTGTTCAGAACTGATTCAGAATTCAGAATCTTAGTGCAAGCTGAACAGCTGAAGAGGTGAATGCATTTAATCTCCTGACTGTTTACTAGGAGACCCAAATTCAAACCCGTGTGTTCTACTGTTCCTTCTCCCTTTGCATATCAACTATCAAAGAGCCTACAAATAAAACCCCCCTGATGACCTTGCTGTATCGCTGTGATCATATAAAGAATAACCATGTAACATTCACGTTGGTGCCACTGTGGACACTAATTGTGCGAGATAAATTCCATGTCCTCTTCCAGAAGGTGTACATTGGATACCTTCCAGTCCTGGTAGGGCAGTGGCAATTCTGAGTTTTTTTGGGGGAGGGTATTAGAGGGGCCATAATTCATGCATAGGGGCCATCCTTATCATTAGCCAATGATATGCTTTGAATCAGTGAGTGCCCCCGTGGCCCCGCCCCATATATGCCCCCAAGACAGCAGCCTAGAACCGGAGATAATGGCTCCCGTTGCCCTGCTTAGACGCATGTTAGACGTGCAGACGCTCCGCATCCCTGCTGGAGCGTAGCAGGCCTAACTTGAGCTACCAAGTTAACAGAGCTAACATTCTTGAAATGTTTCCAGCGCGTTGGTATGCAAGCTGGTGTGGGCTGCTGATACAGACTCGAGGATAGAGATAAGCTTGAAACTGGATGGGAGTGGGAAAACAGGGCTTCCCATTTGGCAAGGGAGCCCTTTCAGACCACGTGGCACACAGCCTCCTGCAAATGGACTGTAAAACGTAAACAGCCTTGTAATAGCAAGTACTGCAATCATTTCAAATATCATTAACATTGTTAATATTACCTTGAGATGTTAGGTAATGCAAAAATATTTGCTGCTCTCATTTGTAATAACTCCCCCCTCCACCCGTAATTCCATCATATAGCTTATAAATCCAGTTAAAATCAGTAGACCTTCTCCAGTGGTCACAGCTGATATGAGCTGGCCAGCATTACTTAACAGTAAATCACCAGTCGATTTTGTGCCGCAGATGTTTCTGGACCATACCATGCACTTTAAACCTGCTTTGTAAAACATGTGTTGTCATTTAAACCTAGCTGTCTAAAGGTCCAACTGAAGTGATCAATTCACCTGGAATTGGTTTGAATCCCACCTGGGGCTCAACTGTTGTACCCTGATCATATAAATAAAAGTATAAATTCAGCAGTATTTATGGGCAAAATAGGTCAAAGTGCTTTATAATTATCCATCCATCCGTCCATCTTCCATAGCCACATATTCAGTACAGGGTCACAGGGAGCCTGACGGACCTCCCAGGAAACACAGGGCAAATGGCAGGGGCCACCCTGGATGGCTTGCATACTTAAATGTACTAAATCAATCCTGGAAGTGCAGCAATACCACTGATTTTATGCAATAGCACTTTTGGGTTATGATCCCAAACTCTATTTGCAATTCATTTTCGTGCCATTTTAAGACAGCTGGCAGCTTGGCTGCCGTCTCTACAAAGTGGATTTTACCGGGCTTCACTGGTTGCCTAGCGACTGATCACATGCATCGATTGAGGCACATAGCCAGAATATCCTCAAGCCAGATGCAATAGTAAGCACACATGCCGCAGACAAGATACACCACTTTGTAATCTGAGTGTAGCTCAATGGACTGCAGGCGGCGCAGTGACTAAGGAAGGAAACAATCAAGGAGCCAGCCCTTAGTTGTAATTAAATATCTAGTGGCTAAAGAGAAAGACTCCAACTCATAATGACTGTAGGCAATTGCAGCAATTACAAAAAGGATTTATCTATCTATCTATCTACTATCTGTTTATCTATCTATCTATCTATCTATCTACTATCTGTCTATCTATTTATCTATCTATCTATCTATCTATTTTCTAATCCCAATCAGGGTGGCAGGGAGCCTAGGATTTATGTGGACAATATAGGACAGTTTCCCAACCCAATCCACAGACAGTCCATGTTTTTGCTGCCTCCTGTGCTCCCCGACAGACAGTCCACATTTTCACTCCCTCCCAGCTTCCGGCAGGAGCAAAAGCATGGATCATCTGTGAGTCCCTGAGGACTGGATTGGGAAACGCTGATATAATTACATGGAAAATACCATTTTGAAATATATATTAAGAGTAGAGTTGTCTTTCTTAATATAAAATTTTATATTTAGCTTCAATAATAAATGATTTTAATTAATTTTCTTTTATCTGTACTGCATAGCTACACATTTTCTGATCAGCCTTTGCCAGATTGAGGTAAAAAATAATGTATCCTACTTGGAGTCTTGGGTGCATATGATTTTTTTTTTACTCTTTTATTATGTAAGGAGAAAATCAGCAGGAGATATGCTTCTCTGAGCCACTGTCAAAACACTTTATTGGACAGCAATGATTGTATCTTCAGCATCTTACTCAGCACAACAACATCTCACTGAGCAAAACTGAGATGTGGCCAGTCCTTCTGACCCTTTTCAAAGTGACTGTGTGACACAATCACGTCCTGAGCGCTGACAGGCGAACGCACAAACACGCATTAACTGAGCTGACCACACCTAAGTCAAACATTTTCATCACCACGTACAACGACAGTACCAACTCCCAGGCTTAGCCTTCAACATGTTATGGGTAACTAATTGATCAGCACCGTGTGTTTCTCGACATTGCTGAATGTTTAAAGTGCCACACAGTCACACTGGTTGATATTCAGGTGGTTCACACTGGTCAGATTAATCCGATTTGCAGACCCCTTCAAAAACAGTGCATGACAACTTAAAAAAATTAACCCAGTTTCAGAAGCACACCTGACAGTGGCCTGGGAATTTATTTTTGTAAAAAGACCGTCTATAATTCTCTTCTTGCTATGAGAATATGATGTGTGGGCCAGTTTCATCCATAAATCTTGCATCCCGAAGCCCTGTTAATAACAGGTTAAAAAAAGCTGATATGATGATCAGTGAATGAGCCAGTGTGACTCCCCAGTACGGGGAGATACCCTGTGATGAACTATGGCATAAAAAGCGAGGCTTCAGTGTTTTTGTATCAGTGTTCAACCTCATCAGTCTCTAAGCAACCAGTTTTTGAATGGATGTCAACACAGAGACCAAAACCTGTCCTGCGCAGCCAGTTAGACACTGAAAAATAGTGGTATTCAGATGTAATGCTGTTAAGGATTCAGGCTTTAATGTGTATCTCCGCTGTGTGTGTGTGTATGGGGGGGGGGGGGGTTTGCAGGGTCCCCCATATCGCGTGGGTTTCCACCCACAATCCAAAGACTTGTCGTTAGGTTTACCGGCATCTCTAATTTGCCAGAAGAGTATGACTGTGTGTATGCATGCATGTGCCCAGTGATGGCCAGGCATCCCGTCCAGGTTATAGTCCAGTAATGTGAAAATCAGCACTGCTCTTGCAAATATCAGGAAAAAGAACAGTAAAACACAGTTGAAAATAAAACATCATCATGTCCCTATGAGTACTGTCCATTCGGTCATCACTAAATGTAAAGAGCACCACACAACACAGACAGCACCTAAATCAGGCCAGAGTAAGCAGAAATGAAACTGTACGGTCAACAAGGACTCTATAAAACCTACAGAGCTTTATTCCTAATGTAAAGACACTGCACCATTTAATAGTATGTGGGGCATTCCGCAAACATAGAGGAAAATCATGTAGTCTTACTACAGAACACTATAAATCCTGCAGACAATATGCAGACATAGGTTGTCGTCAGATTACATAGAACAACTTTGTAAAATCCAGACTCAATGCAGCACGTCTTGCAATCAGCACCATCTTTACTAAGAGAGTAGTGATAGCATCAGGCTGCAGGGACCACAAAGATTAGCAGGACTTTAGGAGGATTAGCAGGAGAGCAGAGGCAAAAACAAGACAAAGATCTCCAGAAGGACAAAGACCAAAAACATCAGAGGAGACCTTAAACAGCTGAAAAATGAAAAAGTAAATCTTCAATTACAAGTTTTCTCTACGGGAAGGGAATTGATGTGTCAGGTTCTAACCTCCAGCGAGGAGGGTTGAATATTTGCTCTCAATAGGTGATCCGCAGGCAACCTCAGCATGCCAGCAATAGTAGTTGGTGGATTCTTACCCAAGAGGACTACCGGCTGTAGTTGCTGGCAAAGGTGCAAAAAATAATAAATTCATTACACTAGACACATATGTTAATGTATTTAAAAAAATTGACAGAATTCTAAAATTGAAAATACCGAAATATGGTTGTGAAATTGCTAACGGTTTTAAAATACAGCATATGGTTTATAACAAATACAAATTACAAATAAGGACAACAACATAAAATGAGTTTGCAAAACACTGGTCAATACCTTTGCTCTTATAGTCATTTACTTTAATTGCCCCTAAGGGTTGCATAACAGCCCCACCCAAGGATATCAGTCATAGTGCAATAGACAGGCAGGGGGCTATGACCTGCCATTTCCAGACCAGGGCCTGGCAGCCTTCTCAGGAATCTCCTCCTGAAACGCCACCTCTAAATTGCTGTTCTGTCTGGGCAGATCCAGCAACTGTACCCAGAGAGAACTCAGTTTCTCTCTTTCTTATTATCTCCATTGCTTGTGTGTTATCATGTATTTTATGCATGAGTGTCTTGGGATGGATAATTCGATGCTACAGTGGTCCTGCAGGGGGCATAGCATTTAAAGACCTGGATCTGGAAGGTTGCCAATTCATGGGCCAAGATTGGCCTCATTCTTCTCCCTTTCAACCATGAAAATGTTCTCTGCACCAGTTCATTTGGCAGATACAAGAGGTGTTTTTCAGACTACACCAGCCCCAGGGTGAGAGACCTGAGTACAGGGAGGTGAAGGAAACCACAGTGGACAAAGCTTCCATCAGAGCAGGCCATGGCCTGAAGGACTCTAGGACACCAGTGAAGCAGGGCTTCTGGAGAAGCTTACCAATCACAGCCGCGGTGGAGATAACAGCAGTATGTGGTATGAGCCTGACGACCTGGCCTCCAGGGTCAAGCATTTAAGGCATCAGCTACCCACTAAAGATAACAAATTAAAATTCTGACAATACCAGGCTACTTACACCACGAATGGGTTTGTACTGTAAACTCTGTGCTAACCAGAGAAGGAGATGTAAAAACAATTCTTCAGGCGATTGCTAACAGCAGGAGACAGAGCGGAGGTACCATACCATCCTGAAGGAGCATGACCATGGCGGCCCCGGAGAATGAAAGGGAGCCGCATACTCCCCGGGAGTCGGGGGGGGGGGGGGGGTGAGGGGTTCAGTTTCAAAATAGCTTGCTCAATGAGTGACCTACGTCACGCTGAATTCTCAGACAAAAATCCTTAGAATTATGCTGCGCTTAAGCTCATTTTCAACTTGCAATTTTATGTTTGAATTGCATCTACTGCCTGTCAACTCGCTTTTTAAGTCAGAGCTTTTGGAAAAACTTAAGAATTGCGGTTATTTCTTAAACGATCCTGGGAGATCGCTACTACTGTTTGTACATTCATCGAGTTTAATATGCACCTGTTACCATCAAGAGCCGCTTTACCTATTTTGATCCTTGGTAATTACACAAGCCAAAGTATCGCCGTAGCGCTCCAATATGTGGTAGATAAATCAAAGCTTTTGGACATGAAACCCCCAATGGTAGTTTTGAGCACGTGATCACCATCTACCTTTATCATACTTTTATGAGCGCAATTACGTTTCAAGCGAGGTTGAGGAGAAAGCGTTGTTAAAACATGGACGGTAAATCCAGCGGCATCTGTGTTAAGCATTTACGCAATCTACTTGAAGCAGATTTATTAACCATCCTGATAACTTTTCCAGGTTAGTTACTTGATCTCCCTCAGGTTACACTGTTACCCCCGAGACTTGGAGCGAAGCATTCTCAGTGCGCCCAATTAAATACTTATAGTCAATGAATCGGGTGAGCTCGCACATCTGCAAATGAATATGAGACACCAAATCTAGCTGCAAATCACGAATTACCCATTAGTGCTGGCCTGACTCAGATCGGAACAAACGGTGCTTAACTTGTCACACACATTTACTGTCACCTGCCACTAAACTTTCAGATGAGAAACATCAGTGTCACTTGCAACTTTGAGAACTTATGGAGAACAAACCTTCGCTTTCGTAGATGTACTTTATGATCTCCTCGATATCCACTCTGTAATCTTTTGGGTGAATTTCAATTATGTCAATTTTGTAATCTTCCGAGTGCAGGATGTTGTGGACCCCTTCCAGGGTGAAGTAGCAGTTCCTTTCCTCCTTGTCATCGTCGAAGATGAAAAGCGCCGTCTTCCAGCCGAAGTGATGGAACATCGCGGAGAAGGTCTCCGCCATCTTCAGGTAAGAAGGAGCGACCCTCGTTAGATGCGAGTACTCCTTCTCCTTGTTGCTGAAACCCGTGGCTAAGGCACCTGCTGAAATAACGGGGATATTCCAGTGCGATGCCATCCTCACCACCTGCGCGGCGGCGTACTCGCACACGGGTCCGAGAATGAGGTCTGGCTTCTTCTTGCACGACCTGTCCACTAAATTGAAAAGTGCTTCGTTGCCGCAATCGGAATTGTCATAGTGAACATTGAAATTGAATCCTGAGTAAGGTCCTACTTCGGATCTCATTTTTCTCCGTGCATACTCTATAGCTGGTGTGACTCTCGAAATTGAGAACAAGTAGGAGTTGTTTTTTGGCAGAATGACCAGCACATCGATGTCTTCACTGAATGCACTTGTCCACACAGGTAACAGGAGGAGCGAGACGCAGACACAGCATTGCAACAGGCATGACAGGTTTGCACTCAAAAAACTCATTTTATTAGTTAGCTATGGTTCAGTGCTGTACTAAACTTATGCAATATTTACTTTGTTTTGCAATTTTAAAATATTTTACAATCGGTAAAAGGCAATTCAAGAAATTTAGAAATGTTTCGTCTTTAAACTTTTAGCTTTTTTCCCTTTCTTTTTAAGGTTTAAAATTTAAAGGATGTGATGTGTGGGATCCTGCCTCCCGAGTCTGCCGAAACCTTCCTGGTTAGTTAAAAATTCCTTCTATTTCCCTCACTAGCGCTCCCGTTTCCCTAGTAATTCCTCTTGTTTAAATATGGTAACTGCCCTGCTTGCTGCCACACACGCTGGCTCCGGGCTGCAATTTTGAAGCATCCTCCTCATTGTTATTCCTACGTCATAGTGCAAGAACCGCCCCCTTCTTAAAGGCATAAAGCCTCCTTTTGGCGGATCCTCGGCGCTCCTTGCAAAATAAAGGGTGCCGCTCTGCTGTCGTTGAAAAATAAATATAATATTGGGAATCGTGAAAACAGTGCATGAGTATCAACCCAGAACTATAATCACTAAAAGACAGAAGTATGTTAATTTTCTTAATAAGATTAAAGGGGTTCCACCATCATTTCTCAATAAATATTTGCAGGCATCCTATTTTAAAATGTATCTGTAAAATGCAATCATACGAGCACTGTCCGAAAAACAACAAAAGTACGCACACTCATATATTTATATGTTTCAATAATTTAAAATATCGGAACGAAAACTATATAATTGTTCATATGTGAGCTGGAAATTTCATCCATATTGATGTAGGGTATACATTTTAATTACATTTTCATATACCGGGTAAGATTCAGAAATAACCTGAAAAATAAAGAACCCGAATTCAATTATGCGAAGGTACTCAACACCGAATACCGAAAGCCTTTTGTGCAGCGCCCCCAAGTGTTGTAAAACCACACTAACATACGCTACTGTAGGTGGCATATTGTTGCTTAACAGTTTGGGCTTGTTATTTGAATAGCCGAATGATTGGGACGCACAGAAAACATCTTTGTTAATTGATGGCTTTTGCGATTCGCTTATGAAGAAATGTCCCATGTTTACAACAGGCAGTCGTGTTGTTATCCGTCTGTAACTGATGCGATACCATGAAAAACGTATTATCATATTACTCGGTACTGACTGGAGGGGGTCGGTAACATAAATAAATGTTGAAAAACAGTTAAGAAGGCCAGCCTGTATTTATTCTGGCTCATTAACGTAACGGAGGGAAAATGACTCACCCAGCAACTTCTACAGACAAGTAACAATGTCTTATTCATGTCAGTTTTAAAGGACTGCTTAGTTTGCGGCTGGTGTAATTTTCGTATATGTGCGTGAGCTAGCATGCTGCCTACAGTTAAAACTATTAATTTGCTAGACGTCATAAGTATCCATTTTTGTCCAATCTCTTATACAGATCTTCTCTCTATGTTTTTGTTTATTTTTGTGTATATCTAATTCTAAACGATATCAACAGGGGAAATTTTACATTACAAGTCAGACATGAGCCATAAGGCAAGTGAGTTGGATTTTCATTATTATTAAAATGAAATTTTATTCGGATATATGGACAGAATATATATGCAAGGTTTTGTTATTTCTTGTAAATACCTGTGTGTATTCTTGCACCACTCTGCATTGGTCAGGCTAAAGGGCTGATAAATTTGTGTATTTATATAATTCTTTTTTCAGAAAACAGGTTGTTTTTTTTTTTGTTAATCCAATAAAATGGGCTGGTTTATGGATACTGCTCTTTTAAATCTATTAAAGTGTTCACGTAATTGGAGCCATCTGTCAGGTTCATTGAGAGGAGTGTGTTTCACATTAATGTTCCTTATACTAATTTAATGTCTCCTGCCCGTGGTTTGCAACGTCATGGTTTCCAGCAGACGGATTAGTATCAGTCAGCAGCCGCTGTTCCTTCACCGGAGGGAGCTAAACGCGTGAAACACACACACAGACACACACACACACACATCAAAAACACAACCACAGTAACCTTGATAAGCCAATATATCTTATGTAGCACCCTGTCTTTGTAACCTCACAAAACATGGAGATAAATGAGAATAGGTTATTGAGTTCTTGAATGGACATGGCATTAATCTGTGTGATTTAGTAAGTTGCATATCAAGTGAAGTGGGGTTCATCATCATACCGGCCATATTCTGGTATACATTGGCAAGAAATAATGTCTCCCCAGGACCCCGGTGCAGCATACAGACAGCGAGTGGCAGGGAAGGCTTTTCACTAGTATGGTTACATTGACTGGCTGTGATGCTGTTATTCTTTTTGGCAAAATATGTGTATGCGGGACAAAATCATATGCACTGGAATAAGACCTTGGACAAGTAACAAATCAGAGAATGCAAGTGTGTGTAGGAAACTGAAATCTTCTCAAACTCAAGCTGTCAGTTGACATGAAATATCAAAGTGTTTTTGAGTTGGCAATGCTGACTAAAATCCTCCAGCAAACAGGAATATAGGCAAATATAATTGGAATTCATGTTTCAAAACAAATTTTTGGCTATTGCTGACGAACGGCACATTCCCTGTAAATGTTGCTCAACATCAATTAAAGTTCTCATGAGAACCTCTGTGGTATCTCCATGTTTCAGACAGATGACTTACCATTAATCACTAGTCACCAGTGCTGACTTACTTATCTAAGTTTGCAGTTATCTTTCTTATACATCAAATGCAATATAATATTAAGACAAGTTTAATGGATTTAATGGATTCTGTAAAGTGTTATTGTATTCAGTCTGCAAAAGCATTGAAGAGAGGGTTAAAAAGTACAAGCAAATGCTATTTAAATTTTATTAGGCACCAGTGAAAGGCAACAATGATTATTTCTTAATGCTCACAGGCATTCAGGGCTTTTAAATACTTTGGGTCACAAACAATTTGATTGTTTTCTTATTGGCTTTTTATATTCAGATATTGGACATACATCATTTTTATTCAGATACTGGATGAAAATCAGTTTCATCTGTCATTGGGGCAGTGGTGGCCTAATGATTAAGGAAACACACTTGTGATTAACCGGTTGCTGGTTTGATTCCCCGAAGAGCTGGGCACTGAATTCGCTACTCATGTGTCACATATGAGTTAAATGCAAAGGGCACATTTTATTGTTGTGTGTCGACAATAACACTTATTCACTTCACTTCTTTTCTGGGATGCTGTGATAATCAGACTGGCATTAGACTCATTGTGAAAGACCCCAGTCATGCAAAGCACAGACAATTCATATTGCTGTTGTCAGGCAGGCTGCATAGCGGCATTATGGCCCCAAACTTGGGGCTTCCACCAAACCATCAGAATGATGAACTCTGATCAAAACATCCGTATATTACTGTATTGTCATCCATTGCATTTATTGTATTTACTTGTCTGTAAAGTTCCACACTATTTATTTATTAAATATTTATTGCTATATACACATAAGTGTTTCACTCACCTGCACTCTGCAAAGGGTCGACTGACGGGACAAATAAACTGATTTGAGGTGCCTTAACACCACAGGGGGGTTAACCTCCTCAAATATCCAAATATAATACACACACACATGATGGGTACTGACTGCGTAACAAACTTTTGAGAGTACAGAACCTAAACTCGACTTCTCTAGTATGAGCGAACCACAGAAAACGCTTAATAAAGATATTCATCTGGCCTGCACATTTTCTGCACTTTCATTAAGTCAAGTTAATACGTCAGACCTAAAAAAAAAAAAACTATGCTTATCTGAAGGTAAATAAGAAACTTTATTGGTGTGTGTGCTCTGGGATTTACTGTGAAGCAAATGAGTCACTCAGTGATGAATGGTGAGAGGCAAAGGAATAAAAGTAATTGAAAATTTCATTAGGTCTCCCATTAAAAAGCGCATAACTTCTGCAAACACAAACATCTCGGCCAATTGTTTCATGGAAAATTGATACTGATGAGCTGTTTACACTGAACACTAAACTTCTCACAATGAGCAGTAAGCAGATTTTTCAGACAATTTGCTTTATTTAAATGACATAATGCGCTGCCCGATTTAATGATTACGTAATTTCGCAGTTTCCCCATGCAGCTATCTGAATGCTGTTACTCTGAAATGGTTGTCGTCAAGACAAAATTTATAAAAATCGTGAAATCACACTTGTTTGCTAGCGACACCTAGCGGTTACTTCATTTTGCGCCTACCCAATTGAAACAGCCGCTACACATTCGCCAACCTGACATTTCCGTTATTCACTAGCTGGCCGGGAAGAAATAAAACGGGAATATTACTGGAGCTTGAAGAATGTTCGCAGACACTCGCAGAGGATGCATAAGCCAAAAGCAACACGGAAAATGGTTTGGTTCACATAAAATCGTATGAAATATTAGCATATATATAACATTTGTTAGTGTAAGTCCATACTACTAGGCCTATTTTTAATATGACATAAATTCCATTGGGTACGCCACGTATCTTTGTCTTGGTATCAATTCTTGCTCACGTGTCAGCTGTTTTGCATTTTTAACAGTGAGTCCAAAACGTAGTGTTCACAGTGCTTACACTTGTGGTGTAGGGGCATAATTTATATGGTTTGTATATCACACAAAGAGGTATAGATAAGAAATGACAAATCAGTTTGACATACAAAGTGTACAGTACGGTACTGTTTGTATAGAAATTGGTAATAATAGACTTGCATTATCGTTCAGGCCAGCAGACTGTGACAGGTTGAGGGAAGGGTTGTCCGAGTATTATTCACGAATTTTCACATTACACCCTCGCGAATGTGCTGGGGTCACTGAGCATAGTTTTAGCTGTTATTTTTTCTTAACTATCAATTACAAACGAGAAGAAAATTTTGTATATTAACTTTTGTATAGTAACTTATTGTATATTATTGTTAATGATGTGCTGGTATGAGTATGATTATAATATTTTAATCTGTTCTTTTCAGATTGTTCATCAATATGGCTTAATCAGTTTGAATCCATCCCTTTTCCTGGTTACTATCAAAACAGACATGTACTTTTGTTGTGGATTAGGCCTACTGCCCTTTGTGTTTTAACTATAGGTCTACAACTCTGAAACGAAGTATTTTGACAGAGTATTTTGAAACCTGCATTTAATGTTGTTGAAAACCTTGTATATAGTTGTATATTACCCTGGACATTGCTAGGTAATTAGTCTTTTTGCTTGAAATAAGCTTACAAGTGCCTGATTACTAGTGTTATAGACATAAAACACCATCTTTTTAGACAACACTCAGCATATTAGGCTGCTAAGATTTACAATGACATTTCTCGTTATATTTCCTGGGTTCATTTTTTTTGTAGCTTGTCTCAACAGTGCTGACATTCCACATTAATAAAATAAATTATAAACTATTACATTTTTGGTTTGTTTTATGGATGAGTGACGAAAGTGTTCAAAAATGCGAGTGCTGAGTGGCACGCGACAGGAGGACCGGGTTAGGGTTTGGCATGCTGAAATCTGCCAAAAATGATTTTTAGCCTTAGTGTCCTTGGGGGGTTGGGAAGGCAAAAAACAGCCCATTACGTTAGTTTGTCATGTTTTGGAAAGGGCATATGACTGCACACAGAACCCAGCTTCAGTGTCAATTAAAGTGAGTCACGGGCCCCGGGACCTCCTTTCACAACAAGCAGACTGCGAGGCACTATTGACCCATTTCGTTGAAGCTGAACACTCCGGTTTCCTGAAAATACAGAAACGATGAAAAACTCACATGGTAGCCTATAGGCCTAGATTCCATTATGTTTTTGCATAGACCCTTGGCTATAACATGATAAGTTAAATGATTGTGCGATCCCATTTTCCAATCACATGCAAACGTGAAAATCTTTAACACTGATATGTATGATCACTTAACTGAGAATTCTACAATAAATAAAACTATTTTAGCACAAGTGACTAATATTTATATGTTCTATATTTGGCGGATATTTTTATGGATTTAGGCCTACTGCCATGTAATGCTAAGTTTAAGACGATTTAACCTGAACACAGAGACCAGATCAGTAAATATACCGCGCACTAAGAAGAAGGCACCTGGCTAAGACACCAAGATGACATAACGTTATCAAGGACTGTTGAAGCAGATCCCATGGAGCTGAGCCAGGGCTCCCCAGAACAGCAGACTGGGGAAGGACTTCTGCAGCAAAATGCCTAATTGCTATCAGACACACACTGTTTACTGCCGCCTGACACACAGGTGCTCACTGGTCAGTCCCCCACGCTGCTTCCTGCCATCTGACACGCAGGTGCTCACTGGTCAGTCCCCCGCGCCACTTACTGCCGCCTGACACGCAGGTGCTCACTGGTCAGTCCCCCACGCCACTTACTACCGCCTGACACGCAGGTGCTCACTGGTCAGTCCCCCACAATGCTTACTGCCGCCTGACACGCAAGTGATCACTGGTCAGTCCCCCACGCCGCTTCCTGACGCCTGACACGCAGGTGCTCACTGGTCAGTCCCCCACGGTGCTTACTGCCGCCTGACACGCAGGTGCTCACTGGTCAGTCCCCCACGTCTCTTTCTGCCGCCTGACACGCAGGTGCTCACTGGTCAGTCCCCCACGCCGCTTACTGCCGCCTGACACGCAGGTGCTCTCTGGTCAGTGCCCCACCCGCTTACTGCCGTCTGACACGCAAGTGCTCACTGGTCAGTTCCCCACGCCGCTTACTGCCATCTGACACGCAGGTGCTCACTGGTCAGTCCCCCACGCCGCTTACTGCCGCCTGACACGCAGGTGCTCACTGGTCAGTCCCCCACGCTTCTTACTGCCGCCTGACACACAGGTGCTCACTGGTCAGTCCCCCACGTCTCTTAATGCCGCCTGACACGCAGGTGCTCACTGGTCAGTCCCCCATGCCGCTTACTGCCGCTTGACATGCAGGTGCTCTCAGGTCAGTGCCCCACGCCGCTTACTGCCGTCTGACATGCAGGTGCTCACTGGTCAGTTCCCCACGCCGCTTACTGCCATCTGACACGCAGGTGCTCACTGGTCAGTCCCCCACGCCGCTTACTGCCGCCTGACACGCAGGTGCTCACTGGTCAGTC